>CM060108.1:25640174-26037674 GCA_030522415.1 Channallabes apus | reverse complement strand
AACTGTGTATTGGCCGTTTGGGAGAGAAGTAGATTTTTAAGGTGATGACTGCTTGTCTCTCTGCTGTGATAAAAAAAAAAAATAATAATAAAAGGCGCTTGCAGCGGTTTTTGAAGGGGAATTCCTCAGTTTTTTTTTTAAATGGAAAACTAATTGCTTTGTCAGAAAGTGAACACTCGTGCAGCTTTTTTGTTGTTTCAGATAGCAAGAATGCTTCAGTCTCACGCAGCCCAACTACCAGGTGTCTTCTGAGATTTTAGCTCAAATGTTAACATTTTTTTACAACACCTACCTTTACATGTGGCACCAATCAGTATTTTTCATAATGAGGATCTGTTTTGAAGCTTTCAAGTGTATGAAATCAATTTTGAGGACCATTTTGTCTAATGACTGATAGCTATCACTAAAACCGATGCTCCTGAGATCAATAGAAAGGCTGCTGAAAACACTCACAAAGCATCTCTTCTATACAGGTTTATACAGTACTCAATACTAATAATGATCAAAATCATTCGGTCAAAAAAAAAAACACCAGGGGTTTTGTAGGGGCGGCAGCCAGTATTCACTGCCGTTGTGTGTAGTATCGCTCTTTAGCTGAAATCCTTTGTAAGCAGGTTCTTAGGAGACTGTAAGGTATAAGCCATGATAAAGATACTCATAGGATCGGTAACAAAAAGAAACCCATATAATTATAATAATTAAACACAGTCAAAGTCAGTTGCTATCAGGCTTTAAGGCATATCTATATATAGATTTTTTTTTTATGTATAATAACACTCTGTCATCAAAAGTAGATTTTATAGTTGATGTTTGCTAAACTGTTTTGACATATTAATAAAAGAGATATTCTAGGGCTGCCCTTGGATCTACTAATAATTCATTGCAATCTGGCTGTGTTAAACATACATGATCTGAAAGTAATCATTAGGTTGATGAAAAAAGGGATATACAGTACCAGTCAAAAGTGTGGACATACACTCTAATTCCATGGTATTTCCTGATTTGTATTTATTTCCACATTTCAAAACAATGCTGAAGACATCCCAAATATGCAATAATCTCCTTTAAATAGTTAATATTGTGATGGATATGCTACGTATGCTATGTAAAGCCTTAATAACAGCTCTAACCCGAGATGCTGTAAATTGCTGCCTTTTGAGGCTGGTAACCCAAAATGAAATTCTCCGCTGTAGCAGAGGTAAGATTTGGTCTTGCTTTACTGGGATGGTCTTCATAAGAGCCAGTTGTTATCATGGTGCTTGATGGGTTTTGCAAATACACTTGACAAACCTGTTCTTTCAAGAACTGTTCTCGAACAGCTGACTTGTTGTTACTTAATTACCCAATGCCATATGTGTTATCTTGTAGTCAAAAGTCCATTATTATTGTTCTAGAATATAGAAAATAAACCCAAACTTGTGTCCAAACATTTGACTGGTGAATCAAAAATTTTGACTGGTACTGTACCTCTGACTATGGTTATATGATTATAAATATGTCTTATGGACAGTGGAAGAGAAGGCTGATTTTCAGAACAAGTTATTTATTTGCTCCAAACAACCTTTGAATGGTGTTTTGATTGGTGGATTTTCACTGCCGATATGAGCAAGGTCCTCTACAATTGTACACATTTTTACAAAAGTGCCTGATTTCATCAGTTTAAATCTAGGTTTAAAAAAGCCAGATTACTTTAATGCCTGCCAGAATATTGTATGATTTTGTAATGTATATTTATAGCTTTCATTAGGACATCCTACCATCTTAAGCGACTCTTCTAATGTGCGCATCATTTTGTGATTGCATGAGACAGCCAATTTAAAAACACAGTGGTCAAAACTGTTTTAACACAGCAGGCAACATCTGCTTGTAAAATTACATAGATTAAGTGCTAAATTAATCAGAACGTAGAGTCAGTTCGTCAGAAACAGCAGGTATTTGGGGCTTTATTTTTGTGAGAAAAGTAACAGACAGTAATAAAAATCACAGAACAGGAAAAGGGAATGATTACACCTGCTCTTCATTTTAACAAAACCTTGTCCGAATAGGGCTTGTAGTTGAAGGGGGTGCGGTAGAGGTCAAACATTGTATGGTAGTCTTGTATGGTAACATTGTATGGTAGTCTAATTAACCTTTAGGGCTGATCTGAGCTCAGCTGTGGCTTCAGGGAATAGGAGGTGGAGTTTGGCGGTTTCTACCTTGCATTTACATTTAATTATTTGCCAAACATTTTTATCCATCGAGACCTACAAAAGCGTGCAAACAGCTGAAAGCTAACAAATTAAAGGAGATAATGACTCATAATCAAAGAGAGAGACTAGAAACTAAAGCTGGCTGAAGTAAACGTTAAAAAGGTGATTGCACTTTCAAGATTGATAAAATACAACATAATTACTATATTATTATCATTGTTGGCATCGGTTTGAGCCAGAGCTTGGGTACACTGTGTGGTGTTTCACATGTTCTTATGGTGTTTGTGAGGGTTTCCTCTGAGTTCTCTTGTCCAGAAACGTGTTAAATTGAATAAAGTGTAAGAGTGTGTGTGTATGGGGCCTTGTATTGGAATAGTGGCCTTGCACCTAGGGGTCCCAAGATTGTTATGGGTCTATTGTGACTACTGAGAAAATGATAATGATGAGATTATTATTATTAGTAGTAGTAGTAGTTGTAGTATTACAATTAGTATTATTACAATTATTATTATTATTATTATTAAAAGCAAAGTTGGTGTAAAGTTCATATACTGTAAATACAATGTAATGTCTGTTTTCTGTTGAACTACAACCAACACTACACCCACGGTAAGTTTTCCCTGTAGCAGATCTTTCTGCTCTTGTCGATTTGAACTGATCTCCGGCCAAATTAGTTCAGAGTGCTTTGAAGTCGCAGCTGAAGGGGGAAAAAAACGTGCTGCAGTTCTCGGCGGTACAGTGCTTAGATCCCTTTCAGAGCTCTCTGACACCGGCAGCACAGCCGCCACCGTAACGGGAGAGCGGCCGTACTAATGCCTTTGTGCATACACTTGGATCCACCTCAAAGTTGCATCGGAATTGAAAACAACAACGGCGTGCAAACTTTGGTCTCGCCGGCGGTCTTAAAGCATGAGATCAGCGAGAGGTTAGGAATGCAACGCGTTCTTTCAAAGACGCCGCCATAACCCAAATCAAAAGCACAAAAATCTTCAAAGCCCGGAGCATCCAGTGCAAAACAGTCCATGCAACTCTGTCCTCTAGTTTAACACTGTCAGTCTGAATGACGGCTTTGGACCACTTTTCCACTCTCTTCCCTTTTTTACTTCAGGAAAGTATGAGAACGAGACGAGGAGTGGAGAACCATATGCTGCATGTCTGAGAGTGGGAGAAGGAGAGATAGCAGGGGGTAAGGACATGAAGGGAAGGAAGCAAGGATGAGAAAAAGAGGAAAAATAATGATTTGGTCTTGAACAATTATGGTACAAAGGTCAACTGTTGGGTGATGGGAAGGAAAGCAATTGTGGTCATCTTGCAAAAGACAGAGAGAAAATACAGCAGTCAGAAATAGCTTTAAAACCATTAACATTACAACTACTTAGGTTTGGGTTCCTCTTGTGCCACAGGGGGTGGCTCTGACTCCTTGGGGCATGGCACCAGAACTTTTACAGCAGATCATTTGGATGCTGTGGGTCGTAGAATGTGGCTTCCATGGATCGGACTTGTTTGTCCAGCACATCCCATGGGTGTGTGATCGGATTGGGCTATGGCGAGTTTGGAGGCTGGATCAGGGGCCTTGGTCTCTTTGCATGGCAGGCTGTGATGGACTGGTGCCTTTTTCTTCAATGCTATTCAATTAGTGTTAGTGTTTGATTAGTGTATTTATATTTTTTACCTGACCAATTTTTACCCGATATTGAAACTAAAAAGCTTAATGTTTCAGGCCTACACAATTTGAGTGATCGTTGGTTCTCAACAGACCTTTCTTGGGATGTCACACTTTCAGACCTTAACCTGTGTCTGATTGTTTTGTGAAGCACAATAAGAATGAAGGATTTCTTCTTGACAATGACAGGACACTGAGGAATAAACCTAGCCTTATTGCGGTTACATGATTCCATGGACTTTTTAACAACAGCTGTTACATCATCGAACATTTTAAAAAATTATTTTGGTTTCGCCCTTCATGGCCTGAGAAGCACTGTGCTTTCACTTCTGTCCAAAGTGTCCTGTTTCTCTGGAAACCTTTTATTCTATGACGTTGAAGTACACTGTAGTTACTTCCTGGATTTAACATATTTATAAAAAGCATAGCAATCATTCATAGAAAAGCAAACACGATGGTGTGTGATAAGAGTATAAAAGTGCTCTCTGACTTCTTACACTGTATTCCATGGGATAAATTAGCACATTTTGGAATGCATGCGCAGAACGTCACAGCACCTATGCGGTCATGTATACCAGAAATAACACGTTCAGTGTTCACAGGAATAGTGGAAGGAGAAGAAAAGGGAAAAAGGGGAGTAAGAAGGGAAAAAATGCCTGTTAACCTATGAAGTAAGATGCTTATGTATTCCCAATATCAATATGTGAGTGAGCAAGGGGGGAGAATGAGGGGGGAGAAAAGGAGATGGAGAGAGCGTGAGAGCATAGAGAGAGAGAGAGCGTGGACGTGTGTGAGTGCGTCAGTGTGACTATCAGGCAACCCTCACCAGGAAATAACAGTGTTGCCTAGGGATGAAAAACAAACAGGAGTCACATACCAAATATAAGATTGTGTGTTTTCTTTTTCTGACTCTGACTTTGCTGAAAACCAGGGACCCGAAAAGAGAGCCATCTAAACCAAACTCGCCCTCACTGACTCTGAGCTGAACCCAACGTGACTGCTTACTCTGACACAAACTAACCCCTTACTGACGCTCAGTGTGTGTGTGGAGTCTTGTTGCTAGCTGCTCAGGAGGTAGCTTATCAGCTCTTAAAGCTTGCTTTAGATAAGTAAGAGAGAAAGGGAAAACAAAGATAGCACAGCTGACAGCTTCGCACGTCTATTTCATCAATCTGTTTTGAAGAAACCTTGTGCTTTCCTTCTAGGGGAAAAATGGGGCAAGTAACAAGACTTCATCTGTTTTGTGCATCCACCTGTATCAGCTCGGAGTGAAAAAATAAAACATGCCAGGCATTTATTTTTTTTAACTTAATATAAAGTGGTATCACAGCAGCCCGGTGTGATTAGATGTGGATTAGATGTGATTAGATTAGTGTGGCGAGGCATCAAAACAGGAATTATTCCTTTGTTGCTGATCTTTAGCCTCCAATCATCCATCGACTACGAAGCGCCATATGAGCCGAACATCTGCTGTGCCTCATTGCCTAAAGGAACATTCTACGTCTGAAACATCACCCACATATTAATTTCACAGATTCATTTAATTGCAGTGGAGGCTTTAATCCAGCAGATCTTTAGGCAGTCAGAATGTGAGCTAGTTTTTTCAGGCCTGGATCTTGTTTGGTGAAGTTTCTATGTAAAACAAAAATTGCTTTTCTTAGATTGTGTAATTAGATCCCCCTAAGTATTTGTGTATGTCTTTTACATTTTTATTTTTTCCAACCTGAAAGGTCCCATATTTCACTATTTTTTTTAACAGGTTAAGACAAGTCTAAGAGTTCCCCTAAAGTGTGTGTGTGTGTGTGTTTGTGTATGTGTGTGTGTGTGGTCATGATCTAGCTGAAATAACCCTCGGATAATATATTTTTTCATACCTCACACTTTCTTTACAGCTTTTCACTCCTTTTCCAAAAGCAGCGTTTTAGTGTCTATGAGCAGAGCCACACCCCAGCAGGGAACAGCAGAGCTGAGCAATAACCCAGGGAAGGGTTTTTATCGTATAATCTAATTGGCTTGTTTAAGCTTAAGCCGGTACAAAAATGGAACCGAATCATTTGATCGTCAATCTCTGCATCTCAGTGGCTGGGCATTATATACGAGCATAGAATTAAGGGACTTGTCCAAGTGCCAAATAGTGGCAACATACTGTAGCAGTGATAGGGCTCAAAACCTCTGACCCTCCTGTCAGCAACCCAGAGCCACAACTGCCTGAGCCATTACAGCCAATGTAGTGTATACTGTATAAGAAAAGAGATGACATTTGATATTCAGCCCGAGTTAATATAGTTGGATACATATAATTCAGGTAGCGAAGAGCAAAATGCTATTAAGTAAGTACCAACAAGAAAGCACTACTGAAACATGTGACAAGTTAATGCTTACAGCATGACTCAGGAGTTTTTATGATGTAAACGTGCACTTTAACACAAAACTAATGCATCAGACTACCCAGTATTTATAAGGATTGCTGGAGCTCACGGGACCTGTGCAGGCCTGTGCTATACTGTGGTAAAACCATCAGTCATCAACTAAAACCTGCTCTGATTTGGGTCACATGATGAGCCTGAATCTCCCCCATTCCCCAACCCACCCCTTTCCATCCTTCTCGCTCTCTTCCTTTATGAAGAAGCATTGCATCATTGTCATGCAACATGTACTCCAGACCTTTGTTGTGATTTCCACCTTGCATCATCATACACATACACACACACACACACACATGAACACGCACACTCATACGCAAAGGCGAATTGGGTGGCAAGGCTGTAGGTAGCAGAGAACTTTGGGTAATTTTGCACTGGGTGAGAGGGAGACAGATATTGTGATGAAATTGAGTGTAACCGAGGGGAAAGGGATACAGAATGGCTTTGGTCCTATATGCGTGTGTGTATGTGTGAGAGAGAGAGAGATAGAGAGAGTAAAAGGTTATCTTAAATTATGCTGGTTATGCTGTATGTGTGTGTGTGTGTGTGTGTGTGTGTGTGTGTGTGTGTGTGTGTATATATATATATATTTATATATATATATATATATACATACTGTATAAGCTTGAAACATTTTCTATTCTTAGCATCCATATACCAAAGAAAGAATTCCAAACAGCGAAACTATGTGTGTCTTCTGCAAAAAGAAAGAAGTTTTGTTCAAGGTTCTTTTTTTAATTAGCCGAGCGATTTCTATGAATAATATGAGAAGAATGATCAGTGATTAAGGTGACTATAAGAGCTGAAAGGATCCAAAAGCTGCTCAGAGGATTGAAGGGAAGTTATAAGGGTAAAGGTCAGGCGTGTAAAACACACGCACACGCACACGCGCGCACACACACACACACAGCTGGGAATTGTTACAATACATTCAAACTTAGAAAGGACCCGATATCATGTAGGTTTTTTAGGTCTCGTACATTATTTAGACATTTTTGTTATTAAAGGAACTTTGCTAAAAAACATAAACCTGACTACTAAACGAGGAACTTTTTTATTCAGGAGCGTGAAATTCAGCGGTGAGTTTCATGAACTTGCAGGATATTTTATTAAAGCATTAAAACTTACATACATTTGTACACACATACTGTATACACATACAGAGAGAGAGAGAGAGAGAGAGGAAGACAACTCGGCTTTCATCTGTGGTCCAATGTAGCATTACCCAGAATTCCTGGCCCGGCATAATGCACTGATTCCCAGAAGCAGCTGTCGTAGTAACCTTGGCAGCTTTTCGCGAGTTGTGATCTTTTTTCCCCTCCTCTTCTGCTTTCTGAGTGATACAAATGGAATTGAATGTAAATTATTAATTAGCAGAAATGCTAGGGGAATGTGTTTATTTATTCATATACAAAGACAGATATATTGTCTATAAGTTTATGCAGTTAAAGACGAAAACCTATGTAGAAGTCATCTAGGACTACAAGAATAAGTATATTTGTGAGAAAAGAGAGCGATAAAGATCCTTCTGCGAATGCTCTAGCGTTAGAACATGTTACAGATGTGCCTTTTTCACTGTTGTCTTGTTGTCTCGGTGAATGCGGTATTCTAGGTCACTCTCCACCTCCCAGGTTCCCTCGTGTCATCCATTAACTCTGTGTATGTGTGTGCAAAGCATAAATGGCAATACCAGAGGCCAGAAGTTATCTGCTGTTTTGTACCTAAAGGTGTCCATAAAGTGTTCTTGTCTGCCCATGAACTTTTTGTGTTGTTGTACTGTATGTATTTTTTTTAACCCCAAACCTGACTTATAGTTTCACCAGGCTACATTTGTCTTTTTTTCCATTGAACTTTTCTATTGTTTCTCAGTCACTCATCAGCTACACATGTGTGCACATTTTCCTTTCTTTCTCATTTCTCTTCTCTTCCCCTTCCGTTCTCCCTCCCTCCCTCCCTCCCTTCCTTCCACCCACCCTCCTATTTTTGCATATGATCCCTATAATTTCTCTCTCTTTCTCACACTGTCTTATTTATTCGCTCACTCACTCTGGCTCTCATGTTGTCTTTGTGAATTGTTTTTATTTTTTTACTTTTTCTTCGATACGGTTGTGTGTTTGTGTGCGAGGTCAGCTTGAGTATCGCTATGGTAATAGTGTCCTTAGCGGAACAGGGTGTCTGTTTGCACATCCACACTTAACAGATTGTGGCACAGGGTTCTGTGAGTAACCTGATAAGGCTCTGATGTTGTGCTTTGTGCATCACGGTTAGAGACTGACTCTGGTTACAATCGCACACGCATAGCCTTCTTAAATCCGACACCGTTTGATGAGCACGGACCACCTGACCTAACGTGACCCTAGGTCACTAGAAGGGTGGAGTCGATGTAATTGCTGTAACTGATTAATAGCTGTTCAGCCCTAATAGAATTTTCGTTTAGACATGACTCTCAGATAAATAACCGTAATTACTGACTCATCCTGTTGCCGTGATGCACCGCATGGTCGGGTATTGCTTTAATTGGGTAAAAACATCTCGGTGATGTGACTGTTGCTGAGACAAACATGTGGAATTAACATCCTGAGGTCCAAGTAAGACATTGTGGGAATATTCACTGTTTCCTGTCTGAGTGTGTGGAGGTGTCCAGTTGAGAGCGGTTCACAAATGGCTTTGACCACAGAAAATAAATAGAAAGGCAGATGGAAACAAGGTTTTGTCTGGAAACAGAAAACATCTTTAGACCACTAGGCTGCTGCTGGGTCAGATAGACCTGCTGTGACGTTTACACAGATCATGGTTCGTGACGATGTTCAGTGTGTACTCCTTAACACTGATAATAATTACTGTTACACATTTACTTTAGTCACTACTGCTGCAACTGGTTTCAGTTGAGCATCACTGTTTCAACATGAGAGAGTTCGGACACTCCAGTTCACTACAGTCATCCTTTGCCATGTTTCAATTAGAATTCTTGGTATGTGTTTACAAGTAGATACCTGTATACCCTTGCTATATCTGTTGTGGTGTCCTATATATTGCTGCAAAGTTTTGGTTGATAAGATTACGATTTAAATGAAAGTTAATGATTTTAAAGATGGAAAATACATAACTGTATCAGCAAATTCCTCCCATTGTGCAAAGCTCTAGCCTTCTTCTTTCCCCAATCCCATGTTATTTTTGCCCAAGTTAAATTCAGATTTTTTTCAAGTCTGGTTTGAATAAAAATTCTGATACATGTAAGTACTTTACAGTAGAACTTGGTTGTTATAGGTTTTCCTGCTCCGCACACCGTCTGTGAAGTTTGTCACCAAGAACAGGAGTACGATGTAATTTCACAACCATCGTTCCATGCAAAAAAGTGTTCCAAAGTTCAGCTGAGATTGTTTGAAGCTTATGCAATCCCACTGAGCTAAATCGAGTTGGTGTCTTTCAAAATTGCTGTATTTTAATACAAATTTACGTGTTTTTTTTCACCTGGAACTAGCTGTATGGATAGCTATACAGCTAGATCAGTTTTTGGTATTGTTGCTATTGCATGTACGTTGCAGGTGAAAAAGTGTCAAGTTGCTTTGAAATATTGAGATATAAAGGAGTTAGCGTGTTGTGTTTGAACAAACATATCAAATCCATCATTTTGCTATGTAAAAGTCAGTAGGAAATATTAAAAAAGACTAGTTACCATTATAACAAAAGCCTTCAGGCAACTGTGAATGCATAATCTGCTTTCCCAGGTGCCTGGGGTAGTCATTTGTCCACCTCTGGATGAAGACGTTTCTCTGGCACCACTTCACATTAGACAAGCAGCTTTGATAACACAGCAGACAAATCATCTAAATGGAGCTAATGTAAAAACACACCGGGAGAATTTAGTGAATACACAACACTCAGAGGTTCTCCCTGCGAATCATTTAAGCTACAGTTTGCAAAGCGTATGAGTTATGCTGAACAGATATCTCCACATTAGGATAATTGCATGTCTTCTGTGTATGTGTGCACGTTTTTTTCCTGCACTATTTTATTTTTAGAGAACATGGGAATGGCGAGTGGGGAACGCTCATTTTGGCACAGAGATATATGCTCAAGTGCATGCCACTGATACAGTCCTCATGGAGCACTGGAGACAAAGAGACAGGCACATTGTGTTTGTGTGTGTTTTTCTCGAAGAAAAGGATGTCTGCTTTAGACAGAGAAAGAGAGAGGGAGAGAGAGAGAGAGAAGGTTTAATCATTTATAAGGCAGTCACACACATCTGTATCTCCACTCCTCTCTGCTGCATTCTTAAGCTGTTACTGGAATATTGAAGCATTTGTTTTCGGAGGCACTGCATGAAACCTCCAGCATTCATCACGATGTAGCTCATACTTGGACTGGTACAATAACTGTAAAATTTCACTCGAAGGGAAAATATGCATGCATGTGTGTCTGCGCGTGTGCGTCTGCAGGTGGCAAATTGAGAGGCAGTTTGCTACAGGCTAAGTATCTTTACACCAAGTCTCGCGAGTCCTACAAACCGCTGATGATGTAATTGAGAAAGGGGTCATTAGGTAAAGCCGAGCTTGCCAATGCCCCAGTGTACATTTCCACTGGATTATATCCACATAGCATCACCGTTTCTGACTTTATGTTGAGAGAAGTCCAAATAATAGTCCACCCCACCGATTTAACAGTGTAATCCATTGTGATGAAGATGTTCAAATTGTTGAAGATTATCACACAATTAGATCAGTTTGTTTAAAAGGCTTGATGTGGCTAACAAAGAAATTAGCCTTAGTTAGCAAATGGCGTGCTGTTTAACTTCTTGAACTCTAAACTCGTTTTCTCTCATCCCTATTTGCTATTAGACATCCTGAATTGATTAATAATATTTTTTTAAGATAAGTAAGTGAATAATAGAGAGAATGAAATATGAGGAAGAGATAGCTACTAAATGCTGACTATTGCTAGTCATGTTAGCATGTTTGGTTAACATCTTGAACTCCAAGTTCACTCTTTTTTCTCTTTTCATTTTTTGTTATTAGACATCCTGAATTAATTAATATTATTATTTGAGATGAGTAAGTGAAAAATAGATAAGTAAGATATAGGAGTAGCAACTAAATGCTAGCTATTGCTAGTCAAGTTAGCATGTTTGGGTTTTAAATATATAGCAAAAAGGTGCTGTGGATAAAGAGAAGAGCACAATCTTGCTTCCATGTCAGTTACTCATTTTCCTAACAGACATCAGACCTGCTTTCATATGTGTTAGTACTTTAACAGTTAATTGGCCCAGATTCACTAAACCCAGGAGAGCTCTAAAATGAATTAAAATAGCTTAAGACCACAAAAATAGGGGGCTTCAAAGGAGTGCGTTTCCGTTTGTGCATTTGTGATAAAGCTTCCTTCAAAACGAATCCTCTGTCAGTGTCACTGTGAGCCGTTAAGCACAGCATTTCTTTTTTCCTGAGACAACAGTCAGGCTATCAGCTATCAATTTGACACATTTGTCACAAGCTTGTTTATTCTGATTTGCATCTTGTGTGTCAGAGAGACGAGTATCTACTCGATCTGACTCAAACTAACCACAGCCGCTCATCTCCGGGTCAGAGCTTCCAGTACAAAGCAGGCTAATCTCATTCGCGTGACTGTAGGTAGTTAGCTTGGAGATGATTATCTCAGGTGAAGCTCTGTGACTAAAACAAAGTTAAATAAATAATAAAGTAATTGTCAGAGAATCATAAAAATTCACTTTGCTGTGCTCTGCGGTGATAATCCGATAATAATTGGCTTTGAGATGAGCTGTTGGCTGTGGCGAGGGAGAGAAGCTAGCTGCTGGCTTATGGTGTTTGGTTGTACCGTTGTAGCGCCTCCCTGGATTGTTTGCTGTTGCAACAGAGCAAAGGCTGGAAGGGAGGAGGAACATATTTCTTCCTTACACAAGCATCCAAAACAAACATGGCCAGGACTTGAGCTCCTCTGCACTAGACCTAAAATTCCACAACATCCACACAGCCAAGGAATTCGTCTCCCTCTCTATGTCTGCCTCACCGTTACTCTGTCTCACTCTGTCCTGTTCCCTCTCTTTCTCTGGTTTCAGCTTTAAATCCCCCAGAACATTTTAAATTTGTTTTAAATCACTAAATATTCTGTCTGGACACATTTTCCTCTTTAACAACTGATGAATCTATACTGTAAATAATCATGATAACTCCTTGTTACCTAGCTATCTAGCTAACTGCTAGTAAACAAGCTCAAATTTGTCTAAAACCATAATTTTTTTGTGATAAAGAATTGTACATACCATAATATAATAGTATTACTTCAGATATTATCATGATAGGCACCATAAGACTTTATGGATACTTTATAGACTTTATAGATTATATTGACCAAGGGTAGGTACTATGGCATTTAAGTGGGCACTGTGGTAGTACTATGGTGTATACCACAATGCTTCGGTGAATACCATGGTGTTTCTCGAGTACCACAGTTCATCAGGTATCTACTGTTTTTACACAGCATTGTTTTGCATTTAGACATGTTCCATAGTACCAAAGTACTGTAAATGGTAGAACCATGTACAGTATCATACCATAGCTATATCAGCAAATAAGTACCATGGTAGTACACACCATGGTAAAATTGGTACCTAATTAAAAATAGGGAACAGGTTATATTTGTATTAACATTCTCTCAATGAATTACCTAAATCAATTATCTCAATTAATTACTTTAACAGTAGACTAACCTAGTAATATGTGATAAGAAAGAATTATCTAGCTAGTCAACTAGCTAAGCATGCAGTTTCTGTCGAGACAATTCTATCAAATCTAATCATGAAGACATAATTTTATGAGCTTATACATGGAAAAATCTGTTTTCTTTTTGCTTTGCTTTGTTTTTAACAGAAGCACTGACAAAAAGCTTTGCTTTAAATGGAAAAAGTCATTTGAGTTCCATGCTAGCAAATGTTCCTTGAATAGCGCTAGACAGTATGTCAAGACATATGGTTGTAAGAAAACAGCTAGATGAGAGGAGTTATAAATAAAAAATAAAACAAGAAAAATCTGTTTTAGGGTTAGTTATAATATGGAAGTATACGTCCATATAGTAGAGATCTTAATTTGCCTGAGTGTTTTAAGGGTTAATGTAATGAATTTTGATGATAATCAATGTTGTCATAAAACAGTAATAACAGCAAACTGACTGACTTTTTTTTCCTTTTTGCTAGTTCTCACTCCTCTCTCTCTCTCTCTCTCTCTCTCTCAAACTCTCTCTCTCTGCCTCCTGCTAGTCACACAGATGTTTGTTAGTGGTTGGCCCTTAGAACAGATGTGCTCTTGTTTGGTATCTGTTCATCCAAAAGAGCGTAGTTCAGTGCATGTTGTTGTCAGCCCACAAAACACCACACACACGCAACTCCTGGGAAAAAAAAAGTACCAAATGTCTGAAAATCAAATCTTTACTCTGCTGATCTTTCAGTGAGCATGAGGAAAGTTGATAAACTCTGCATGAAGCCGGTTTCATGGGACTAACCACTATTTCTAACTAAACATTTGTTTGAAAAGAAAGAGGATAGGAAGAAAAAGATAAAAGGAAAGAGAGCTGACAGTGTTTTTTCAGGTGATGTTCACAGCAATGTGAGAAAGAGGGAGAGGGACAGAGAGAGAGAGAGAGAGAGAGAGAGAGAGAGAGAGAATATACTAGCCGGTGAGTGTGGGAGGTAAAAAACAGGAACGGCAGTCATGTCCGTTTTCATCCTCATGCTCCTGGTCTCACAGCCAGTGTGCTTCACCCTCAAACCACATTAGGAGCTAATAAACATGGCGCACGCACACATACACGCGCGCACACACACACACACACACACACACACACACACACACACACACACACACACACACACACACACACAAACACAATAATTTCTCTCCACGTGTTTGTGCAGCTGCTTAAATGACTTCACTCTATGTGCATGTGTGTGTGTGTGTGTGTATACAAGCAGGAATTAGGGTATCTGAAGGGTAAGCCATGTTAAACACACACACACACACAGAAGCAACACATTCTTGTTTTGCCTCCTTTGCGGAGGTTTTCGATTGCTATCGATAGATAATAAATGATACATAACTTTAAACTTAACCGCAAACCATATTTGCTTCTTTCTCTGTTTTCCAAATCTCAGTTAGATATTTCTCGGCTTGTGAGTGGTGCTACTAGTTAAACATTCACTCTTTTATTGGGCAATCGTGAGTATGATTATGCCTCATTTCCATCTTTAGCAACCACTTCATCCTGTCCAGTGAATACAGAGGCCAGTCTGGGAACACTAGGAGTGAGGTGGGAATTCACCCAGAGCGGGACTCCTGCTCCTCACAGGACTCCATGATTTAATGTCTACAATGTATCAGTTACTATTGTTATGTGTAACACAAATGGATATTATGTATCCACCAGTTATTATGTACACCACCTTACTCAGATTTCCCAATGTGTTTTCTGACAGAGCAACTGTATCACCAGGGGACAGTCGATACAATATTATCACAGTACCTAGGTGACGATTTGATTTGTATTGCAATTCTGCTATTATGATTTTACAAATATCCCGGTTCTATATTAAAGTTTTATTTATTTAGATTCTCTTATAATTCAGAACTTCTTAGCAAATTATTATCTCCGGTCACACAGGATGCTGTGCTGCCTGCCAATGTGTGAATAGTTTAGAGTGTGCCACTTGTAGGATTGTAGAGGAACGTGAACATTTGAACACCTCAAATGCAAACATACTGTATATGAATGAAAAAAAAAATCTATTTTGCAGTCAGTGTAGTGATATTGCCAATTGCCACACAAAAGGGGAAAAAAAGGATTTTCCCCATCTCTAATTTTCACCAGTGTAAAGGACGCTGGAATGCAACCATGGATCTCATCATTTGAGTCTGTTGTGCAATAGGTAGAGTGAACAAGTGTCTAAGTATAAAAATGTGAAAGGAAAAATCTGCTTCATAGAGATCCGCCACAAAGCTTGAGGTAAATACACACCGCAGTGAGACAGCTTTTAATACCGCTCAGAGGACGCAAGACAAGATGAGGTAAAATGCAGTGGATCAGTTTGTGTGTGTGTATAAAAAAGAGAAAGAGAGAGAGATGTAGCATTGATCTCCTTAGCCAACTCCCTTTCAAGACAGGCTGCCTACATGGATAATAAGTATCACATTCTCTCTCTCCTCTCTCTTTCTCTTCTCTCTCTTTCTCCTCTCTCTCTTTCTCCTCTCTCTCTCTCTTTCTCCTCTCTCTCTCTCTCTCTGTCCCCTCTCTCTCTCTCTCTCACTCTCTCTCTCACTCTCTTTCTCCTCTCTCTCTCTCTCTCTCTCTCTCTCTCTCTCTGTGTCTTGCTCTCTTTTAAATTGTTATGACACTCAAGCACTTCAGCGTCTGCTGCTAAAATATTCCTTTTTAATGACTAATGAACATAAGGCTCGATTTCTCCCTTGGCAGATTATTAACATTTGGCACGTTGGCAGCGTGGTGCGCCGTAAATGCATTTCTGCCTGCATTGCTATGCAGATAGTGTGACGCCTGTACCCAGGGTCTTCATGCATTAATTCAGACCGTCAAATCCCCCTTCATCCAGATTATTTGACTCCTCTGTAACTAAGAAGATTATTATTTTGGAGATTCGCTTGTGTGTACATACATGTGTGTGTTTATGTGGAGGCTGAGAGGATGGGCCATGTTATTAATACTCAAAAAGAGTGCAGCTGATTTTTCATCATGTCTGTGTGAATGAATTTAAGAGATATTGTCAGTATATAATGGTCAAATAATGTGGGTTACAGTTCTGTGGTTATAAGCATAACAGCACAGAGGAAAAACTCATATTCATATTCATATATATTTTACAACAATGATTATTCATTCATTCATTCATCTTCTATACCGCTTAATCCTGTGTTCAGGGTCTCGGGGGACCTGGAGCCTATCCCAGGAGACTTCGGGCACTAGGCGGGGTACACCCTGGACAGCGTGCCATTCCATCGCAGGGCACACACACATACACACACTCACACACACACTACGGGCAATTTACGAACGCCAACAATGATTATTTTTCGTCTTATTCAATCTTTTTTATTTATTTTTATTTTTTTAGAATTCAGAAAATATTAGCTATAAGCTCAGAACGTTTCCTTTATCCAAAACACCTTGATAGCTGGAAACTGTTAGCTACTATTAAAGGAATAGATTTTTTTTCTCCAAAAATTTAACTATACCTTTAAGAGTGTGTGTACTAAGCACAATCTTTCCAATTAGTGATTCCAGGTTAACTATTTCCTACGAACGCAGGTCTAATAAGATGTGCGTTTGACATGTGCGGAGTGGTTCTGCCGCTGTGAAGTGTTTAATCTGCTGGAGATATAACAGAGGAACTTTGAGGTTAGGCTTCCCATCTTTTCTAATAAATCCTACCTTTTGCGTTATGATTGGTTACAAGAATTAACCAACCATTAACTCATCTATGATTGGTTAGATGTGAAGTACGAGAGATTCATTGCCCCTGTCTCAGCCTACGTCCTAGTGGATGAAAGTAAACGGGTGGGTGAGAGCGTTGTTCTCAAAGAGTCTCACAAAATCTCCCTCCCGGAAACTGGTCACCACTTAACGTTACACCGACTAGTGGCAAACAAGCAAAAAGAATATATTTATTCTGACAATAGAGAAACATTCAGGTCAACAGTTTATATGACTAATATTTACTTATTGAATAATTATATAAGGTTTACACCTCACTCTTACCCTTATCCTGGTTGAAAATTCATCAGATTGCTCCGACTGAGGTGTTGACATGACGCATTTTTTGTTTTTACTGTGAGAGAGTTTTTGAGTTCTGAAACATCCATCTAGTCATAATTTTGCAGACTTTTGTGTGAAGCGGCTCAATGCTCAGTATGTTATAAAACATAGAGGTGGGCTTGATGAGCTGATAATTTTTCTCATTTTTTGTTTGCATGCTGCTCAGTTGTACATAAGATCTTGCACTATTTAGACTGTGGACAATCACGCTGCCGCTGACACACATCTTATATTATGTCATACCTTCTGTTTCAAATCTTACTTCTGCTGTCATACATTTCTATACTTATTTTATCTTTATACTTTTTATACTTCATAGTTTACACTTTTATTTAGTAAATTCTGTTCATGATTTACTATAAAAAAGTTTTACATTTTTATTCTATTTTATTTTGTAACTTAATTTCCAGCTTAAATTGTATTTTATTGCAAATTCTGGGCTCCCCAGACCTGGGGTAGACTGTGAGTAAATTAATACAAATTCAAATTCGTACATACACAGTCATACACAGTACGATATGTAGTAAAATGCTTATACAACCACACATGACTTTAAAAAAAAAAGATTATCAATAAGAAATTAATTATGCAATAAAATAAGAAATAAAATACAGAAAAACTTTAGCTGTAGAAAATATAGCTATAGAATATACGAACAAAATATAAATAAATTATATCTTTAGTTATATAATAATAATATAAATAAATTATTATAATTATATAAATAAATTCTATATTTAGTTTAAACCTCTTTCTTGTATAATATTTTTAGTTCTGGTCTAATTTTCTTCTCTTTTAGGACACAGACGTAAAAGCATTTCATTCTATTTGAATTTGAATAAAAATACACTTTGGACCATCTTATACACTAGCGGTCAAAGGTTCGGAGACCCCATCTTATTCAGTGGTCTTTCTTGATTTTTATTTCCTTTCTATATTGTAAAACAATACTGAAGGCATCAAAAATATGCAATATGCAGTTTCATCATGGTGCTTGCATGGTTTTGCAAATGCACTTGATAACACTGTTCTTGCTAGAACGATTCCCGAACAGCTGCCCCTCATGTCCTAATCTAACATCTGATTATTTCATAGTTTTGAAATCTCCAGTTTTGTTCTAGAGTGTAGACAATAAACCACAGAACATTGAATTAGAAGATGTGTTTTTAAACGTTGACTGGTACTCTTTATTTTAAAAGTACTTATAGCGAGCACTTGAGTAAAGCTTTGATTTATTTCTTTGAAATCGTCTTCAGGAAAAAAAAAAAACATTCATATTATTCATCACAGGTTATTAACGGCTAGGAACTCTGAGTTTTGCAGCTGATTGCCTTTTATACACCTGCTCCAGCTTGAAAGCTGCAACCTTCAAGCTTTATACATCTTCATAATGACAAGCATCTCACACTCAGGTAGGTTACACCGAGGCTTGTGAATCACTATGGGATAAATCGCCGGAGTGAATGGCACATCTGAATGACAGCTGTGTAAATAATATAAATATGCATGTAAACCTGCACTCCTTTATATGCACATCTGTGCCAGTCCGGGTTTTTAACTGCTGTAAGAGCAGGGCCCGCATACACCTGGCGCTTGACACACTCGCACTCTAACAAGCCCCTTTAAGAGAGAAGCCCCTCGGGGGAGTTTTTTTTTTGTTGTTTTTTTTCTCAGTACAAGCAGACCCGAGTGGTATGTTCTGCACTTAAGATGGAGTGCTGCGTCCCGCTCTCGTTATTTCATTACCTACAAATATCGCCAGTGTGTACTGTATACATCCTCACTCGAGTGCACTTTAACGCCACTTATACACTAATCTAGTGTACTTTAAACATGGCTTCGGGTTATACCGGGTTTGAGTACAAGGGAAGAGTGATTTCGGTTCAATGAAAAGGCGTTTGGTAGAAAGAGAGAGAGAGAGAGGGGAGATTGCAGTGGGCTGGAGAAATCAACAGCCTGCAGTGTGTGTTGTACAGGGACCTGCAATCAATAACTAGCTCCTCTTTTGCCCCCTCAAGGACGTGTTAATACACACAGACACAAACGCACACACATATACAGGATGCTGTCATCCACACACACTCTTTGGGTCTACATGGCGCCATTTTATGAGAGCGTTAATTGCTGTGACGTGTTGGTGGAGAACGCTACCGGGTGAGGCAATGCTGAGATTTATTAGAGAGAGAGGGAGAGAGGTGATGTTAAACAGATAAAAAACAAAGTATGAATGAAGATAAGTGTGAGCGGAGAGGCGAAAGGAATAGGGGGAAATGAGGAAGGAGAGCTCGGTGTTGTTGGACAGGAACAAGATTGAACGGAGGTACAAAGCGTAGGCAGTTATGAACCCGTGCTTATCTTAAAGAGGGCTTTTAGACGCAGCATGCCGGAGAGAAAAAGTGATTTTTTTTTTCTTCCCACCTTGTATCGCATATCACGTATCCCTCTCTCACCCACATAATAAACAAAAAGCTCTAATTAGAGAAGAAGACTGAGACAGTTTGGGTTGGGGGGGGGGGTAAACAGGCGGTTCAAGGTAGGCAGATTCCCTTGTCGTCTCATTCCGAATAGTCGTCTTTATCAAAGAGGATCTTTGCATGTCTATGAGGGAAAGTCTCACACACACACACACACATACAGAGGAAGTGAGAGAGAGAGAGAGGTAGACCACGAGAGAGAGAGAGAGAGAGAGAGAGAGATTGGCTCTTTTGGTGTCCCTATAATCAGTAAGGAGGGGATTTAAGGTGGGAGATAAGTGGGGTGAGGAAAAAAAGAAAGAGAAAGGATAGATAGATAGAGAGATAGATAGAGAGAGAGAGGGAGGGAGGCCAGCCTTGAAGTACAGTTGGTGAGGAAGGAGAGAGCTGCTGGACTGGAGCAAGGTCGAGTGATTCATTTAAAACTGCCTCTCTGACAGCAGCAGCCCTCCACATGAATATTTATACCGCTTTAACAACCAGTACAAGACGCCGAGACCAGCAAGCGTGTATCTCTGCCTGTTCATCTGTGTGTGTGTGTGTGTGTGTGTGTGTGTCTGTGTGTGTGTGTGTGTGTGTGTGTGTGTGTGTGTCTGTGCGTTCATATGTGTTACTCAGTACAAACTGGAGTAATTAACGCACTCTCTCACTGTTTGTTGCTTTGAGGATTTGGAGAAACCTTGGCTTTGTAACCTCTCTCCGCATCTCCAGCGTTCAGAAAACAAACGCGCAGTTTTTATCTTCCTCGCTTTCGCCGTCTCATCTCGGCTCGGAAGGTGGTGGAAAGGTTCGTGACACACACCTTGACCACTTCCTTAATTAATATTTCATGACTGACCCCGTTGCTCTTCGTGATGATTAAAGGAGATTAGAGAATAAAAAATACAAAAAAATTCTAAATCTATTCATTCGCAGGTTGGATCATGTATTTTAGTCTCTTTCTGTCTTTTTTTTTTTTTTTTTACACTTCCTACCTCTCCATTTTGTCCTTTGTTTGACTCTGTGTGAGTGTGTATGTGAGTGTGTATGTGAGTGTGTGTGTGTGTTCGTGTCCTTAGGGAGATCCCCTCAGTAATGGGCTGAGGGCAGAGCAGTACAGGAGAAACCAGCCCTTCATCTTTTCCTCTCCATCCTTCACCACTTCCTTTCAATCATCATATATCTGTTTGTCTCATGCCCTGTGTGTGTCACTCCTTCTCTTACACTGTCGCTCCATAACACACACATGCAAACATCTGCCTTAATAAATATATATGCATTCCAATATGTCTGCGTGTGTGTGTGTGTGTGTGTGTGTGAGCGCCAGTTTGTTAAATGTTTGCAGAGAATTTCAGTGAATTGTGCACTGCTGTGTGTTTATGTTGTGTGTATGTGTGTGTGTGCATGCGTGTATTTGTGTGTGTGTAGTGTGAAGGGAATACAGCAGTGTGTGTGCATGTGTGTTTAAACTATAATGAGGTGGTGCTCATTAATATGAAGCTCAAAAGCTTGTTTTCTTTGCCAGGAGAAGACAAACTGTGTTTTTAATTAGGTTGTGTGTGTGTGTGTGTGTCCAAACTGTGACTAGTTTTTAACTAAAGATGTGGAAGAAATTAAGTCAGATTTACCAGAACTTCACTCAGAACTCATGATGTTCTGATAGGAATTCTAACTTAAGTTTAAATTCATAGAATACACACAAAATTCCGATAAAAAAGAGGGGAAAAAAGTTTATAAGTTTATATTTACACGATTATCAAAGTTCTTGGAGGACATTTGCGGTTCTCAGGAGAGCTAATGAATCCAACTCAAACCTGGCCAATCATGACGAATCCAGGTGAGGTCCATCCGTCCATCCATCCATCTAGGAACCTCTTTAGTCAAACTAGCGACCTTGGAGGCCAATGGTAAATATTATATTTATTCCTATTTTAACGACCGTTTGACACACACCCACACAATCACACACTCCGGGCAATTTGGGAACGCCAGTTAGCCTAATCTGCATGTCTTTGGACTGCGTGAGGAAACCCACCAAGCAGGGAGAGAACTTGCTCCATTGTACAAAGACCACGAGGCGGGGTCGAACCCAGATCCTGGAGGTGCAAGGCGTCACTGCTACCCACCTCAGAAACTCCATCCTGTGTGTTTTAATAAATAAATAATTGTCTTGGTGGACGAGAATGAGTGTAATGCCACAGCTTCATAGTGTAGATTTCTCAGCAGTCGGAAGGATTCTCGACGCTCCTCACACATCAAAACGACGCAACCAGACTGTTGTTTCATATCGACGGAAGCCGCGTCCTCTCATTTTGTCTCGGGAAATATTTGAATGGACGGTTTCTTCATTCACAAGAGATGATTTAACTCCAGATCGCCTCTAGATGGACATTATTGACCGTTTCATTCCGCCTCCTCCAGCTAGCGTTATTCGGCACGACTTGGATATTTATAGCTTGCGAAGCTGATCAGAAACTTGATCACACCCAAACATTGTGCTGTCAGTATTCTAGATACTGTAAGTGTTGCTGCTAGGAGTGTATTTACACCCTGATGTCTGAGGCAATTTGACTCCGCATGATTAATCTCATCCAGTCCATCCCAGTCTATTGCTGTATGGAGGCGAGCTGGAATTTGGTTAATTTGGTCTGGTATAGTTAATTTTTTATTTCTAATAGAAAGTGTTTGCGTTGAGGTAACGAGGCTTTCCGGGTAAGCTACTCTTACTCACTCATTCTCTACACCGTGTGTCCTGTACAGGGATGCGGGAGGCCT
The DNA here is from genome assembly GCA_030522415.1 of Channallabes apus. Taxonomy (NCBI): domain Eukaryota; kingdom Metazoa; phylum Chordata; class Actinopteri; order Siluriformes; family Clariidae; genus Channallabes; species Channallabes apus. Next base: position 26,015,341 of record CM060108.1, on the reverse strand, counting down.
GGAGCCACTAGGTGGGCTACATCCTAGACAGGGTGCAATTTGGAAACATTGGCCAATTAAACTAACCTGCATGACTGTGGGAGGAAACCGGAGTACCTAGAGGAAACCCACCAAGCACAGGGAGAACATGCAAACTCCACACACACACACACACACACACACACACACACACACACACACACACACACACACACACAGACCCGAAGCAAAATGCGAAATCTTGAGTCCAAACTTAATTGATTGACTTTCATGGCGCTCTGAAGAATATTCTATACCGTATTTGCATTCTTTAAGTTTCTATAGAAACATGTTTGTTCTATTTTAGTTATTTCAGAATTTGAGCAGATCCGAGTTTAATATCATTTATCATTTAATTGTAGGTTTTTGATTATAGCCTGAAGTGCTTTATCTTCTGTATATAAAACAGTAATGACAGGTTTCAGTGTGTATGATGATAAACCTGGAATCCTGCCGTTTGTGTGCTGTTTATTGATTCACTTCTTATTGTGCTGCTGGGTGTTATTGCTGTGCGAGTCTTTTTATGTGTGTGTGCGTGTGTGTGAGCCCCAGGCTCTCTTCTGTCTATGTTGGGTTTGTGCCACTTGGTCTGGGCTAACCTATTTCTACATTCCCCCACCCCCCAAAACACACACACAAATACACACTCACACATGCACGCGTGCCTCAACTTGTCACCATGTCATGGTTAATCAGACATACAATCACTGACATATATAGTTGCAAACTTGTGCGTAATTACTGATGTGTGCATATGTGTGTAGTGTTTTGTACAGTGCATATGTAAACTTCATGTGTGTTGTGTGTTCGATGTATTTGTGTGTGTTAATTCATTTGTGTGTGTTTCATGTTCATGTGTTTTACACTTTCATTCCATTACGAGGTTACATGTATTCTGCACAGTGTTTCAGCTTTGTGTGTGTGTGTGTGTGTGTGTGTGTGTCCACCGAAGTGGAAAAAAGCTGGGCCAGGACAAAGGACAAAGAACACGAGAACCTAATTGTCAGTAAACTGGCACAAGTAGAGTGTTACACATAAACACACACATACATAAACACACACACACACACACACACACACACACACACACACATACAAGTGTAATGGGATCTTAGGGCACATGTTGGCCCCAGACTATAAGAGAACATGAAGTGTGTGTACTCCTTAATATTAAAGCTCTTTTTTTTAAAGTGTATAACGTTCAGTAAGTAATGCAAACCTATGTGTGTGTGTGTGTGTGTGTGTGTGTGTGTGTACGTGCGGGCGGGCCAATAACTTGTTATATGATACAGTATAAAATAATATTCTATATTGTTGTTATGCTCATCCCACGTTGTGTTTCGTTCAAGAGTGGTGTACAAGTAATCGATCCGTCCCAACTAGCAGATGTCCACAGGTTATAAAGTGCGGTGAAAAATATTTGCCCCTCAATGATTTATTTAATTTTTTTTTACATATTTTTCACATTTAAATAATTCAGATCACCCAACAAATTGTAACATTACACAAAGATAATCCGAGTAAATACAAAATGCAGGTTTTAAATCATTCCTCGTCTATATCCCAGGAGACTTAAAGCGTGAGGCAGGGTACACCCTGGACAATTTGGGAACGCCAATTAGCCAGCACTGTTGGAGAAAACCAAAATAACCAGAGGAAATCCATTAAGCACAGGGAGAACATGCAAACCCCATGCACACGGAAAGTGAACCCAGACCCTGGAGGTGCATCGTGACGAGGCTCTATAATATTAAAAGATGGAGGTGCTAACCACTTCGCCACCATGCCACCGTTTTTAAATGATGCTTTCATTAGTTAGGGGAACAAGCTGTCCAAACCGGGCTAGGTGGTATAGACGTTGAGTGAGTGAGTGGTGAGTGGTGAACGTTTCATTTTAACGTTGTATTTAAACTGGGCGTTTTGAATGTTGTATTAATTTAAGCCCATGGCCATCAAGGGATTTTTAAGTTCTAAAGTTATAAATGAAAAGCAAAATTGAATTTGTCTCCTTTTCGTTGTTGATCAGAAATGTTCTGATCTTGGAGCAAAAACCGTGATACCATATGAACCGTGAGATTTGTCATTCCATTCACTTCTAATAATAATGTAATAATAATGATAACCTTTGTGTGTTTTTGTGTGTGCGCATGTGTTATTATCAGATTGTTTTGATTAAGACGCTGATGTCTTTAGTTTCCCTCATGATGCACAAGATATATATATATATTTTTTTTTTAATGATGTGGTATTTTAGTGTGTGTGGGGGGGCAGACGTGTGTTATTAATTTTGTGATTTCTGTGATGTCTAATTCCGTCATAGTGACGTCTTTTAAAGACCTTGGTCCAAAAACTCACACATACACACACACACACACACATGCAAAACAAAACACACACACACACACACACACACACACACACACACACACAGCTCCCAGGCCTCAGGCCCACATACGTAAAGGTCAGGGTAGTCTGCTGATTTGTCCGTTTGTGAAGTGTCCCGGTCCGCTTGACGCACCAGCGAGTCGTCCTGCGTCACTGTTCCTCAGGAGGCCGGTGTGACAGTCCGCCTAGCCCACCTGCCACAAAAGATTCACCTCCAGTATTCTGGCTAATTATAGCATATCAATTCAGTTTATTGCACTTCTTTCTTCATGTTTATTGTTCCTGTTCATCCATGTTTATTGATTCGGTGGGAAGAAATGATAATTGGGCCTTTTGCTGATTTGAGAAATTAAGGGAAACATATGTGCGGTTTGATTGGTTTTTTTTTTTTTGGTCGGATGGGTTAAAGCAGTGTTAAAGCTGACTGGTCTCACACTGATATTTCATTTTCATGTTGTAGAAATTGTCTCAAAATACTAAGACATTTTCTGACATGATTTTCACACTTTGTATTTTATTGGGAAGTCCAGGATTGACATCTTGCGTAAGATAACATGCTGTTGATATTCTCTGTACACGGCCAGGATTTTATCCCATGAGCACAAATCATTCGCTAAAATGCTGTATACTTCTACAAGCTCTTCAAAATCTTCCTCATGCGAAATGTTGTACATCTTAGCATTGCCTCATATCTGTCTCATCCACCCGAATGAAAGATACAAACCATAGCAAGTTCCAGTCTTGAAAACACACCCACAGTTCTCAATTAACACCTACGGACGACAAAACGAGTCAGGCGGCATATCCACGTGCGCTCAGCTGGACTTGTCTGAGGAGTTAACGGCTGTTTGGCTGTGATGATGGTAAGGGTTAAGGTGAGGGTTAAGAGATAGGGTGTACAATGCGAAGAGTGTGTCTGAATTGGGGAGAGGAACGAGGGATGATAGACTGATGGGAGGAGTGAAGGAGGACGAGGCGAGTGCAGCTGCCTTGAGCTCTCAATGGCCTCGGAGCTGCAGGTGGGACAAACAATAGAGACTCAGTCTTTCTCTCTCTCTCTCTCTCTCTTTCTCTCTCTCACACACGCTTTCAGTATGTGTGTGCGTGCTTTTTTAGATTGTTGGCAATATCTCTGTGTCTTTTCAGTCATGCAGCAAATGAGTTTGAGCTTTACCTGATGTGCCCTCGGAGAGAGAGAGAAAAAGAGAAAAAAGACACACACACACACACACACACACACACACACACACCAGAGAAATAGTGTAGCGAGATTCTTCATGTCTTCTAAAGCTCTGTTTACTGATCTTGTTGGTGTAGTGAGATTAAGGCAGATCAGCAGACACACAGGCACACGTATAGACACACACACACACACACACAATAGACATGCTGACACTAATGATCTTGGCTACAGTTGAGATGAAATCAGGTTAGGCTGTTTATGTAACGGCGCTGGGTGAGCAGTAGAGCCGTTCCTCTTGCACGCTGCAAAACAGAACTTTCATAACAGAGCTTCGGCCAAGTTTTTCCTCCTGTCGCTCTTACGTCAAACATTATCACGCGTGAAGCGAAGCCGATGCTCATACTCAGGTTATATAGTTTATAACACTGTATACGGTGTATTATCTCTATCTATCTATCTATCTATCTATCCATCCATCCATCCATCCATCCATCCATCCATCCATCCATCTATCCATCTATCTATCCATCTATCTATCTATCTATCTATCTGTCTATCTAAAAAATAAAAGGCGTGGACTGAAAACAGGATATTATCATTAGGAGTAAAAACCCATCACTGGATTGTCATTCTGTTTACACAGACACCGGTCATTCAAATGGTAACGTGATAAAAGTTGAGAATTTTACGGAATACACCAAGTATGTCCTGATTTGAAAATCAATATTGTTAATGAGCAAGAGCAAAAAGAAAAATGCTGCACTGAATGAATTAATCTCTGATTTACTGTAAGCTAGATGTTCTGAAATTCAGCATTCAGACAGGAAAAAGCCCTGCGTTCAGCATTTCCTATATCACCGCTTGAAAAACAGTATGTTGCTAGGTGACGTAATTGATTGACATGCAGTGAGATGCCACTGTAACTCCACTAGTTACATTTGATATAATAGTTTTCTCTCATCATAACTATAACTATATATTTTTAACTATGTATTATATAATGTTATATATAACTATAACTCTACATCCTGGACTGTTTGATTCCACTTGGTGTCACAGCAATTCATCTTGTTCTTATTATTATTACTATTATTATTATTATTATTATTATTACTGTAATCTAGTAATTTTGATGTAAAATGTATCCCTTAAATTATAGAAGCCACAAACGTCAGTTTACTTTTCTCTCCTTTATAAAATAATAAAAAACACAAAAATAGTAGTTTTACCTGTCATATTTAAAATCTGAAACTGGAGACTCCTTCCAGAAATAATAAATTAAACTCCACATCTTTTAACCTAGCGGCATGACCGCTAAGTGGTTAGCACTTAGTGGTGGCCTTACACCTTCAGGTTCCGGGTTCAATTCCCGCCCCGGTCTTGAGTTTTCATGTTCTCCCCGTGCTTGGTGGGTTTCCTTTGGGTACTCTGGTTTCCTCCCACAGTCCAAAGAGATGTAGAGTAGGATAATTGGCATTCCCAAATTACCCGTAGTGTGTGAAAGAGTGTATGTGCCCTGTTATGGATGGGCATCATGTCCAGGATGTACACTGCCTCATGCCCTAAGTCTCCTGGGATAGGCTCCAGGCCCCCCTCCCGTCAACCCTGTATACAGGAGAAAGCACTATAGACAATAAGAGAGTGTGTTAGTGATCTTTTAAATCGGTTTATGTGTGGCATCTCCCAGACATGTCTCGATGTAAGGTATTAGGATAGAAACAATAATCATCATGTTAACATAAACCTGACGGACAGATCTATAGTCAAAGCCGCGGCGTCGAACATAAACGCGTCATCTTTCCCGAGTAGAAATATGACATATTGTCGCGTGTAGACGTGTAGCACCATGTCAAACTTTCTACTCCTAAACACACCAGGTATGAGTCATAGTTTGGTAAAAGCCAGAGAACGTGTTCGTTCGTATTTACACTGCCTGCGAAATGTTTGCGAGGACGAGCAGGGTCTGTGTGCATGTGTTAGAGCGTGTGTTTGTATTTGTGTACCTGTTACTGTTTCTGTTGGCTATGGAAGATCTTACACACACATACGCATGCAAACACACACACAGACCCGGAGGCATATAGTGTTACTGTGGCATGAATGAGACCTTTATTAAGGGGAATTTCCTCAGGTCCAAGACGACCTGCCCTGCCCCGAGTCTTATGGAATATACCCCCCCCCCCACCCCCTCGCGTGCATACACAGACACCCTCCCTAACTCACCCATCCACCCAAAAAGAGAGATCCGTCTATAGAGACACATCAGTGTTCACTATTTTCATTGTCCTCACAGCAAAGGGAATCAACGTGTCATCAACGATGCAGCACATACTTCCTCAAATAGGAACTACAAAAGAACAATAATACCAACTGTTTTTTTTGGCTTTTGTGTGTGTGTGTGTGTGTGTGTGTGTGTGTGTGTGTGTGTGTGTGTGTGTATGTGTGCGTATGTGTGTACAGGCTTGAAGGGGGTTTCTGGTAATAAGGACAGCTTGCAGTTATTGCGTGATGATTTATTTCTCTACTTTTATACCCAGTTTCCATTGTTGCAGGAGAAGTGTGGGAGAGAGTGAAGGCTTTTTCCTCCATCATGCATGAAGCTGCTTTTTTCCAGCCACTAAGTCTTATTTACTTTCATCCCATTCTGGTTTTACAACTCTTCCTACTCGGGCGTCCGTTCATCCGTACAGATATCATGGCGGGGGGCGGGGGGGGGGGGGGGGAAGTTGCTAAGGTGGACTCTAAATCCATGGATCGGGGGTTATTATATTTGAACGGTTAATGAATTGAAGGAGGTTTAATTTATATCAGCAAAACAAAGGTGTTATCATAAGATTGATCACATATTTATAGATGATAATAATAGAGGAAAAACAAGCTTTATTTCTCTATATAATTCCCTGCTACACCAGGTACACCTTATCCCAGGTAGAAAGTTTTTATTGGTAGCCATGATCATATCATGGTAGCCTGCTTCATATCTGAAAGGCTGGCCTCCCAAGAACTCCTTGAATGATTTAAAACATGTGGAAATGGCTGTCGGGCCTGTACAGGAGATGTCACGATAACTCCTAGTCGAGTTTCTGTAACGTGCATGTGGTGTTCGTGAACACGAACACAAGTTGGCGACAAGTTATCCATCGAATTTCAAAGACCAGGCTTTCCACTTAAAGAATGTTCACGGGAACGACTGCAGTGCGCTCCACGACCAGGATCGTTTGAACTCCAAAACATTTGCACCATTTAAATGTTTGACTGCGATTAAGAGTCTCCTCACCAGAGACTATGCAGTGCATTACACAGCAAACAGAACTGAGCGGTTGAATCTATTGACAAAAGAATGAACGAACAACACGAACCAGAAGACTCATTGAGAAGACTTGCTCAATTCTGTTTTTCCTGTTTTACTTTTGTAAAAATTGCTTTTTAACACTGTCATTCGTGAGAAATTTAAGAGAATCAAGAGTCCCAGTTTGACTTGAACGCCCCTCGTAGTAATGATAATAAGAACAACAATTAAATTGACTGTTGAAGACAAATCAAGAGGTGTTAATGTGATACAGAAAGCTCGCTATGAGTGAATAGTTCAGGAGGAATTAAATATAATTGTACATATTTACCAAACATGCTTCAAATTGAAAAGATTTTCTTTTTTTCCAATAAAAAGAAAGTTTACTACCTTTCATTTTTGATGTATGGAAGTTGGAAGAACAGTTTTGGCGGCAGCTGATTAGTTACTTTTAGACCGTACATTATTGCTCTGTGTGTGTGTGTGTGTGTGGGGGGGGGGGTTGTGTGTCACAAACCCATTTATTTTATTACTCTCCCAACGAGCCTGCAGTGGCACAGTAATCTGCTATTAAACCATTACTGCGTGGAGAGAGAGAGAGAGAGAGAGAGAGAGATTGAAGGAAGGAAGGAAGGAAGGAACAGGCACACGTACGGCTCCATCCTTTAGGGAAGGGCTTACAGTAAAGAGACACACATGCACACAGACGCCACATGCCTTCTGAACAGTAAAAGACCATAAGCTGATTACTCATTGATGGCATCGCAGGAACTACTGTTGGTCTGTTGGTTAGTGCATGTGACGGGAAGCGTCTGGACTGACTCGTACATTGTACACTGAATGTGTACTTAGAGCAAGAAACAATTTATGAATACCAAAAAAAAATAATCTGTGCATACTCCTAGTTACTGATTGCCATCACACAAACATTTTTCCCGTCTTAACCCTTATTGCTCATTAACTGCAGTGAGTTTTTTTTTTTTTGGTCTGCACAATGACATTAACAGGAAAGCCTGGCATGCAGGACGCTTTGCCAGCTCACGGCTCCAGGGTATGATCCTCAGCTCGGGTTACTGCCTATGTAAAGGTTTATTGCACGTGCTCCACTCTTTCTCTGTTACCCCGCGAGGTGTGATGTTTGCGCTAATGTTAATATCAGGTGTTAATGTGTGTATTCGTACACACTTTAAGAACACCGCAGCCCTTATCACGACACAGCGGTAAATGAAGTTGACTGAATGAACGGACTAATAGAGAAGGTGTGTTGGTAGTTGGTGATGGGTCTTTCGTGAACGATTCGTTCTTTTTGAACGAGTCTTTAACGTGACTCAGAAGAACGAGTCTCGGAGAGTCATTCGTTCATTTTCTGACTCAAAAAAAGATTCGTTCATATTGAGAAACGGGATTCAAAGAACCGGGTCACTAAAATGACCCAAACTTCCCATCACTTAGTGACCCTGGTGATCTGATATTTCAGAAATAGGTTAATATCATTGAAAACATATGGATCAACCTTTTTTTCCCTCCCCAGAGCATGGGATTTATGCATGTGTGCTCTGTTATTTGTTTTATGTTGTATTTAAACCAGGCGTGTAAACTCTGCGTAATGACACTACCTCATTATTCAGGCTAAGAATGAAAAACAGTTGAATTAAACTCAAAGCGTATGTGTGTATTTGTGTGTGTGTGTTACACAGAGGAGCTCTGCTAGATGCTCATTTTAAATAGTTTTAGTCTTTTTCCTCCTGAGACAGAAAAGCCTCTTTCCTTTTACCCTTTTTCACCATCTATATCTTGCATGTCTCTCTCTCTCTGTCTCTCTTTCTCTGTCTCTCTCTCTCTGTCTCTCTCTCTCTGTCTGTCTCTCTCACGCGCTTTCTATTGTCTGTCTTTCCTCATTCAGGCTGGGTTTCATATTGTTTCTTGCAGCTGACAAGTGTGAAATGAATACGGTGTCTGTTCTGTGTGTGGGTGTGCGCGCGCATGTGTGCGCGTGTGTGTGTGTGTGTGTCTGGCTTCTCCTCTGTTTCACTCTTTCAGTTTTTTTTTCTTCATTTACGTCCACTCAGTCTGTATATTTCCAATCTTTCTCTCTTTCTCTCTCTCACACACTCACTCACATCAGCACTGTGTCTCTTTTAGTTTGAACGACCGTACATGTCTTTTAAGTGCCCTTTCTCGGGTCTGGCCGCTCTGTTTTGCACATTTACAATCTGACGGAGACAGAGCTCAGTGCTTATCATGAGGGTAGAGGTCAGAGGTGAGTGTATAAGAGGTTCAGAGAAAGTGCAGTTCTTCTTTGAGCAGCGAACAGGCAGGAAGTAACTTTAATGAGATTTAGAGCATGCATTTCCTCTTAAAGACTTGAGGAGGGATCAGACGATATCATGTCACTTTCCAAAATTTGCACAAAGAATACACATTGTGTATAGATTTGATAATAAAGAGCAGACCAGCCATGCTGTAAAAAAATTTATTTATACTGATGCGTTAAGGTACAGTATGAATTTATATAGTGATATAAATAGCTGCAGTATCTCTGTCAGCTCTAAGGCCCCTGCTCATGCTGTATGCTCTAACAGGAACAATGAAAAGCTGTTATGCAGTTATTTGTACAGAAACGCACAATATTGTGTCCGTTAAATTGAAAAAAGCAGTTCTGTCGTAGTGTATTATTATTTGAAAATGAACTCAACGTTTCCTAGCACTGTCGCCTTGCACCTCCAGGATCCGGGTTCAATTCCTGGCAAGGTTCGATTCCCGTCTCTGTGTGCATGGAGTTTGCATGTTCTCCCCGTGCTTGGTGGGTTTCCTCCGGTACTCCAGTTTCCTCCCACGGTTCAAAGACATGCAGGTTAGGCTAATTGGCGTTCCCAAATTGCCCATAGTGAGTGAATGAGTGTGTGAGTAAGTGTATGTGTGTGTGTGCGCTGCGATGGATTGGCACACTGTCCAGGGTGTACCCTGCCTCGTGCCCTAAGCCTCCTGGGATGGGCTCCAGGTCCCCGCGACCCTGAACACGGAATAAAGCGATATAGATGATGAGTGAGTGAGTGAGTGAGTCAACGTTTCCTCTATAATCACATGACCTTCATATTAAACACATGGTCTAACTTCTCATTTCTTCAGATTACAATAAATTCAATAAAATTTTTTAGATCGTCACCAATGTTTTACTGTGACATGCTGCAAATTGCCAAAAGATGCAGTTTAAAAATAGTTTTTATATATAACAACCTCAGCAGCAACCTCATTTCCCCTCTCGTCTATTCCAACTACTCAGCATTCAGCATCAGCAGTATATACTAACCATCGGTCTGCTCATCTGTCATCATGTACATGTTTCCTCACTGGTTCACAACTTAAGCTGGCAAACAAAAAACATTCCTGTCAGGTACAGGGACTGAACTAAAAATGCGTGACGAATAAGTTCTTCAGAAACCCTGGAGAACGTTTCCTCACGACAACATTGAAAATATCTGAAGAGCAGAAGCAGCTAAATATGAAGAACTGAGAGGTGGTGCAAGACTTTTGCACATTACTGTCTGTGTTGTTTTGTAATTTTGTGTTTGAGCATTTGAGATGTACAAGTCTTTAATAGAGCAAATAGAATTCCCGAAATCGAGTCTGTCAAATATGATCAATGTTTACTCATGATTTCACATTAAAAATGACTAAAATGTCATCGTTAGAACCATTAGTTGCCATTCATAGATATCTATGAATGTAATCTTTACACCTACACCACCATTTTTCATGATGGACCTGAGTTGAATGCATTATCCTGCAGTGCTTCAGCTTCAAATCCTAACAACACGTGTCTAATAATCTGCGAAAATCTGCTGCTGTTATATAATTCCATGCATTTTTGTTTTCTCCCTTATATATCTCAACATGTTTCGTTCTCGATCCGTTAGCAACCCGAGCAGTCGTGATGCTGCGTAGAGGTAGCAGCGATAGCATCGTTACTATTAAACATCTCGGTGTGATCACGACCGCTGTCTCATTCACTCTGCTGATGAGACAACCATTTTCCTTTTCACCGTCATCTCCAGTCTCATGGTTCTTAGCCTGAGTACGGAAGTACGTTAAGTTCATCTGTGTGTGTGTGTGTGTGTGTGTGTGACTCACTGGCTCTTTGACGCATCTGGACAGTCCAGTGAGACTAGCGGAGCTGCTAAATTAGTCCTAGCCTGCAGCTGTTCTTATATATAGACACACACACACACACACACACACACATAGGGAAGACTTATTTATAAGGAAAAAGTCAATGTGTCTGTTGGAAGGCTAGTGAGATTGCAGCAGCCAGTCACGTTGACTAACACACAGACCGACTAATTGCTAAGTTATAGCAGAGCAGGAAATGACGGGTGAAAAACATGAATGGACTTTTTCCGTTTATGCACACACACAGACAAACACACACACCTACTAAACCGCACAAACCCATGTTGTCGTCCTTTCCTTTTTTTTTTTCTTTTTGTCTTTGTCCTGCATTTATTGACTGTTATGAAAAGGCCACACATCCTCCCTCTCTCTCTCTCTCTCTCTCTCTCTCTCTCTCTCTCTCTCTCTCAGCAAGTTCATTGACATTCATTGAACACAGTGTTTGGAGATTCAGACCTTCCGGCACTCTGCACCCATAAGTACTGTGTGTGTGTGTGTGTGTGTGTGTGTGTGTGTCTAGTGGGTGGCTGTCTTTATGTGTGCAAGGGTTGCTCTAACTGCTTTCCTCAGAGACTATAATACGTGTGCATAAATGTGTTAAGATAATCAATCGCACTGCTTGAAACACTAGTTTTCTCTAAATTGAGTGTGTGTGTGTGTGTGTGTGTATACATTCGTGCAGGAGATCCCCTCTGTTTAGATCTCTTTCTCTTACCTAGGAAATGTCAGTTCCTGAAATCAAACCGGAAAAAAAAAAAACCCCAAAATCCACTCCCACACATATACTGTACACACACTCACACAGGCACACGCGTGAGAGCGCCTGACGAGAACAGAAACACAAAGCTGAGTCAAAGTAAAAGCGGTGAACTTATCTAAACACTACACGTCCTTCTCTAACGCTCTCCCTTTCTTTTGCACGTTTCTTTCTTCGGTACTTCCTCTGCTCTGTGAAAAAGCACAGCAGAAGAGAGAGAAGGTCAGCGTTCAAACATCAATAAACGCGAGAGAAGCCGAGTGCGCCACTAAGACAACACTGCCTATTGATTTTGGAGCCGGTGTTTAAAATCCACATCGCTTTGGAAGCTTAGGCGGCAGGGGAAAGCAGCATGAGGAGTTCCTTCGAAATGATGAAGGGATATAGTAGAGTTTCGAACCCCTGACATGAGAAAATCCCTCTCTGACTCTTTCTATCAGAGCTGAAATCACACTTTCCTTCCATCCTGGCCATAAAACAAGTCAGTGTGTAGTTGGCCCAACTTGGCGTGTTTTCCCAACTCAGAATTCGAGCAGCGCAGATGTCCTGCAGCGATGATTTCCAGTAGACTCAGAGGAAGGGGGCGGATGACGGAGAGCCATGACGTAGCTGAGGAGGAAAAACTGAGGCAGCCGCGTGTGGTCAGCAGCCACGCTGCGCGCTGACGCCTGGAGCTCGGTCCGCCTAGCTATAAACAGCGATACCATCTCTGGATGGAAATCGTCTAGGTTCGATTGTGGTTGAGTTTCTTGTGTTTAGTCATTTAGAAGTAAACGTAACCATTAAGGATCTCACCTCCCGTCACTCTCTGTCAATATCTCTCGTTTCAGCCGTCAGTCCTACATGGCAAACTACTACAGTACTTTTACTTTTCAGTAGATGGTTCAACTGTGTGTGCTGACTTTTAGCAAGAGTACAAGGCTTCTCCAACGTGTTTTAGTGTAAAATATAATATATAACTACTGTTTGTTTATTGTAAGGATGATCTGCAATGCATTTCAGGGAAATATATAGCATTGTGTTTTATTTATTGGTGACATTTGGGATTGGAGGTTAAGTATCGTTAATTGAGTTTTAGATTGTTAAGCACTTTCCCCCTAGATTTTCTCCCTAATTGAGTTTTTTTTGTCTAATTTATTTTTTTCGTCCCACTCTCGTAGTGGTTACCATGTTCTCCCAGTGCTTAGTGAGTTTTCTCCGGGTACTCCGGTTTCCTCCCACAGTCCAAAGACATGCAGATTATGTTCATTGGCATTCCAAAATTGTGTGAGAATGATTGTGAGTGTGTGTGTACACCCTGTGTGGTACCCTGTCCAGGATGTACCCTGCCTGGGATGTCTTGGATGGGTGTAGCTTTAGCCGGTAATCAAACTCACAATCTTCTGATGATCGTGCCAAATACGTTTCAGTTATACCACTTGTGAGCAAAGGAAAAAGAAAAATAAAGAAAAAAAGAAAAGGCACATTCATGTGGGTGTTATTTTAAACCTGTTCACCTTTACTGAGCAGGTGTCGAAGCTTATAACTGTAATAAGTCAATCAAAACTGTACTAAAACAATCACGAATGATAGTAGTTGATTGATTCCTCAATCATCACATAATGAAAAACTAACACGAACCTATAATTGACTGAGAGCTGTGTCACACTCCCCAAGAGAACCCCAATTTAATTGGGGGAAAAAAAAAGATGTAATTTATTTGATGAAAAAGTACAATGTGTTCTACATTTTATTTTCTCTTTGGAGCAGAAGGATGAAGGCTTGTAGCAGATAAGACATGGAGCTGAAAGACTGCCAGTGACTGAGGGGAAGAGTTTCAGCTCGATTGTTGTCCAACGTATGTCTTCGTCTTAGTAGTGTAATTGTTAATTATGGAGGTTCTAAAAGGACATATGAAATGGAAAGAAAAAATATAGTCCTGTTTTTTGGGAAACTGACACTTGACCAGATGTTTAATCACATCCTTTTTTGTTTATTCATTGTCTATACCATCATCATCATCATCATCTATATGCAGGGGGGCTAGAGCCTCTCTCAGGAGACGCTGGATATTGTGCTCATCCATAGCAGGTTTAGCCTAATAACTCCAATTAGCCTAATCTGCATGTCTTTGGACTGTGGGAGGAAACCAGAGTACCCTGAGGAAGCATGTGGAGAACATGCAATCTCCATGCACACAGACCTGAGCCAGGAATTGAGCCCTCGACCCTGGAGGTGCGAAGCCATCGTGCTAACCACTACGCCACCGTGCCGCCTCTCGTTTTTGTTCATTTACTTATAAATCTAAATAGTAATTCAATAAAGGACCACTTTCAACCTCTCAACAAGTGTAAAATAGGTTCATCACGACAAATTCACCCTTCAGAGTTATGATCCTGTAAATCGTCGCAGACATGTGTCTAGATCATGGACTCAATCGTAGATTTTGTTAGCACAAGCATCATATCATCAAATCATAATCTCAGTGACAATGTAATATAATTCTGAAACACTTTTAGCTCCCAATTTACTGCATTTTAAAATAGTGTAGTTGTTACTGATGACGATTATTCTGCTAGTTGAGCCGCTTGTCTAGCAAAGAGAAGAAATGACCCAGAAGAATATGAGTCACTCACAAATACCAAAGGGTTTGTGTTATTCAGCATTTAAAAAAAACAACTTTTTTTTCATCTGTGTGGGGTTTTTTTTCTTGCCATGAGAATTGTGTCACAAAAAAACAGGCTACAGTTTTGAATAAGTAACACAAGCTGGTAATCTGACGTTATTATTATTTTTTTAAATCACTTGCGTTATTACATGATGCAAAAATTGCCGTAAGTCGAATCTCATAAACAAACCCATCTTCTTCTACGTAAACATTTCTACATGCGTATACAGTAGACTTTTTTTTATTAGGTTATAGTACAGCGTTTCAGACAGATTTCCTCTTCGCTGTCTGTGGTGGCGCAGGCTGGAGGCACGCATCTAATCTTCTTTAGCCTGTCTGAGACCTGTTCCGTGTCAGCTCACATCTGTGCTCACACACATGATCACACACACACACACATAAAGATATCTTCATTTTCCAAAACAGACACTTGCTACCTATCATCTGAGTCTAAGCACTGACCAGCTGAAGCTCAGCTTAAAATCACATGATACGAGCTTCCTTTATTAGGGGCTTTGGTTAAATATTCCTATTAACCTTTTCATAATAAGAAATATTCGGCAGTTAACTCCAGAGCGTCGAAGCATATATTAGAACTAGGTCACGTTTAAACATCAGGTTTAAACTCTAAGCTGTTTTAGAGGTAACGGTTATAAAGTTCAAGCATCATCTCTGAAAGCAGCACTGCAATGAAAGGCATGTATTATATCTATCTATATTTATAGTTAATGATATTTAATGATGATCGATTATCTTTACAATTAACGACCAGGATGATGAGGAGGAGGAGGAGGATGATCAGCGTTTCAGCTGAAGCTTCCCCGTTACAGAAGACCCCGTATACACAATGGCAGGTTATTGTTTTTATATAGCTCTCCATTGTGTGAACCAGGGAGAGTATTTTTAGAGCCAGTTGGAGCGCGTGTTCCTCACGAGCGCTTAAAGCTGTGCTGTCCTTCTCTCTCACTTCCCCGCTCCTGTGTGAAAGGCATCACTGCAAACCGGTGCATTGTATGTGTGTACGCATGGGTGCGTGGGCTTGTGTGTGTGTGTGTGTGTGTGTGTGTGTGTGTGTGTGTGTGTAGCACGTGGCTGGCGGGCGGCTCTTTGTTTATTAGCATATCTAAATGACAGTGGCAGCACAGAGACTGCAGTAATTAAGGGCACAACAATGGTCCTCCTAATGATGACTGACACACCATTACATGCCATGGTGTGTGTGTGTGTGTGTGTGTGTTTGAGAGAGAGAGAGAGAGAGAGACAGAGAGAGACGGAGAGAGAGAAGAAATTACAGTAAGGCTACATGAGGAAGGTTGCTCTGCGAAGTATAAAAGCTTTTGCAAACATGATCTCATAAAATTTATGTGATGGATTTGGTTCAAATGCTTATGAAAGGGAAGTCTTTACTCAGATTGTCTTTCCAGTGGGTGTGCAAGAGAGGGACCGTGAGCGAGAAAGAGTGTTTATATATAATCCTAATGACTAGTGTTTTCTTTGTACACATTACACCAGCGTATAGACTAATTGCTGTTTGCTTGGACCTACTGAAGAGTGTGCGTAGGGGTTAAAACCCTCCTTCAGTGTTTCTCTTGGCTCCGAACTCCTCCTACCTCTCTCTCTCTCTCTCTCTCTCTCTCTCTCTCTCTCTTTCTCTTTTCCTTCACACGCATACATGTGCACGCACACACGGCCCTCATCCTGTTACTGTGTTCTCTGAGGGAGTGGCTCTGTCCTCAGTTGCCCGCCGTACTTTAAAACATATGAACCGCCCCAAGCCCTTACCCTGTATCACTTCTCAAATACACAGCCCTAAATGCCCCCCAGGGGAGGCAACAGGCTCTCAGCTCTCTCTCTCTCTCTTTCTCTCTCACTACAAAAAAAGCACGGTTACGGCTGAGAAATGTATATTATTTTAAAATTTTTTGAATGTAGTTCCCTCAGGAAAAAAGATTTCTTTCAACTTCGAGTTGTTCCTGAGGTGATAATTTTTTTTTATTTTTATTTTTTTTATTTGTAATACATTCTGCTTAGTTGGAACCATCTATAACGGATGTTTAAGGAGTTTGCACATGCTTGGTGGATTTCCTTCGGGTTCTCCCGTTTCCTCTCACAGTCCAAAGACATGAAGATTAGGATAACTGTTGTTCCCAAATCGCCTGTAGTGTGTGAATTTGCATGTGAACGTGTGTGTGAATGTTGACCAGAGGTCCTACCATGGTCGTAGAAAATGGGAGTAAATACAATGGTCACTAGCATGGTCCTTAGTTGGACTACAGATGCATGGATGGATGGATGGATTGAGGGATGGATGGAAAGGCAATCATAACTTGACTATACTATTCAATGTGAGTTCAACCTTTACATTCAGCTTTATCCTGGTCAGGGTGAATCCAGTTTAGCGTGACCAGGTCATGTTTTTAGGAGGTCAAAGGAAATCCCAATTGAAACACAAGTTCAAACATGGCCATAATATGGGAAACTACACGTAGCCGTGCTTGGGATTGAACCCTGGAGCTGTGAGTTGCCTACACTGCCCACTGGGGCACCCAGCAGCCCTTATATTCTAGCAGTGAAGATTTCAAACTACAGATTTATGAGAGAATGTCTCATAGCTTTTCAGTATATCAAGTAATCCATTCATCTTCTATACCGCTCTACTGGCACCTATCCCAGGAGTCTTAGGGCACGAGGCAGGGTACACCCTGGACAGGGTTCCAATATATCTCAGGGCACACACACACTACAGGCAATTTGGGACCAATTAATGTCTTTGGGCTGTGAGAGGAAACCAGAGTAGCTGGAGGAAGACCACCAAACAAAACCAACTCCATGCATACAGACCCGAGGCGGGAATCAGACCGTTGACATTGGAGATGCAAGGCTAACCACTACTCCACCATGCCACTGATCCAATAATATTGTACCAAGTCATTCTGGTTGCTTCGGCTTCCTTGAAGGTGTTGGTCTATTCATGTTTGATTAAATGTAGTGTAAGATGTTTAAACACTCTTCGTTTATGCGTTTGCATTAATAATGCATAATAACATATCCCTATAAATAGAAGGTGAGTCATTCCATCTCTAAATGGATAAGTTATATAGATTAAGACCTTAATTAACAAATAGAATGAAAAATATATTTCAAAAATATGTGATTCTCATAAGCATTTATTGACCCAGGAACTGGCCTTTTATTGAAAGTGAATCCTATTGAAACTTATTTTCCTTTATTTTTGGCAGTTCAATAAAACATATGGAAATTACCTTCAACAGTATTCCCACATGTTCTACATTAGCATTTGCTCAAAAAACATTTTAAATAAAGATGCATAGACTGAAAGGCTTAGAGATATCTACCGCCTGGTAGTGTTCAAAAAGCCTTCAGCAAGTAAATTGATTTGATTTAGTTCACAGAGCAGAGAAGGACACATTGGTCTGCACTGAGCTAGATCAATAAAAGCTTTTATGGAAGGTCCACTTGTAAGAGTAATAATAGGATCTAGGCTATAACTAAGATTAATAGCTGCGGAATGATGAGGAGAAAACACCAGATGTAAATCATTAAGTGCCGCTGTTATGTTTGAAATATCTTCATGACGAGAATACGCACATCCGCTTTGCTCGTAGACACTGTTTTCTTGGTACGGAAACGCAATTCACATCCACAAAAAACGGAAAGGCATTAACGTCCGCATGCAGGGGCGGTAGGGCTGTGCACGTCACGCCGTTTTGTGATACATCGTATAATCCCATTAACACTGACTGTAGTGGTGTGTGGTTTGCGCATCCATGTTTTGCATTATCATCGAGATGCTAATCAGTATTGCAATCAAATAGATGCAAGTGTAAAAGTGTTAGTTTGCATGCTGAAGAACAAAAAAAAAAAAAAGTCATATAGCAAAAGCGAAAATGAACCAGAGTCAAACTCATTACTGATACCAAAATGAAAGGAAGTTGTTGATAACATACGAGGAAGTGTGTGTTTATGCATGTTTTCCCATATACAATATAAATAATAGAACTCAAAACAATCTCTCTGTGCCATCTCTCAAGAGCCACAATTATAAAGTATATGCACAGGATCATAAGGTTTGGATGACAGGTCTGTGCGCTCTCTCTCTCTCTCCTTATAATGTGTACACACACTCACACACACACAAGCGCACACACATGCCTGCTCTCAGCAGTGACAGATGGTGGTGTCAGTCATAATGAGATAAATCCGATTGCTGCCGAATGAAAGATGTCCCTCCAATCCAGAAGGGGGGGGGGGAGGGAGGGAGGAGAAAGCAAGAGAATCGATGTGTCTGTGTCTATATTGATGTGTTTGCTTAGAGTAAAATTGGCATAGAGGAAAAAATGTGTGTGTGTGTGTAAGTATATTTCTGTGTGTGTAAGTGAGTGAGTGAGCAAGCGAGTGAGACAGAAAGAACAGTAACACTCAAATGATGGCTGAAGTAATTCATATTCTGTTACACATGCAGACACCCCTTCCCCGTGTGTCACGTGTCTAGCCCTCACAATCCTACCCATCTCTCTAGCACACACACACACACACACACCACACAGAGCACAGCAGGGTGGACACTGCAGACAGCTTGGCGATACAGGGAAGGTGTGTCGACTGAATTCTATTGTTTTAGAATCTATGAGAAAACACATCTTGAGGGGGAAAAAAAAGAGAAAACGGGGTGATGAGAGGTGGAAGAGGAAGAGTGGAACGGAAAGAGTGTGTATGTGTTTAGGAAGTTGATTACATGGGTCACGCCTCTTCTATTCAGAAATATACTGTGCGTGTACAAATATACTGGATCTTTTACTGTATGTGGATAAAGTGGACTTTTTCTCTTTTAAAAATGGAGGAGAACGTCTTTAGAAGTGTGTGTTCTTTCTCTTCGGGACTCTTTCTGGACGAGAACAAACTGAGGTTTAACATAAACATAAAAATAAACTGAGGGTGAACACTATCATGTGGTTGCTGTTATTAAATAAAGTCATTCTCTGTGGTTCTCTCGTTCTCACACAGACTGAATTATGGGTTGTAAATATGCTGCTTTCTAGTCCGATATTACTCAAGGTATCCCTAGGCCATTTTTTTCCCAGTTTGACGCATTTTTAACTGGTCTCCTGCTGAATTAATCTGTAGTCGCCATTTTGACCTCACAACTTTTTCTTTCACAACTTGTACAATGGCTATATCTTTTCTCTGTGCCTGTAGGCATCCTCTCCAGGCTATGTGGCTGCAACAGCATAGTCACTCTGGTGTATTCCTCCGATGCATATTTGCAAGCATCTCTGGATGCCTGTGATTGGTGGATTTTTAGTCGTTATCCATCAAGAGCACTCTTGAGAGATCCAGGGCTTAGAACTTGGGTAAATGTGGTAGACTGACAAAGTGATGACTGAGGCAGTAATGAAAATGGTATGATGAAGGATCCCTCTCTGAGCAGCCGAGTAGCTGATGTGATCAGTGTCTATTCATCACTGATTATACCTCACACATATATACTTATTGCTGTATGTAAATATGGAATATTAATTGTTTGAATTGACCGAAATTCTCCACATTTTGAGTAACATATCATTTTGTGCTCATACAGTAGTACCTTGTCAGATATTTCAGATGTAATCTGATACCATGCTTGTGCAGAATATTACATGTAAATTAATGCCAACAGAAATGCAGTTTCTAACTGTGTTATCTCTTTCTTCTCTAAGCTGCCAGGAGTGAAGAGGAAGCTGACTGGGGCTGTGGATGGTGCTGCTTCAGTAAACGGGGTCTCTGATACCTCAATGACCCAAGGTAGTGCCAAGCGACTGTGCCTTCAAGATGTTACCCTGGCCATGGGTCCGAGCTATTCCCAACACCCCTTCGCCTCTGGAACTGGGATGGGTAACCAAGGAAGTGGGCTAGATGGAAACAGACTGAACAGTAACAATAATGGTTTGAGTTCTCCTTACGCTATGCCTCCTAAGCCTAACCCTGGAACAACAGCTGTAGGCTCCGGAAGTCTGGCACCTACCTATAATCCGAATGGGAACTCAGCTGCTCCTTCGGTTGAACAGGAGCTTCAAGAGATTTTGGATGAGCTCACAAAGAATCCTGACCCTTCTTTATCTGAGTTGGATATCGAGAAAATCTTAGGAAACAAGGTAGATGAGCAAACAGGGAGTACTGGAAACTTTGCCCACCCTGAGGGGAGTGGAACTCCAAAACGTTCCCCACAAAGAGCTTCTCACTTGGAAGCCCACCTTACCCAATCCCCTGTTTTCCCCCAGGCTGGCTCTCCACAGATGGGCCCTAGTCCAACTGGTGCTCCTTATAGCCTACCCCATCCATCCAAAGCAGTCCCATCCCCACTTTCAGCGTCTCCACTTTCTTCTTCTTCTTCCCAGACCCAAAATCAAGCTCGATCTCCGATGCTTTCAGCCGCACTTTCCAACCGGTCTGCTTCCAGTTGGCGTGAAGTATCACGTGCCCAGCAGCTTCAGCAGATGGCATCAAACAGTAAGCACCACTCCACCAGCAGTGGAGGACCACCACCAGCTCAGTCGGGTTTGCCTTCACTGAGCCAGCAGGGATCCTCCTGGGCCGGTCCATCTCCCCCTTATCGGCCAGGGGACAAGCTTCCCAATTCATCGCCCCACCAGCAGCCCTTCAGCCCAGCCAGCAGCATTCAGAGTCCTCAAAGCTCTCTCATCTCCAGCATAA
Organism: Channallabes apus; assembly: GCA_030522415.1. Lineage (NCBI taxonomy): Eukaryota > Metazoa > Chordata > Actinopteri > Siluriformes > Clariidae > Channallabes > Channallabes apus. The sequence goes on along the minus strand of CM060108.1, from coordinate 25,994,181 downwards.
CTCCAGCCCCATCTGCTGGACCTTCTCCCCCATATAGACCAGAAAAGCTTGCCAGTCCAGCTCTTGCTCAGCCACCTTTTAGCCCTCAAAACCCACTTCTTCCAGGAGGTACTCCATCTGGAGGCTCGAGTTCTGCTGTCCAGGGATCCCAAGCAAATTATCTGAGTGGTATACCCCCATCAACAGGTTCCACGGGGCCATCTCCCCCTTACCGAACAGAAAAACAGCACCCCAGCCCAGCTGGTCCAACTCAGCCTGGAACTCAGCCTTCCACACAGGGCTGTCCCTTCAACTCACAGAACAGTCAAGCACCCAACATGTCCAGTCAGCTCTACAAAGCCATCACAGCGAGCCAGCCTACCAGCAACAGTCTCAAAATACTCATGCAACACTCGCAGACAAAATCTGTCCAGATGCAGCTCAGCAAAGGCAACTCCTGCAGCATGGGTCCAGAAAGTTTCTCTTTGAACAACACCAAGCCTTTGCGACATTTCGATCCAGAACCTCATGGTTCCAAGATGGGGACCATTCCATTGGGCGGATTCCACAATGGCAGCATGCAGTCCATAGCACCTACATCGGCCACAGGGCATGTACATCTGCTTCAACAACGGATGCAGAGAGGGATGCAGGCAGATAGCATGTTACCCCATTGTGGAGAGGTGAGTTTTTCTGCTTTCTTTGTTTGTTTATTTGTTTATTGAAGTTGACATATCAGGCACAGCTATACAGTGTTTCAACAAACAATAGACACACGATATATCCTTAATAATGGGTCACGGATCAAGTTACCTTAAAGTCAGGCTAATGGAGGAGATTATTAGTACCAGTGTTCACCAGTGCAATATCTGTTTTTGCAAACCAGTCGTGATAATCTGAGTAGGTGTCTTCAACACTACTTTAAGATGTTGGTCTTGTTTGTTATACACTAGAGCATTCTTTTTGAATGACTTAGACAAAAAGTTGATGGCCTGACAATGACTTGGATAATTCAAGGATATGAGAGAATGTATGGTATCTTAATACTTTTCCACTTGCTTGCTAAGGTTTAGGTAAGTCCGTTTAATGCATACTCACTGGGAAAGGTCATTTGAAATGAGGCAGGGAGAAAGGGTGGGAGGGGTAGGGTGGCACCACGCAGAGTTTCTTGCTTGTACAAGGGGTCATTAAATAGTGTGTATATAGTGGTGTGTGTATGTGTGTTTAAATGGGGGACTGGTGGATTAGGAAGCATCAGTGCATAATTGAACGGACAACACAACAGAGAGCAGAGGAATGTGAGTCTTTGTGTGGAATGCACATGCACAGTGTATCTGGATTAATTAAGACTGGTCTAACAGTGTTTCGTCTCATATAAGAGTGTATGGTCTCTAAAGATAAAAAGAGTTCATTAGCACAGGGGTGGGATTAGAAGCCCAAACAGAGGACAGGAAACCTTTTTACCCAACATTTGTAATGTATGCTGGCCCAGATCAAAGACCCTTGAGAATAACTTGAACTTGTTACTTGCTACATATATACACATGTATCTCTTTAATACGTGCTCTGTATTGTTTGTTATCCTTTAACAAGTATTTTATCTCTTTTGTCAAAACTGTGTGTGTGTGTGTGTGGGTGGGTGGGTGAGTTTATGCCTGCGCGTGTGTTTGCACAGGCTAATGGGAGAAACGATGTGATAATCTGCGCGCATTAAAGAGAGAATGAGAGGGTGCCTCTTGATGGGTGTGCGTGTTGGACAGGCACTGAAGAGGGGAAAAAAAGAGTGCGAGTGTGTAAATGTGTGTGTGTGTGTGTGTATAGAGTTTCAAAGTACCGCCGCAGCATTGTCTGTCGCAGGCTGGCGCTCTGTTTGAAGACACAGTCCACCTCTTTGAGCCCAGTAACCCTCTTTCATCACTCCAATAAAAGATAATGAATTTTAGAGAAGGCGGGGGCAGCACTTTGGCAAGCATGGCTGCCAGCTTAAAGAGGCCCTTCTGACACGAAAGGGAGGGAGAGTGAGTGAGAGAGAGAGAGAGAGAGAACAAACCTGTTACGTTTAAACGCACACATACACATATGCATATCGATCAGAGGCCCTTAGATGTTTAGAAAAGGGGTAGATAGATAGAATAGTAATCTTTCTGTTTCGCTTTATGTGGACAAAAGCATGAACTGTGTAGGAAAGGTTAGTGAGGAAATTTGTGTTTCTAGTAGAAAGAAATTTCTTTCAAAGTAATCATTCAACTAACCCCGTGGTTGCACCTATTGTGTCAATGTTATTAATTAATGCTTTGATTAGGACAATCATTATTGTCAGTGATGGTGTAATTACAGTGTTATGTTGTGAATGTTTATGCATTTACAAGCATAACTTGTAAGCACTGTATAAATTGTTGCATCACTACAATATTACTACAATATTACTACAATACCAAAACGTGACCATTTGCAGAATATTGTTACCAAATATGGCAAGGATTTCTGTAGTTTTACTTCCTGTTACGAATTTATGAAGTCTGTTTTTATTTAGATTTTTTTTGCCAAATGCGTGTTATAGCCATGTCATGTGTTTTAAAAAGTCAAGTTGAAATGAAAATGTTTGCATGAAATAACAGCTGTATCATTTACAGTATATTATAAAAATGTCTTTCAGTTAAAAAAAAAGAACAAAACATACAAACACACACACAACAGTGCTTAAAGGTTTGATGAAACTGATTAAATGGGTCAACTTATAGAAAGCATTGAATGCGTAGATAAACTCTGTGTAAACACTTATATCTACGCCGGATAAGCGATGCACCTGACAAGCCGCTGACCCCCACATCTGTTTACAGTAAGAGGAGGACATGAAGAAGAACCGAACCATTATCGAGGTGTTTTTTGCGAAAGCTCTACAAGAATGCAGTCGTTTTCCCAGCAGGAGATGCTTTCTCGGATTTGTTTACTGAAGTGGGGATCCCCTCCTCCCTCCCTTCCTCCAAACGTCTTTGTCTGCATTTCTCTCTCTCTCTCTCTCTCTCTGTCTCTCTTTCTCACAGTCGTGTACTCTGGCTGAGGTTTGCATGTCAAGCCTGGCGGTTTGCAAAGGAAGTCTGTGCCTCTGTGTGAACAGAACAGAGGTGAGCTTGTCTTTATCTCTCTCTGTTCATCTTCATCCCTTCAGGCTGAGTGGAATCACAAAGTGCGCATTCTCGCCCACATGCAGAAACAACAGTTTGTTGCTTTTTAATATTCACTATTCATCTTTCACCTGGACTGCCTTATTAGTTCTTCTTTCCTCTAATTCATCGCTGTCCTTCCTGCTTTGTTATGACAGACTGGCCGACGTGCGTGTGTGTGTGTGTGTGTGTGTGTGTATGGTGGCTGTGTGTGTGTGATTAATGCTGTTTTTGAAGATTGAATATTTTTGCCCCTTCCTACCCTTGACTGCGCACATTCACTACCCGTTGGTCTGCTCGTATCCCCTGTGTGTGTTCAGTGAGTGTGTGCACAATTCCATCACCAGCAACTATAATCCAACTATCAGTGAAGAACAGTTGTACTGGGTGCAGAGGTGGTGCTGAGCGTGTTTGTTATGTGTTAGGCAGCGAAAGTGAGGCTAACTCGGGTGCAAATAGGACAGAAGTTAGAAGAGGAAGGAAACAAGGACATATGTGCGCGTGCACACACACCAACTTTGACCTCAGCTCTCTTTCACCATTTCTGATACTTTATCTCCCACCCCCTTCCCATCCTGTGATTCTTGTCCTCTCTCTCTCTCTCTCTCTCGCTCTCTCTCTCTCGCTCTCTCTTTTTCTCGCCCTCTCTATGTTGATGTCCTTCCTCCAAGGCTAAAAGGGGGAGGGGTTGAGACATGGAGACAGAGCAGAGAGAAAAATTATTGCATGCCTGCACCCTCCCTCACACACACACACACACACACACACACACACACACACACACACACACACATCGGCCGACTCAGCAGGGAGTTGAGAGAGTAACCTTGTTTTGAGCTCTTCTCAACTCGAGCACTTTAAACATATCTGAAAAAGTGACTCGAGAACTGTGTGTATGTGAAAGTGATGGACAGAGACAGTCAGACAGATGGAAAGACAGACGGACCGAGGAAGCCTGCATGTTCTTCGTGGTTTTCTCACCTATCCAACAGCACATGTATTAAGAATGGATTAATTAATTAAGTGCCAAGACTCTATTAATGATTAAACCGGGGCTTAATTTATAATTTATTGCATCGCATCATTTTAACCCTTGATGCTCCTTTACTATTTCTAACTCATACAGCTTATTAAACAGTAACTCCCTGCAGGATAGGTACACTTTCCTGGAGTGTAGGAGGTTTATTCCTGAGCCTCGCCAGTATGTAATATTTTACACAGACATTAGCTGGCCAGCACTCTCACTGTTTTTCTGCTGAAGTCTGTCTGGCTGGAGCTTTGTGAGATTTTTTTGGACTTCAGGACTGGTTATGGTTTTTCTAAATACTAGGAGGTTCTATGTCATCAGTAGGCTGTCCGTCAAACAGGTTGGTGTTTGTCTGAGGTGGTAAATCGGAAACAGGTGAAAGTGCATGTTGTATTGTTGTCTGTCCAAACAAAATGGTTGCAAGACAAGGACATTGCAGGTTCAGTTGTAGATGAGGACAATGTAGAAAACATAGACTTCCTCAAGATACAAGACTTTAAAGAGGAAAAATACAGCACAAGCGCATTTGTATTTATGATTACATGAAGCGCTCAAGTCAAAGATTTGTGATGAAATTTTTCGTGAATGGCGCGAAACTAATTGACACTTACAGTACAGAAGACTTCAGGCGCAGTAAAGTGATGACGCTTTTACTGTAGCCGCAGGAAAACATTTCAACATTGCAAATGATTTAAAGAAGGCCGTACGTTCATGATTAAAGATCCTGGACGAGGTGGGACGGAGACCGCTGCAGTCGTTGCTGTGAACATTCAGCAAGTGAAATGCCTGATCTTTGAAAATTCGACAGATATCTTTTGGAGGAAATGCATCTGTCTGTGGGATGCATCATTCGCAAAGCGAGTTCACGTCGGGTACCAAGAGAGCTCTCTGCCTTCAACCGGCACAAAAGATCACTAATCTGCAGTGAGGTAAAGAAATGCTTTGACATGGGAAGCCAGGGAGTCTGATCATGGCTCTGGCAAAAAACTGAGAGAACTTTCTACACTGATGGTATCCAAACAGTCCAACTCATAAGTGCATTAATATATCAGGGGATCGTATAGAGAACTAAAAGGGGGTTTTATTCTGCACAATCAAAAGTCCTGGTTTAACTTGAACACCTCTCGTAGCATGACTGTCAGTGCTGTCTAAAATGTAAACATGTTGGTCTGGTTTTACTTATTAACTATAGGCTTACTAAGTTACCCTTTATGCTTGTGGATGACCTGCTGATATCAGTGCTTTACTTCATCTCCATCACCATCCTCCTTCAGTGTTGTTGTTTTTTAAATATTATTTTATGACATACGTATGACTTAAAAATTTGTCAGCAGATGCTGTTACTTTTTTGTTTTTAGCACCTAGCAGCATGATGAAGCATGAGCATGATCACTTTAGATCGAGATTGTTTTTTTCCCCTCCTATTAAACACCATTGTTACTGAGCTAGCCTCATCATAGAGTGGAAGCTGCTGCTCATTTCCCCCTGTATACGTCATTACTGGGAATCGACTTCAGAGGTGGGCGGTGCGTTCAGACGTTTGTCTGTTTTGATTTAGCGCACCGTACTTTCATCATACCATCAATACTTGCGTCAATATTATATAACATTATCGTAGGATCCCGGTGCCAAACCCGACAGACGTAGCGTCAGATAGGTGGACCCTGGAGGTCATTATATCTCTCTGCTTATAAATAAAGAAAAAAAAGGGGGGGGGGTGAGAAAATCATGAGAGAGATCTCATTCAGGCAGAAGACCATATGAAGGAAAAGGCTGGGAGAGGGACGGAAAAGGGGCGGATGTGCAGAGACAGACAGAGGACATTTAGACTGAACAACTTGGCGACTGGCTTCTGTGACCTGGTTCTCACTAGGGACCTATTATTTTATGATCTGGATAAAAAAGATTGCTTTACTGTTTGAAAGAAGTAGAAAAAAAACACTCACTTTGATATAGAAGTCTGAAAGTATGAGTGACTAAAAATCAAAGAAAAAGAGTGAGAGTGTAACAGAGTAACAGTAAAACAGATAGAAGATAGAAACCAGTCTCTCTCTCTCTCTCTCTGTTGTCGTCATACTACCATACTACAAATTCCTGTTTAGTCTAGACTTCAGACTCCAACAGTGGAGTCACTCTGGTGTGTTTGCTATCTTTCAGACAAACGCACACTGCATTTAGTGTGTGTGTGTGTGTGTGTGTGTGTGTGTGTGTGTGTGTGTGTGTGTGTGTGTGTGTGTGTGTGTGTGTGTGTGTGCTTTGTATATTAAGCCATTAATTGTATCCCTCACAGACAGAATAAACATTTACACTAGAGATACTTTATACTGTACATTATACTTTACAGTTCATGAACCAATGAGCTAAAATAAATTTTCAGAAAATGAAAACTCCTTTGTGATTCTTCAAGCATGTTGTTTTAGTCAAGACCTTTATAATTATTCTACCATCATCACTCAGCGACGTTTGGCCCATAATCTGTTAACTACTAAAAGCAGGAATAAAAGAGGGGGGGGCGGGATATCGGGGGCGGTGGCAAGGCTTGTAGGACGACTTACACACACACACACACACACACACACTAACGGAATCACTGCTGTCTGGCTCACGGAATAAATAAATTGTCACAAATTATTGTAAAATAACAGAAAATATAACTAAACAACTGAGTACTTAAATGGCGGACCTGACACGTTAGATTACTTGTTACATCAAAAAAGTAATCGGAATACTCTAACACGTTACTTTGTAACCCATTATACACAACACTGGTTATACGCCTAATTCTGAAAAAAATAAATAAATGTTAAATTCATACTAAATACACTGTGACTTTGAAAGATACTTATTTGATTTAGCTCAGTGGGACTGCAGAAGCTTCATATGCGTCTCAGCTGAACTTTGGAACGCATTTTTCCCACAGAATGAGGTTTGCGGAATTTGGCCCCTATTACTTACATTGTACTCGCGTTCCGGGTGACCAACTTCACACGCCGTGTGCAGACTTTAACGATCAAGACGCATCGTAATTTACTTATACGCACCTCAATTTTGACTTATGACAGACTTGAAAAAAACCTAAACGATCCCTTTAATGATTAATCATCAATCGTATAATTATCATTACGATATTAAATGATTAAAAATCTATTAACCAATCAGGTTTGTTTTGTGCATGTCACATGCTCGTTAGTCACTTATTTGAAGTGTTGGGTCTCTTTGAGCAAGGGTGAGCGAATCAAAGCTCAGTGCACACAGTTAAATAAGATTTTACTCATTTTAAATAATAATAATAATAATAATAAACAGAAAATGAATATGTGACGGTCAGTGTTGATACTGTAGTGTAATGCCACAAGTAAATCAGTGTGTACAGGAAACACTGGTTTCTGCTGCTAGAGCTGTGTAAATAAAACTTAACCTGAGGGGAAAATGTGTGTGTGTGTGTGTGTGTGTGTGTGTGTGTGTGTGTGTGTGTGTGTGTGTGTGTGTGTGTGTGTGTGTGTGTGTGTGTGTGGTGCATCATTAATTATTAATTGTTCATGTGTTCGAATATCGGTTTAGAAAAATGTGTGAAATTTGCAGGATTATAACAAATACATACATACTATGAAAGTTTGATTAATATCTCTTGTGTGTGTGTGTGTGTGTGTGTTATTATCACACTGTTTTGATTAAGCCATTGATATTGTAGACATTAGTTTCCCTTATAATGCACAAGCTATATTTTTTATTATGTGGTATTTTTAGTGTGTGTGCCTGTGCGTGCATGTGTGTGTGTGAATGTGTATGTGTGCGTGAGTGTGTGTGTGTGTGTGTGTGTGTGTGTGTGTCCTTGATACTTATGAGGCCATCCATCAGCGAGCTGAGATTGCTCTACTGCTGCATTTGTTCTGCACGAAGGCACTTTCCTGACAGCAGCCATCCAGTATTCAAAGACACAAACACACACATATAAATGCACACATACACTCATGCGGTTTCTCCTGTGTTCGCTCCTGATTCAGTCTCTTTCCTGCATGCTTCATTGGACTTCTGCAGGTTCGTTTCATCTCTCTCTCTCTCTCTCTCTCTCTTCCTCTTTCTCGCTCGCTCTCTCATACTGTCATATTTTCTACTCTTCCTTCATTCTGCCTGACAGGCACTCATTTCTTGTTGTCTTTCCTTGCTTGCCATCAGAAGCTGAGGCATTTTCTGATGGCAAGCAAGGCATCCCACAGAGAGAGTGATGAATAGAGGGCAGAGAGAAAGAGAGATTGTGAGAAAAAATGGGGAAAATAAATGAGTATTCAGTCTCTTGTTGCTCATTTTTGCAGAGTGAGATAGAGACCTGTGTACAACACTTAAAAGTCATTAACTACTTTGTTCCATAATTTATTTCTACTTACGTTCACTAAGTTGCTCTTTGTTATATTAGTGAAATATGCCTGTAAGCATACAGAAGATGCGCATTACTGATCTGCGGACACATGTTCACTTCAAATCTAAGCGCTTTTCAGACATGGGCTATATCACATTGCAGATTCATCAATCTGTTAAAGCGACATCTTTCTGTCATTCACAGGTAGTTCATGTTTATGTTTATGTGCCTCATGGCTTCAATTAGTCGCATCTATGGCCATGACACATAAAATCACATTACTCTTATGATATTAAGCATACATCTGAGAAAGAAGTACATCAAGTGACACATAATATTCAGTATGAGCCCAGACTGATTTCAAAACATTGAAGTTTTTGCTTTTGTTTACCTCATAAGAAAAAATACTATAGTAAATACTACAGTATTTTTAACCTTATTGTTGTAATATGTAATAATATATTAGTAATAATATAATAATCATAATAATAATAATAATAATAATAATATATAGCTGTGTGCAGTAAATAATAAACTATAATAAAATAAAGTATACTATGCTAACATACTATTATAATATAGTTTCTATAGTACATCTAGAGTACAGTATACCATGGCATAGTGTACTATAGTACAGTATACTACAGTATAACAGTGTATACTACAGCACTATATATATATATATATATATATACTGAGCCACCAGTGCCCCTATTATATATATATATATATATATATATATATATATATATATATATATATATATATATATATAATATATATAGTATACTACCATTTGTGTACTATAATGCAGTATTTTATATATATATATATATATATATATATATATATATATATATATATATATATATATATATATATATATATATATATTAAAAAAATACTGCATTATAGTACACAAATGGTAGTATACTATACTGTGGTGTAGTGTACTATATTATTGTCTGGTACACTACTATAATGTTTTATCATAGTATAGTATAATATACTATATTATCTTATAGTATACCTCTATAGTATAGTAAACTACTATAGCATGCCCCACTACAATATATTATATTCCACTATAGTATAGTATACTCCATTCCAATCCACTATACTATAGTGTGCTCCACTATACTCTGCCATACTCCACTAAACTATACAATGCTCTGATGTACTCATACTATAAAAACTCAAAGTACTATACTATACTCTAGTAAACTTCACCAAACTATAGTATACAGTACTTCACTATGCTCTACCATACTTCACTGCACTTGCATACTCTACTATTATATATGCTCTGATATACTATATTATACTCCACTATACTATAGTGTTCTTCACTATACTTTACTATACTCCACTATGCTTATACTGTAGTATACAGTGCTATTCTGTGGCATACGCTACTATAGTATAGCATACACTACACTAAAGCAATGCTTCCTAGACTGCTGTGATTTCAAGGATTGCTATATGTACAACATCCTACATCAGTACATCTGTCTGTCTGTTAGTTAGAAGTCAGACTTTGTAGCAAGTGATCCGTGAACATCATTAGTTAAATTGCCGTAGTGATTTTTACATAAAAAGTGACCAGGGTGCTCATTCAGACGCATTTAGATGCTGTCAGATTAATGGAACGGAGTGTGTGTCTGAAAGAGTAGAGTGATTTAAAAAAAAAAAGAAAAAAAGATAATAAGTATTGATATTCTGATTCAACTTCTTTTTACATTGTGTTATTCTCCTTTATCGTGTGCCTTTTATCCTTTATCTTAATATATACTTGTAAAAAAAAGTTAAGGCAACACTCAGTCCTGGACTTTATATAGATATAAGAGGGGCGTTCAAGTCAAACCAGGACTAAGTGTTCCCTTAATGTTTTTAAAATGTGCATAACTGGTACCTAATGCACATGATCATACGTACAGACACATGTGTACACGCAGCATGCTTTGCAGGTCAATAACAAAGTAGTCACCCACACAAATACTTAGTCTACAGAATACAAGTGTTGAAAGAGGGACAGAGAGAGAGAGAGAGAGAGAGGGGGAGAAGGACGTGTGCAATACGGAGAAGGTTCAGTCATAACATAGTGGTTAGTACTTGGCAGGTTTGAGTGTGAGGTCATTGACTGTGGGTAGTCTCTGTCCTGTACTCTCATTGGCTTGGAGGGAGACAGGGGAGTGTCTGTGGTGTAGGAGTCAAACACAGGGCTGTGTGTGTTTGTCTGTGTATGTGTGTACAGTATACTGTATATGTGTGTGAAGGAATCGCACAAGCATGTTCATTTCTCACACCCTTGTTATATGAGCATATGGACAAAAGTAGGCCATGCATAATTAAAGAGTTTCCAAAAAAAAGAAAGAAAAGAAGAAAAAAAGAGCTTCATCCTTCGGAGAAATTGATTTATCTAACGCCGCTCGTGTCCGCTCTCCAGTAAAGCACAAGCACTTCTCTTTGATAATCGCTGTAACGAACTATTTAGTCATTAAATTGCTGTATTGGAGATGAGAGCGCTAATAAGTGTGTATTTGATTGTCGTTGAGTGCCTGCTGTGTCGCCGGGATGTGTTCGTGCGCTCGGTACGAGGAGCTAATACGATAATGGGATGGAGAAAGAAGTAAACCGGCAAGGATACAGTACGAACCCTCCCTTTTTCGCTTGATGAGAGAGACCGAGGCATAGAGTGAAGCGAGGACGGAGTGTGTTGTGTGTTTATGGGTTTGGACATCTGTCAGTCCTCACCCCGTGGGCGCAAAAACCTCAGACCTTGGCATGCAAAATCTCCCAACCAATTTAGCAAATGAAAGCATGTGTGGGGTGCTGCTGAGTATTGAATCACACACAACGAGAAGGAGAGAGAGCGAGAGAGAGAGAGAGAGAAATATTTTTCAATCACACATTCTTCACAATGAACCTAATTCATTAAAGACTGCTAAGCTTTACAGACGGAACAATGGAGGAGAAAAAGGGCGAAAGAGAAAGGAAATGGGAGGAAAGGTGAAAACGCACTCAAAACAGACAAGAGACAGAAAGAAGGGTAGAAGAGAAGGGGGATCTCGATGGGGCAATTGGAGGAAGGGCTGCCCTGGGTCTTTATTTCTGTCTCTCTCTCTCTCTCTCTCTCTCTCTCTCAAACAGAGGGGTCCAGGATTTCCTTGTCTTCCCTTTACTAATTAGACAGAGGTGTCAAGCAGAGATTTGTGTGCCTGCAGAATCTGCTAGCTGTGGAAAACCGACACACACAGGCACACACATACACACCGTCATACACACACACACACTCACACACTCAGATCTACAATGGAGTGCTTGTTTTTTTATAGTGCTTCCTTCCTACACTGCACAGCAAAAAACTCCAGTGTTGGATTAATGACCCCGGAGTTGAATCCAGTCTTTTGCGGTTCACACACAGGAGTGTTTGTGAGAGAGAGATGACTAAAAGAGGCTTCACAAACACTTCCATTTTAACTAGTAATGCATCAGTACCTATTTTTCTGGAACATGTTTTTATCATTACTGGCACTGATGTAACCTACAGTACTTAGGAATTAAAAAAACAAAAATCAGAGCTGTCATTGAACGTATGATTTACTGTAACTCTGGGGTTCTTCCTCATTTCATTATTGGCTCGTTCCCGCCCACCAGATGGCTCTTCCTGAGGATGGTAAAACATGCATCCTTTAATACGCAGGACAGGAAAACACACTGAGAGGAAAGGCTATCAGCCCTCATCTGCATACATGAGCTCAGAAACATCCATAGCCAGATCGTGTCAAAGGAAGGAATGTGTTTCTGTCACACTACTTGCACTACTACTACTAGTATATGTTTATAGGTTATACGTTTTGTTTCGGTTTTTAGACTGGCTGGGATTGAAAGAAGGCAATTAGATCCCTTCATCCATTATCTAAAGTGCTTATAATGTGTAGGGTCACAGCTGTAGTCACAAGGTGACAGTGCTAAGCACTAAGCAAACCATTTCAGCCAAATAGATTCTTTCCCATGTTGTGACATCATATAAGAAGATGCCCTCCCCACCCGGCCTGTTGCTCAGAAATGGTGCATTTGCAGGAGGAGTGAATTCAATTGAGTATGGATTTAACAGACACACTCTGGAGACCTGTGTTAATTTATGATAGACACAGTAACATATGGGACCTTTAAGATGTTTAAAGTCAATCTGTAAAAATGACCGTGAGGGAGCGGCTGAGATGAGCGTTCAGAGCTGTGTCACTAATGAGCTGCAAATTGCAACTTTCTTAGCAAGGGAAAATATCTTGAATGTAGTCACAAGTCTACTGTTTCCTAGTAGATTACAATAAAAACAAATATAAGATTATTATAACCTTTTTGTGTTTTTGACATACATCACTATTTGTTGACGTCTTTTTCAATTCGCAGATCATTTTGTTTATTCTAAAGAATTCGAATTTACCTGCCAAAAGAACACGAAAAGTAATCTGTAAAAAAAATAGTAACACGAGGGTCGTTCAAGTCAACCCGGGATGTTTGATTGTGCAGAATAACACAGTTCTCCCTTCAGAACTCCCTGTATTTCTCTGTATAATCCCCTGTTACACTAATACACTTAACCCAGCGTTTCATTAGTGCTTGGATACAATCAAGGTAGAACGTTTTCTCAGTGCGCTGGAACCATGTTCAGAAGGCCTCCTTTACATCTGAAATGCTGGCCTCCAAGGAACTCCTTTAATGGCCCAAACATGTGGAAAGGTCTTGGAGCAAGCTCAGAACTGTAAGGGGAGCTACCTCGGCCAGAATCATCATTCACAGACATACAGCCTCCTACAAAACCTTATTATATAGCTAATGAGTAGTGTCCCTTCACCGTACTGTTCTAATGAAGTCTTTTGTAAATGTCAAACGGTTTTATGCCTTCATTCATGAGACATTTCATGATTTCAGTCCCAGTTTGACTTGAACGCCCATTGTATCATTAATATCAATAACATTAGTGCAGCAAAATGATTTCGGTGAAAAAAATCAAATAAACCACTTGTAACATTAACATTTTTCTTTTTTTGTCTCTATTTGCCCCTGCTGCACCACCCCCACCACCCTCCCCCTTAACCTCTACCTGCTCCCTGTCTTTTCCTTGCTGTCATGCTTCTGTCATGACCTTGTGTACACACACATGCAGATGTTGTGAAAGTGTGTTAGGATTACAGCTGCCAAAATAAATCACTTCTGCACACACACACACACACACACACACACACACACACACACACACACACAAACGCAGTGTCCGCTGTATGGATGCCAGTGTTTCAGTAATCATGCATGTTATTGTGGATATAACACGCATGATACTGATTATCATCCATCTCACCAACACACAAACACAATCCTACACTAAACAGAGTGTAATACAGTACTGGAGACGTATTAATAACATACAGATGTGATCCATAAATATGAGATGACAGGACAATAAATGAAGAGCGTTATCTGTCTTGATTCTCATTATCCATGTTGGTGTAATGAGTGCCATTATTATTATCATGCTGTTATAGATGTTAAAGCTATTCTAGAAAGTGGGTGGGAGTGTGTGATTTAAAAGGATCTCACATGCATGAAGACAAGTTGCTCACACAGCAGGATAAATGGGCTGTGTGGCTCACAGAGCTGATGCGGACTGAACTGGTAAACTTTGGGATGCATCCAAACGGGTACTGGATAGATTAGTGTAAACTGCAGGATTATCGATCAGACGACACTTCGCTTGTAATTCAACACTGTAAACATTTATTTCTAGCGAGTCAAGAAATCTTAAATCTAGTGAAATGTATGTGTTTCTTATTATGAGTACAATAAACCAAATATCAGATTATTAAGTCTATATCTAAGTATGTGTGTGTGCCCTGCGATGGATTGGCACCCTGTCCAGGGTGTAGCCCGCCTTGTGCCCTAAGTTTCCTGGGATAGGCTCCAGGCCCCCGCGACCCTGTATATAAGGATAAAGCGGTACAGAAAATGAATGAATGAAAGTCTATATCTAAACATATAAAGGAGTTCATGTCAAATAGAGGAGCTCATGTGGAGGAGCTCATGTGGAGACACAGAGGAGATGTCAAACCGGGATTTGTGATGAAATTTCCTGTGATTAAAGGCATAAAACTAATTTCAGAAGTCTGTAAGTTTCAGAAAGCTGTACATAAATGAATGATGAACCCAGCTGATGAGGCTCCCCTGTAAAGTCCTATCTACGTTCCAAGCCATTTCTGGGCCATTAAAGAAGTTCCTGGGAGGCCAGTGTTTAAAATTTGATGCTGGAAGTCTGATCATGGCTTTGGCGTACTGAGAATACGTTCTACCTTGAGGGTATCCAAGTGCTAGTGAAATTTCATAACTGCATTCTGTTATTCTGCACAATAAAAAGTCCAGGTCTGACTTGAACACCCCTTGTTTATTAGTAAATTCTTTTTTAATAGAGAGAAGTGGTTTTAAATCTACCAAATGTTTTTTATTCAAATTGATGAAAAGGACAGATTGATTTTCTGTAAAAGGAAACTTGGATAATACAGCACATTTGCAATTTTCCTAATAAAATCCTTAACAATGTACGAACATGTCAGAGTATATTTCTCTACATTTCCCAGCTCACTATCTAGAAATGATCAGTAACAAATGATTCTTAAATCAGCAGACAGTCTACAGTGTGTTGAAAGGCAGGCTGTCAGAATGTGTGAGGAGCTACATCCAAATTCATTGGTGTGTGAGTGTGTGCGAGTGTGTGTATGTGTATACATATGTGCGTGTGAATATACTCTTGGGAAAGCATTCTGTAGCACTGAGTGATGTTTAGCCCCTAGCCCCCCAATCCTTGTGTGCTAGTTTACACACACACCAACGCACACATACACACATACGGTTTAGAGGAAGGAAGTGCTGGAGTGCTGCTGATAGTTCCTGCAGGGTGTGAACCAGAGGGGGATTGAGTGTAGATCACCACATTGTAAAAAACACATTGTACCAAAAAAAAAAAAAAAAAAGTGTGTTTTGAACAACTCATTGTCTCCAGAGACAAAATAGAGATGGAGCTGTAAGCTGCTGTCGGATGTGTAAATGTATTAGGTTATCGTGTTCGTCCATTACGTACAAAACAGGCAGCGTTGCTCAATCTTTGTCTCACATATGAGGAATGTGAAGAGAGTGTGTTTTGAAAATGCTACGTGCACTTGTTTTAACTAGGCTCCCTCACTGTCGATTCCAGTGCATCACATCTGCGCTTATACAGCATTATACCTACATTATATTTCTGTCACCTTGAATATGTTAGATTTTTGTGTTTGTACTTCATCAGCTTTTGTGTTGTGGTGTAATGAATATTTCAGTTAAAATCCTTTGTTTCTGTTTGTGATTGTGTGTGTGTGTAGCTGTTATGCTTTCTTACCTGCAGCAAAAATGTCTCAGAGTATTAATCTTACAATTGACATCAGGGAACATGTGACGTGTTATTAATACGTCTCCAGTACTGTATTACACTCTGTTTAGTGTAGGATTGTGTTTGTGTGTTGGTGAGATGGATGATAATCAGGTATCATGTGTGATATATATATCCACAATAACATGCATGATTACTGAAACACTGGCATCCATACAGCGGACACTGTGTGTGTGTGTGTGTGTGTGTGTGTGTGTGTGTGTGTGTGTGTGTGTGTGTGTGTGTGTGTGTGTGTGTGTGTGTGTGAGATAGATTACATAGATCATATGGAGATGTAGAAGGTAAAAAGCACTGAAATACCCTCAGTAAAGCTACAGTAAAATAATGTGTAAATGAGATTATAAAGATCGTTTATTGTGTTATTTTTTTACTCTACTGAAATGATTGTTTAATAGATGGTTCACATGCAGGTAACTTTTAATATAACTTCTGCAAAAGTTTATACTGGTCCTCAGTGGTGATTTATTGCTCAAACTCTTTTTATAAGCTGTTTTTTTTTTATTGCCCATATAGTATTTTCTGCAAAAATCATGACACTTGTGTCCCTACAGTATTTCTCGTTCCCAGTTCTCGATTGTGTTGTATGTTTTTTCCCCTCCAAGGATATGGGTAATAATCTCTAGGCGAACCAGATATTGCTAAACAACCTTTAACCTAATTGTAAGCCTAATAGGTTTTTCACCTTAAAGTGATCCACAAAGCATTTCATCACTAAAGCAGATAAACTTGTAATAACTTAAAAGAAAAAAACTGATGGGAATCAGATCCACACGGCGATGAAAGCCAGTTCAGTACTCGACTTCAACGTATTCACCACTCCATCTTCGAAGCATGCACCAATAGAAAACAAAATAATTGAATGAGCTCATGTCTTTTGGACGACTAAACATGAAGGAACTGCTCGCTATTATAGCTCTTCACTACATGCATTGGCCATTGCGTGGTTTAGCAAATAAAAAACTTTCCTCTGAATTTGGTCGGGTACAGAGCTGATAAAAAAAAGTCCTACAGAAAGCCTGGAGAACTATTCCTGAAGACTTAATTAAAGATATAAGAAAGTCTGCCTCTATGGAAGCAAATATTAGTGCTATATTTATCAGTCAACATATTCACTCACAAACAGGCTAAAGTTCACTGTTCACTGGACAATATCAAATCATGAACAATCTTATCAGTGGAATCAAGTAACTTTGTTTAAAACTTTTTAATGAAGGTTTTTTTTTGTGCATGTATAAGGACATGGGTGGCTCAGTGATAGGTTTCTCGTCAGCCACACGGAAGGCTACAGTGCCGATCCTAAGTCCAGACAAAAAAGGGAGGGTTGCGTCAGAAAGGGCATCCGACATAAAACCTGTGCCAAGTCCGAACCGAATGGTCCGCTGTGGCGACCACATGACAGGAGCAGCTGAAAGACCAAAAACAGCATCTTGATTGTGAGCGTACTACAGTGATTGTGGACTTGGAGGGATCTACAGTCAACTTCTGCTTAAGACATCAGTACAACAGGACTGTTTAAATCATTATGCAATAGGCAAATGACTCTCTCAGTAATACATGATACTGTACAACTGTTGACAATTTGCTAAACGTATTAGGTAATAACCCCATGTATGAAGTAACATGTCAGGTATTAAATTTAAGATTCTGCCACAAGCCACTAGGACCTCAGCCTTTAGCCAACCACCACCACTGCTCATTCATGAACCAGTGCCCTCTCTCTTAGCTTAGGAATTCCTTAGTTAACCTTCCTTTTGCAGTTTCTTGAATAGTATTTAAAAGAAGAAAATTCTTAGTTAAGAACTTTTAGTGCCACTTAGGAAAACTCTTCGTGGTAAGATAAGATTTCTTTTTGTATTTCTCTTGAAGCTTAAACCATTCATCGTCCCATATACTAGTCCACACACACACACACACACACACACACACACACACACACACACACACACACAGACACACACATCCTAAAGCGACATATCCAATTCTTACCCTCAGGAGGGCTTCATGGGAACAACGTTCCTCGTCTCCTCTGTAGGTGGCCACCCTTGAACACAAAGGCTGGCTGCCTGAGCTGTCACACAGTTTGTGTGTGTGTGTGTGTGTGTGTGTGTGTGTGTGTGTGTGTGTGTGTGTGTGTGTGTGTGTGTGTGTGTGTGTCTAGTGGACAGGAACCAGGGATGAGGGGATTCACACAGACCAGCATACAGGGTTTCGAGTAATCAATAATAATAATAAGGACACCATTATACTGTAATTATATACAATAATACTGATTATCTTTAAAGGTTCAGCTACGTAGGACAATATATTTTCCTTTTTTTTTCCTTTTTCCTTTTAAATGCTCCAGAAAGAATTAGGGGAAGTAAATTTATAAATACAACCAATAAAATAAAAATAAATTATAATTACAAGTCCCCTAGCCATTTGGTCTTAACTCGTCAGCTAGCTAACTGCTAATACTTTATTTAGCTTTACTAGCATATACTTGTGTCACAGGTAGACACAAATGGCATTTGAGTTCTTAGGCTTTTATGTATATATTTTTTATGTCAAAGTATCTTAAACCTGTCAAAAATGACTTTAGCACTTTTAGCTAAACTAGCTAGCTAGTCAAGCACACAGGCTCTTTTGTTTGCAGCTAGCATGTCCTTCTCTACTCATCAGCTTGTAGGATGCTTTGCAAACTTTTTGCCATGTTTAAGCCTAATGCTTCACAGCATGTGAAGACTTTTATTCTTTTCTAATGAATTCAAGCCCTATATAAT
Organism: Channallabes apus; assembly: GCA_030522415.1. Lineage (NCBI taxonomy): Eukaryota > Metazoa > Chordata > Actinopteri > Siluriformes > Clariidae > Channallabes > Channallabes apus. The sequence continues at coordinate 25,975,415 of CM060108.1, read as the reverse complement.
ATAAATGTATAACTTTATAATCTGGAATCCAGAAAGAGTTAGCTATTAACTAACTGAAAAAAAGTAAGTTATTGAGTTCATGGTACTTTATCATTCTGTTACTCAAAACCACAGGCGCAGTTGAGGCCAGTGGATGAGACTGGATGTTCACACGTGTGTGTGTGTGTGTGTGTGTTTGTGTGTGTCCGTGTGTGTGTGTCCCTGCTGACCTTGCCCTGAGGAGAGGGGGAGGAATACAGATGGTATGAGAAACGGTTCCAGGATGATGAAGGGGCTGTTTTAGGAGCAGCATAAACAAACTAGCGTCCATTGGGGAAACAAGGATAAATCCGTTAGATTGGTAGCAGTATTCTGCTGTACTAAACTGCAGATACACTGATACACTAAGATAAATTGATCTCCAGTGTGTGAAACCGTAGCTGTGTGTGTGTGTGTGTGTGTGTGTGTGTGTGTGTGTGTGTGTGTGTGTGTGTGTGTATGTGTGTGTGTGTGTGTGTGCATGTGTTTAACTGCAGTGTTAATCAGTGCTCCTCCAAATGCTCTGTTAAGCCTGAGCTCCGTAAGCTGCACTAATAGGATGAAGCTGCTGCTAATGGTATGAGTGTTTCGAGCTGGACTGATGATATGAGTGTGTGGGTTCTGCTCAAGTTCTGTGTGAGTTTCGGTTCCCAGCACTGCGCGCCTGAACCCAGCTGCAGCTCGAATGAATGGTGAATAAACCAATGGCGCTGCCAAGTTAACGCTGGCCTGGTACCAACACTATCAGGTGTGTGTATGTTTGAGCAAGACAGACTTAGAGATGGTGCAGGGTTCGTATTCTAACCATGCTGAAAAGGGGGAAAAAACAGACATTTTATGCTGGTCCTAGCTGGATTTTTCATCAACGAAATGCCGCTACCAGAAATAGGTTTTCATGTGACAAATCGTGTCTCTAATTTCTTTTTTTTTTTTTTTTTTGGCAGACGCATCCCATCCCATTCTGTGCTAATAAATGTACAGTGGCTAATGCTGCACGTTTATGTGTACGTCTCTGTGTGTGGTGAGTGTGTGTGCGTGCGTGCAAGCGTGTGTCTGTCTGTCGGCTTGTGTTAGACAGAATGTGATTGGGCAGCAGTGGATATTTGGCATAAAGGATGGCACAAGCTGCCAACTGCAGGCTACACAGAGAGTCAGTCTTAGAGAGAGAGAGAGAGAGAGAGAGAGGGGGAGAGAGAGAGAGATGGAAAGAGAGCTGCGTGTTGTTTTGGAAGTAGGTCAAGCGTCATATTTATTAACATCCCCTTACACCCAACTTGCCCCCATTCCTTGTCTCACACTATCTCTTACTGTCTCTCAACTCTCTCTCTCTCTCTCTCTCTCTCTCTCTCTCTCTCTCTCTCTCTCTCTCTCTCTCTCTCTCACCCTTACACACAGATATCCATACTCAAACAAAGCATCATTTACTAGATAAATATACTTGTTTTAGTCATTAAAAAAACACACACATGCACAAAAAGAGGAAGGTTACCTACTGAGCAATACTTTTATCCATATAAATCAAATACTAATGTCCAACATCAACACTTAAATATACATTTTATCTTTTTAAAACTGCTTCTAGACCTGTTATAAGGACATCATGGTACACGCCCACTTAGACACTGAGACCCAAAGTTATTATATGATACAAAGGACAGTGTCTTCATTTATGATGTTTTTGTCGCCCAGAAATTAGTCCCACCCCCTCATAGCAAAGAGATGGAAATCACTGCCTTTTTACCCCGTCAAGGCAATCCATGAGATGTCTCTTTGTTTGTTTATTTGTTTCAGCAGAGTGAGTGGTGTTGGTTCACAGCACTTGCAGTACCTCTTTGAAACATTAGAGGACTATAAAACTTCCAAACTGCTCCTTTAATTCTATCCATCCATCCATCCATTTTCTTCCGCTTATCCGAGGTCGGGTCGCGGGGGCAGCAGCTTCAGCAGGGATGCCCAGACTTCCCTCTCCCCGGCCACTTCTTCCAGCTCTTCCGGGGGATCCCAAGGCGTTCCCAGGCCAGCCGAGAGACATAGTCCCTCCAGCGTGTATCACGGTCTATTAAGTATCATAGACCCCGAGATACTTAAACTCCTCCACTTGGGGCAGGATCTCACTCCCAACCCTGAGAGGGCACTCCACCCTTTTCCGGCTGAGGACCATGGCCTCAGATTTGGAGGTGCTGATTCTCATCCCAGCCGCTTCACACTCGGCTGCAAACCTATCCAGTGAGAGCTGTAGGTCACAGGGTGATGAGGCCAACAGAACAACATCATCTGCAAATAGCAGTGACCCAATCCTGAGCCCACCAAACTGTACCCCCTCAACGCCCTGGCTGCGCCTAGAAATCCTGTCCATAAAAATTATGAACAGGATCGGTGACAAAGGGCAGCCCTGTCGGAGTCCTACTCTCACCAGAAACAGGTCCGACTTACTACCGGCAATGCGGACCAAGCTCCGACACCGGTTGTACAGGGACCGGACAGCCCTTAACAGGGAATCCGATATCCCATACTCCCGGAGTACCCCCCACAGGACTCCCCGAGGGACACGGTCGAATGCCTTCTCCAAGTCCACAAAGCACATGTAGACTGGTTGGGCAAACTCCCATGCCCCCTCCAGGACCCTGCTAAGGGTGTAGAGCTGGTCCACTGTTCCGCGACCTGGACGAAAACCACACTGCTCCTCCTGAATCCGAGGTTCGACCATCCGACGGACCCTCCTTTCCAAGACCCCTGAATAGACTTTCCCAGGGAGGCTGAGAAGTGTGATCCCTCTGTAGTTGGAACACACTCTCCGGTCCCCCATCTTGAAGAGGGGGACCACCACCCCGGTTTGCCAGTCCAGAGGCACTGTCCCCGATGTCCATGCAATGTTGCAGAGACGTGTCAACCATGACAGCCCTACAACATCCAGAGCCTTGAGGAACTCAGGGCGGATCTCATCCACCCCCGGGGCCCCGCCACCGCGGAGCTTTTTGACTACCTCGGCGACCTCGGCCCCAGAGATGAAAGAGTCCACCTCTGTGTCCCCAGACTCTGCTTCCTCATCGGAAGGCATGTTGGTGGAATTAAGGAGGTCTTCGAATTACTCCCCCCACCGACCCACAACGTCCCGAGTCGAGGTCAGCAGCGCAACATCCCCACTATACACTGTGTTGACCATGCACTGCTTTCCCCTCCTGAGACGCCGGATGGTGGACCAGAATTTCTTCGAAGCCGTCTGGAAGTCATTCTCCATGGCCTCCCCAAACTCCTCCCACGCCCGGGTTTTTGCCTCAGTAACCACCGAAGCCGCGTTCCGCTTGGCCTGCCGGTACCTATCAGCTGCCTCCGGAGTGCCACCAGCCAAAAAGGCCCGGTGAGACTCCTTCTTCAGCTTGATGGCATCCCTCACCCCCGGTGTCCACCAACGGGTTCTTGGGTTGCCACCGCGACAGGCACCGACCACCTTACGGCCACAGCTCCGGTCGGCCGCCTCGACAATGGAGGCGCGGAACATAGTCCATTCGGACTCACTGTCCCCCACCTCCCCCAGGACGTGGTTGAAGCTTTGCCAGAGGTGTGAGTTGAAGCTCGTCCTGACAGGGGACTCTGCCAGACGTTCCCAGCAGACCCTCACAATACGTTTGGGTCTACCACGCCTGACCGGCATCCTACCCCGCCAACGGAGCCAACTCACCACCAGGTGGTGATCAGTTGACAACTCCGCCCCTCTCTTCACCCGAGTGTCCAAGACACATGGCCGCAAGTCCGACGACACGACCACAAAGTCGATCATCGAACTGCGGCCTAGGGTGTCCTGGTGCCAGGTGCACATATGGACACCCTTATGCCTGAACATGGTGTTCGTTATGGACAATCCGTGACGAGCACAGAAGTCCAATAACAAAACACCGCTCTGGTTCAGATCGGGGGGGCCGTTCATCCCAATCACGCCCTTCCAGGTCTCACTGTCATTGCCCACGTGAGCATTGAAGTCCCCCAACAGAATGATGGAGTCCCCAGGAGGGACGCTCTCTAGCGCCTCCTCTAGAGACCCCAAAAAGGGCGGGTACTCCAAATTGCTGTTCGGCGCATAAGCGCAAACAACAGTAAGGACCCGTCCCCCCACCCGAAGGCGGAGGGAGGCCACCCTCTCGTCCACTGCGGTGAACCCCAATGTACAGGCCCCGAGCCGGGGGGCAATAAGTATGCCCACACCTGCTCGGCGCCTCTCACCGGTGGCAACTCCAGAGTAGAAGAGAGTCCAGCCCCTCTCAAGGAGACTGGTTCCAGAGTCCAAGCCGTGCGTCGAGGTGAGTCCAACTATATCTAGCCGGAATTTCTCAACCTCACGCACTAGCTCAGGCTCCTTCCCCGCCAGAGAGGTGACATTCCACGTCCCTAGAGCCAGCTTCTGCAGCCGAGGATCAGACCGCCAAGGCCCCTGTCTTCGGCCACCGCCCAACTCACACTGCACCCGACCTCTTTGGCCCCTCCTACAGGTGGTGAGCCCATGGGAAGGGGGACCCACGTTGCCTCTTTGGGCTGTGCCCGGCCGGGCCCCATGGGTGCAGGCCCGACCACCAGATGCTCGCCATCGGGCCCCACCTCCAGGCCTGGCTCCAGAGGGAGGCCCCGGTGACCCACGTCCGGGCGAGGGAAAACGTTTTCCAAAGTTTGAATTCATCATAAGAGGTCTTTTGAACCACTCTTTGTCTGTTCCCTCACCTAGGACCAGATTGCCATGGGTGACCCTACCAGGGGCATGAAGCCCCCGACAACATTGCTCCCAGGATCATTGGGACGCGCAAACCCCTCCACCACGATAAGGTGATGGTTCAAGGAGGGGCTTTAATTCTATAAAACTGAAATTTCACATTGTCCTTAGAGCATTTTCGTTATTTCTAAGACAGAAGTGACCCTTATTTCCTGCATAAAACTAGATAATGGAAAGTATTTCCATATGTACTGATTTTTAAATCTTTTTTTTAAAAGCTTCTGAAGGAAAAAAAATGGAAATCAGATTTTGTCCTGCTGTTTGCTTTATGATGTTATGTGCTCATTGACAGTTATAGAGTGATGATTTAAGAGAAAAAATATGCAAATGACACATATGAGACTTTAGGTTTCGTTTGCATGGAAGGTTTTTTTAGCTAATGTGTAATTTAGCGTATACAAATATTTACCAAGGCGGCACAGCGGGAAGCTCATGTTACTGCGTGTTGGGAATTTCTCGCCATGTCCGTTCAGTGGCTGCGTGGGTTTCCTCGACGTTCTTTAGGTTTCCTCCCACCTTTCAAAATCCTTGTGTAAGTGAACTGTCTTTATGCGCAAATGTTTGTGTGTGTTTGTCAGACCCTCTGTGATGGACTGGCGTCCCATTCAGGGTGTGCTCCTGCCTCATGTTCCCAGTGTTCCTGAGCTCCATCATGACCCTGACCAGGATAAAGTGCTTACAAGTGCTTAAAAGCTTACAGCACGAGGCAGTGTTGAATCTGATTTATAATGGTTGATGTTCCTGTCGAAAATGAGCATGCAATAATCTATTTACTAAGACTACACTTATGGTCAGTCAGTAGTTATTAGCTGTAGCATTATGCTTGCGCTGTTGCTCATCATTTCAGTCCAGTCTCTCCATTAAGCATGGTTACTGTGGAGATAAAAGCCTGTTCGCTGTGGCAATCAGTGTGTTTAGTATCTGCTTCTGCTCCAACAGCTGGACCTATGCCAATCCACACACACTCACGCAAGTGCACGGCTCAGTTCTCTCCAGTACATTACTCTGTCCTACTTTCTCTCTCTCTCTCTCACACACACACACACACACACATCAATACCCATTTATTTAAAGTTTTGTCTCTTTTTGTCTTTATTTCCTACAACCCATTAATGCCTTCCTGTCACACACTCTTACCCACACCTGCTCATAATGACGGTTACACAAAGACCATCTCTGTTTGTCTGTCCTTCCCAGTGTCTTCTTCTTCATCATCACTGTCCCTCGCAGTTTCCCATGACAGTTCAACTTTAGCAAGGCCTATGTTTAGCACTACTGGGTGCGCCAGTGTGCATGAGTGTGTACGCGTGTATATGAGTGTGTGCTTCCATGGTGAGACGCAAGAATGGTGCAGATGGCTCACCGCTGTATTTTAGCATGCCTCAACAAATGTGTCAGACACACACGCCCACACACATACACGCACATACTGAGTTGTCAGTGATTTCATTAAGATCCACTCCAAGATCTGGTGAAAGTGGGGATGTGGTCAAAAGGGAAAAAAAAGATTCGGCGGAAAAAAAAAGAAAAGAAAAAAATACTCTTTTCAGAAAGAGAAACGTGAGGCTTTAATGGCTGTCTCAATGGGTCCATTAAGCTTTTTTGCTTGATCAGCTGCATGTGTTTGGTGCAATTAAGTTCTGTCGTCAGTGGGTGGATGTGAGGATAGGTGCATCTACATGGTCACTGCACAATACACAGCGCTGGGAGCAAGGTCAACCACAGGAGGTCAGGGCTACATGAAATCAAAATGCCTTTAGCTGCCAAACAGCATACAAATGATGAGAGCAAATCCTCCAATTCAATACACCATAACACTATTTGTATGTATGTATGTATGTATGTATGTATGTATGTATGTATGTATATATATATATATACCCAAAAAACTAATTTCTGTTTCTTAATCTCAAGTATTGAGTATGTGTTAATCTTCACTTTAAGAGAATGACTGATCAGTTCAGGTTGTTATCTATTATGTATTGATGGTATAGGATTGCTGAATGACAGGGCAGTGTGCTGGTTTAAAAAAAAAAAAAAAGGTGGCTTTGAGAAAGACACACTATTTAAATTCAAGATTTTCTCCGCTCCACTGGATGCCACAGGGGGGAACTTATCTCTCCCTTTGTTCCTTTTTTTATACACACACACACTCTGCCACGGTTGCTTTGTGCCTGCCAGCTAAGGGAGCGGATTGCTTCGATAACCTCCGTCGTGATGTCTAACCTATTAAATGCACCCTGAATGCAATGAATGAAAAGCTTGCTGTTATGCATAAAACAGAAGGTGTGTGTGTGTGTGTGTGAGTGTGTGTTTCTTAGGAAAGGATGTTGCCAGAGGTTGTCATCAGTGAGAAATAGGGAAATTTTTTATGTTCCAATACTGCAACAACAGCAACATAAGTCATCTTCATATGAAGGACCCTCGCGTTTTTTTTTTTTTTTCCTCTTTTCCCTCCCCTCCTTTTAGCATTCATTTCAACAGGCTTAGAATAATGAAGCTGAAGCTTTTTGTGCAAGCAGGAAATGCTCTCCATTGCCTGTAAGTAGGCAGGAAGCGATGTGAAAAATTCGCAATATGATAACTGTACAACCCAAATGTATCATAGTGTGTGTTTACAACTGCGCATTATGAAAAAGAATGACGGAAAACCGCAGTAGCAGGGCATGTACTGAATTATTAAATAAGGGAAACTGATAGGATTTAAATGCTTGTTCTTTCCCCTTTGGCACATTTCAAGGAACATTTTATACTTAGAAATAATGTTTATTTTGTGAGGTCATTATCACACAAATGTTATGCCTCTGGTGCAACAAAATACGAAGCCTATAACTTAGTAACAACTGAGTTGTCATGGTACACATTATGTCATGCCCAATTTGTCTAGTGTATCCTATTGCTCCTAGTGCAACAAATGTGAAAGAGAATTGTCTTTACATAAACGCAACAGTCTGGTGTAAGCGTTGTGCATCATAGTGATAGTGATCCTAACACAATATGCAATATGCCGAAACCCTTTCACATGTAAATGTGTAATCCGGGTTGATTGCTAAGGAATTTTTTTTTTTTTTTTTTGGGGGGGGGGGGGGTGATATCAGATACATGATTACCAAATGACTCTCTCGGCCAAACGCCAAGTTCCTTTTTAATAAACCAACATGATTGCACAAAGCCTAAGTGGGTGGTAAAGCATGTAATCTGGAAACATTAGCTTCCAAGGCATGTGCTGTATTTGTTTGAAAGGGTGCACCTAATGCCATCTAGTGTTCGTTCAGGAATCAATTGCATATTTCTTTCCCAAACAGTAACATCACTATGCTGTACTTTGTATTAAGTTAGAACTTTGTTTTAGGAGAATATGACTATGATCTGGTGTAACCCAGACAAATAAATATCTAGAAGCAGTTGCTTGAATGGCTTTAGGCACTTGACTGAAATTGCAGTCTTCAGGTTTGGTTGAAAGCTGTTACTCTATCAAGAGAGTTTGTCCTTTCTTTGTTGTAGCTGCATTTTGCCAGGAGTGAGGTGTACGATCAATAGCAATTATCAGCAGTGGTGCTGCAGGCAAAGGCTGTTTATTTACACGGTAGAGCAATACACTTCCTTAAGATAACATAAGATGCATAGTGGTGATCTTCATACTTCATACATACTGCATGTGTCCTATTAATTAGGATTTGTTCAAGATCAACGTCAATTTCATTTGTAATTGTTCATGGTTACTTCAACTTCAGTTGGCCAGAAGATCAAGCGTAGTAGGATAGCTAAGGGAGGGGTTGTGGTGGGAGTTTGTTTGTTTAGTTGTGGGAATCATGAGTATGGGAATATGGGAATGCCTGCTCAGCCTGGAAGACTGGTTGGGTGCAGCGTTCAAGCAGAGCCAATGCAAACATCAGTCCGGTGCTCTGGGAACCGGGGCTGGATTGAATCCTCTGTGGTTATTTACAGATATTTGTGGCCCAAGCAGCTGGGAGAAGAAGGCTACGATGAACATGTATGCATGATCGAGGTGTTTTGTAAAGGCAAGAACAGAGATTTTGATCGTAGGCAATTCTTTTGAGATATGAGCTCAGCTCTAAACCACTATTGTACACGATTGCCTTTAGAAAATGGAATGAGCAAGAAGAGTGTCATAGACACTGCATTTTAATTCTGCCATCAGAGCGTGCATACTTTAGACATTATCAGATGTTTCCCTGTGAGACTGATAACCAAGTATGGAAATGGAATGTAAGCTGAATCCCTCTCGCTCTCCCTCTCTCTGTATGCAGGAACAGAATGTAGGGATGGTCCCTCATCTTCAAGACCCCTCCGCCGGGCCTCGTCCAGGGCAGACCAGTAACTACAACATGCTGCTGAGGACTCAACTAATGAGGAAGCAGGTCAGTGTAAAACCTCAACAATAAGTTTTCTGTAACCAATTACTGTTGTAACCAGTAACTGTCTGTATTGTGGTTGCATAGACCTTGCATTATACTCAAATTCTGGTGATCTGATATGTTAAACTATTATTCAACTCTTACTGTTTTCTCTAAAAAAAATAAATAAATAAATAATATATATATATATATATATATATATATATATATATATATATATATATATATATATATATATATATATAAGCATTTTAGAACCGTGTGACCCCATCATGATATTTCTTGGTAATATTTCTTTCTTGTGTAGGAAAAGCAAAGGCAGATTGAACAAATGAATGGTGGACAGATGCCAGATTGCCAGCAGGTGGCACCATTTCAAGGTAGTGAGACAACTTGCTCACATATGGTAGTCGTTATTACCAAAACTGGCTTCTAATTGTTTTAATTTTTTTAACTTAAACTTATGCATTTAATGTGCAAAGGCAAAGAAATAAAGAAATAGATATAATAGAAGCCTTATGGCATTTCTCATTTTGTTTGCTTTATTTTGTCTCACAGGTCCAAGTAGAACAATACCCCCTGAATGCACTGGTTACCCTATGGGTGGACCCCAGCATCCAAATCCTACCATGATATCCCACAGTGGCTCCATACTTCCTAATCGCATGAATCTACCACCTGGTTCCTTATCCCAGGTGGGCCATTCGGTTCCCTACATGGGTGGAACTGGGCCTAAGCAACCATTCTACCATTCTTCACAAGACTTAGGGATGCCAATGCGCCCAAGCCAGAGTTTGATAGGAGTGGGTCCTCCAAGACAGCCCACCCATCCAGGACATGTTGTAGCTCGACCAGGGATGCCTGGACCAAGCCTCGGGGGAGGTCCAACTAACCATCTCCGGCAAGCATTGCATCAAGGCACCCCTCTTCCTCCACGCATAATGTGTGCCTCTCAACAGCCACCACACTCACAATCCCAGCTGTGGCAGAGCCAACAAGGGACACACCCACACATGGACCCTGTGAACCACCAGCATCTCTTCACCAGTGGAAGAGCACCTCCAGGCTGTGGAGCACCTCAGTTCCCATCACGAGCCAGTATGCCAGCCAACTTTGTTGCCTCTCGACCACCACCAAACCAGCTAGCTCCAGGGATGGTAAGCAGACACATGCAAAAGATGCCTCCGGGGCAACCTCTTCATTCCTTGAGCCAGCAGAGCCTTAGAATGCGAGGTCCACTGACCACAATGGACATCATGAAGTCCGGAGCTCAGACTATGATGGACCCAGCTCATGGCATGGCACCTCCAAGCTATCCCTCAGTGGACAAACACACTCTGGCACAAGGCTATAGTTCTGGACAAAACCCAGGTAGTAAACTACCGTCTTATGACTATCCGCCCCAGCACCAGAGCAATGGAAGCATGGTTGTAGGGCCACAAGGGCCTGGAGGAGTTGGAGGAGGCGAGGTCGACTTTATAGACACTTTAGTGGGTTCCAATGATGACTGGCTCAACAACCTTAACATGATTGATGAATACCTAGAGCAGAACTCATAGGGAAAGGTAAGACATTTTTGTGCAGCTAGAAATCCACTGTTCAAGAAGGTACCAAACCAAGCCTGTAGAACTATACTATACAAGTGAGAATTGATTGGTTACTGCCACGTGCCTGTAATTAAGTTGGTCTTTGAGATCCGGGCTGCTCTTTAACGATTTTGCAGTCATGGCTAGGGTCATTAAACAGTGCCCCTGACAGGCATTTAAAATAGTCAACACCTAGTATGCTGGCTGCCCTAAAGTTCTCACAGCAAAGGTTGCTCAAGGGTTCTCGAAATTAATGTGCTTTATCTGTCTTTAAGGACAGTTAATAATCTGCTTCCACTGGGCTTAGACACTGTGTAATGAGCTGATCGGTGTTTTCACAGCAAAGCAAACGAGGGCATTCATTCATGAAATATAATAGCCTGGTGCAGTTCACTTGGTTGGGACCACATCAAAAAGCTTGATGGCTTGCTTATCACAGTGGAAATACACATGATGTAGTCATTTCTCATGTAAGCTGTTTAGTGGTATTAAAAGGGGCTTAATAATGTACATGGTAAACTATTTTGTAAAATATGTTTTTTTTTTTTCCGTAAACTGTAACATATAAAAGGGAAGTACACATATTTATACTTCTTTTGTGCAAATACATTCTTTTGATTTCCTTTGTAAATAATCAAAACGATAAGTATATGAAGAAGACGAGAAAAAAAAAACAATGTTGTAAAGTAAAACAGTTCAATTGATCTTGTAAACTCTATTGTAATTTGTAATATGCAAGACAATAATGTTAGTTTTTGCAGTAATACTATGTATTACAGTGTTGAAATATTTGTTATGGTTTTGACATAACTGGACTTCTGGTACTCCTGTGTGGCTAAAAAAAAAAAATTGTGAGGTCAAAGTACTGACACTACTTGCACTACAAAAGTCCAGTGGTCCCCTATTTGTGTCTTCTGTTCCAGCACATTTTGCACTAGACATTGTCATTGTCTTTGTTATAATCTGTACCATGTGGGGACATTTACCTGACACAGGGGTCACATCATGTAGGGATTTTTTATATTTAGGCGCAAGTGTGTAGACATTGCTCATCTATATGTTAACATTAGTGTACAAAATCTACACTAAACCTATTCATCCTTGCAGCATTTTGAAAATACTGTACCACCATGCATTATGTAAGAGCCACAAATACCACTTTAAAACTGCATACTCTAGCCCCAGTGTTTTGTGCCAGAGTCCTGGGTTTCCCTTTGTTCGTGGTCTTTTGGCTGAGGGCATGAACTTTAGGCCATTCTGATTTGTGCTTTCTCTGTGATTATTAAATTTTTGTCTTGTTATTTTTTAGATTGAACAATAAACTGTATCAATAAAAAAAACATGATGGGTGATTTTTCATAATTATTTCAGTTTGCAATTTGTTATTTGCACACATCCTGCTTTTGATCCAAAGCTGTTAATAGGTTTTGGCTCGCTTGAGCGTGTTCACTGTTCCCATAACAGAGCAAACACCAGAAACAAAGCCCAGAGAAACTAACAAACAAGACTTGAATCATGCTATCCTAATTAAGTTTAATTGGTGATCTGGAGTGATTTGAATTATGTTACCCTTGGTTGATGTATTTCTATGTTTGGACAAGATCATGTGTGTACAGCATATGAAGTTAAAATGCTGAAAGCTATAGGAGCGGCTGGAAGACTGTAGCAGCGCTGTATTAACCCTGTAACACGTGAGTAAATACTCTAGCAACTAGACAAATATTAATGAGTGTAAAACACCCTTATTAAATTCACAATAAGTATGCACTGTATATGGAATAATGCGCTGCAGTATATGAATCCTGCTCATAGTGTTGTATTAGAATTTATCATTTAATTAATATATAATTACATACAGTACAAAATACTTAAACATCAACTTCATCATATTTTTCTATTCGACTACTGTATGTTATTATTCTATCAGTATCCCAAATTACATGATGTTCAGATTCGGATTTTAAATTAAATCCACACCTTGTTCTTTAGATAAAAACAAACAGGCCATATATCCACCACCAAAAGAAACAGCATGGCTTTTTGCAGGAGCCAGGTTTCTAGGAACGCTGTTCATAATATTTTATGTGGGCAGCGCTGTGGTGCAGTGGGTAGTGTTGCCACAGCACAGTCACAGTAGTCCTTGTTCGATCTTAAGCTTGCGTTCTGTCTGTGTCAAGTGTAAAAATATGTGTGTGCTTGGTGCCCCGTGATGGACTGGTGTACCATGCAGAATTCTCAGGATTGCCAGGGTAGGATCTGGCTTCATCATCACCTTAAAGACAAAGATCATTTAAATGATTGTGCTGTCTTGAAGGTCAAAAATGACCCTTTGTTTATCTTTCCTTGAAAGCCGTGCACAACCAGAGTACAAAGATTGTCCTTGGGACTTTTTTGACCTGACAGAAAATTGTTTACACAACACAAAAAACACACAAGGACTCCAGGGCTCACAAGATATTTGTCTCATTGTTCAACATGTTCATTACACCCTGGACAAAGATAAATAAGGTTTAGCTAAGGTTTGCTGTAAATAAGGAGAAAACTGGAAAATGATGCATTAATTCATGCATGTTCTCCATATTTCCTGAATCCTTTACATTTGTAGAGAGAATAACCTGCAGGACTACACAGGGCTCTAATCTAGGTCCTGAGAAGAGCATCTTGCATCTGTCACACGTGACAATTTCTTGCCAGCAGTTCATAAATAGGGAGATCACCACGGTTTGCACAGTAAGAAAGAGCAAAAAGGAAGAGTAGCCTTATCATTAAATGTTGCCTTGACCTTCACTACTGCTCTAGTTTCTTACCTACCAAAAGGTAAAACAATGTGGTCCTCTCGTGCCCAATGCACAAGACGCATGAGATTAATACACAAAAAGGAGGTCTGCACAACCTGGACGAGGTGATTGGAACTTACAACTGCAGGTGGATGACTGGCCGCTTGCTCCAGTCAGGTATGTGGTAGATCTGGAGCATATTCTGAGAAAACTACAGTAGGTGTGAGGTTGGATTACGCCAATGCGATACCAGTGAAGGATTTCAAGCTCATACATCATAGTTAAGTAGTATGGAATATTAATGTTTTTTCTGGGCTTAACTCAGCATACATATTATAGGAATCACACAGGAACTGCTAGCTGGTGAGCGCTTCCCTAATAGCATTAAGAAACTGACCGCACCACTGCATCGCAGTTCTTTATTTTTGTTTTATCTGTTTCAGATTGAAGTCAAAATTATGGTTTTGCTTCCACATTGCTTGTGGATACATCACTGAACCTGTATTTGTTCTCTTAAAAATTTAGATATACAAAGAGTAATGTGAGTGTGAAATGCACCATAAATTATAATAGTGCGATTTTTTTTTAACTACAAATACACATGAAACATGAATTCACAATACTTGCTTAATAGCTTAGTGTGCAAAGCAAATCAGGAGCAAAGTGTTCCTTTAGTAATGACATGGCAGCTCTGCACAGCCTCATAGCCAAGACAGGAAGGAAGTCAGTAATGGCAATGAGACAGTGCATTAACACGTTCTAAAATATCTTGTGATTTGTATATTTAAAAAAAAAGATCACAAGTTCTCAATAAGCTAAACTGCATGCAAGTACGAGTGAAAGAACGCAGGCACAGGGTGTTGCCTAGATCCTGTGTTATTCAGGAAATACAAAATACTTCATGGTCACATATTTTAGCAGTGCAACTGACAGTCACTACGACTGTCTCTGTTCTTTGTTCAAGTATAACTAGACTTTATCAGTGACCTGAAAACTGACTATAATGTCCTGCTAACCATTGTGTATGTGTGTGTGTGTGTGTGTGTTAAAAAGATTTAACATTAACTAGCACCTTTACATTTGACAGAAACAAACTGACACGAGGGTAAAGCAAACCAGACTGGGCTGTGTGTTCAGAGGAACTTAAAACTTTATGGATTCCCAGTTGTCACTTTTATGAGACCTACTATAGTACCTATTATTGTAAGCCTGTTCTTTCTTGAGCCATTTGCTTGAGTGTGTAGGAGAACAGAACTAAATTCTGGTACATTAAATTATTCACAATTTTATATAGAAAAGTTTTCATTAACAAAACGTAGTTTTTAGGGGAAATAAATGTTAACATATATGTTTTTTGATCATAGATGCAATTTTTTTCTATTTTAAAAGTCATGGATCTTCAGCAGGTAAAAAAAAATTCAGAGAAATTGGGAATACATAATAATAATAATCATCATCATTAATAATAATTAAATTGTGTAATAATATAATAATAATTATATAATTATTATTAATAATATAATATATTTATACATTAGCTGATTAAACCCTTAAGGCTGACACAAATAAATTGTAACCTTGTTTTAGTCAAAGATTTATGCTATAAATGCTGAGAACTTCATAGGCTAATAACATCTGAAGAGCACTGTTCTAAAACATTTGGCCTTAAGACTGAAGTACTGAATGACTTAGGTTAACTTAAAAATAAAAATAAAAATTTAATCTGTCATATCTGAGCTAGTCAGCTAATTTGATCTCTTAGTTAGCTAGCTGGTTCCGGTAGAGTTGTGTTGTAAATTTATGTTGTTGCATGTATGTAGCACCTTGTTCCTGGAGGAACGTTGTTTCGTTTCACTGCGTACTGAACTGTATATGGTTGGAATGACAAGAAAAGCCTACTTGACTTGACTTGCTTGACCAGGATGCATAAATTCCTTCTAAATAATATCATGCCAGAGATAAAGTTATATTTCTGGTTAAGCCCCGATTTTATGATCTCAAATCTAATTCACTGAAACCAAAAGTTGAACTGCTTGAAAATATTAATCAATTCATCTTCACTTATCCTGTACAGGGACTCAAGGGCCTGGAGCCTATTCCAGCAGCCTTTGGGAATGAGGCGGGGTACACCCTGGACAGGGTGCCAATCCATCACATGTGCACACTCACTCACAGAGGCACTTTGTGAATACCAATTAACCTAATATGCACATCTTTAGACTGTGGGGGGAAACCAGAGTAGCTGGAGGAAACCCACCTAGCACGAGGAGAATGTGCAGACTCCATACACACAGATCTAGAGGCCAGAATCAAACCCTCGACCCTGGAAGTGCAAGGCGACAGTGCTATCCACTGAAACCTACTTGAAATGAGTTTTTTATACTCATTGTGCTGTAAATAAATAAACAAACAAAAAAAATAAATCAGGTTGTGTGAATTCAAAGAAGAACACCGTCACAGGTCCTAGCTAATGCCCACATCCAAACTGCGTTTACTGAGGCATTGTAATGCAGACAGTTTCTTGCACTTTGATCTTTGAACCGCTAGTATAATAAAAACTCTCATTTCAACAGGAAAGATTAATTTGTTTAACATTTCATTTTCACCACCCTAACATTCCTAAATCCCTTGTGTGACTTAGACGTTCGTTGTAAACCTGTAGTAGGTTCTGGAATGTGATTTTACTTCACCGACACTTATTTATAGTCTGATCAAAAAGACAACTCCTTTAAATTGTCGGAGTGGCTGACCTGACAAGCAGCCAATCAGGGCGCTGAGCGCGGTCACATGACTCGGGCAGAGCGCTTCCTGCGGCGGTGCTAAACAGACTGCCCATTACAGCAACGGACAATTTCAATTATCGGGTAAGTACACTCGTTAGCGAGCCAGAACCGGCGTCCGGTTCACGTCGTGTTCTTTTTACAAGCTTCTGTTTTATATTCTTGGTTAGCTGAGTTTGGGTCTCTGATTAAATTAACCACTTGAGAGCAGTCTTTCAAATAGGCCCGAGCTATTTCCTGGTAACATCACTGTTGCCTACGCGTTTTTCCTCCACCCGTATTCGGACAGATCCCGCCTCCACGTTAAAGTTTTCCTTGCACGTCTCCGCGTAGACGTGTTCCATTGATTAGATATAGGAGTAACAGCCAATCGCGGTGCAGGAGGCGGGAGGCGACTAGCCAATCCAAGCGCAGAAGGCTGGGTTTGCTGGAATGTGGATGGGAAAAACAACACAGTGCCACCTTGAAGCTAAATAGTGTTTCATGTCCTAACTGAGACTCTTTGCAAACTCTGTTGACAGAACATGGAGAAGTTGTAAAAGTTCCGCTTTAACACGTGTGTACGCTTTATTGTCCCGTTAATCTGTTCGGTTTACTTAGGATTGCGTGTTAGATGGGCTTTTAATGCCTGATTTTGAGGCTGACACCAATTTTCCGTCGCATTGAAGTAGGGGTGTTCTGAGAGAGAGAGAGAGAGTGTGTGTGTGTGTGTGTGTGTGTGTGTATAGCCTCGTTAATGGGATCTTTAGAGCTCGGTGTGAACCGGGTCCAGAGGGGGGACAAGTCTCTCATTTGGAGGTTTAGTTCTGATTCTTTGACTGCCATGCTGCTTTATTACTTGACCACTAATCTAACTTACTTTCATTCACTTTAATCCAGCTGTTCAAATATTACCTACATATTTATTGATTTTAGTTTTTTCTCCCACGAAAGCATTTATACAGAAACGTTTCTGTCATATATACAGTGTAAAGTTTTTTTCTCATACCCAAACAATTATATATCATATACAACTTAGAGTTTGGATAAAAAGCCAGATCGGAGGCCTTTAATATGGACTATTTTAAATAATGTAACACAATAAAAATTTTTCTATTGCACCACTCGGAAGCTTCAGCACTATACAAAGTCGTTTATATCTGAGACTGTTTGACCAATTAATCTGAAAACCAGCCAATTCTGGTCACTGATCGATTGACCGGTTCAATCCTGTTATATAAATTTAAAAACAACAACGATTTTGGAGCCATACGTGAATTGCCACACAAAATATATTTTTTCCCCCTCTCTACCATATCCATTGCATGTCAGGTGAAATATTCCTAGCCTTTTTTTTCTTGGATATTACAAAATCTAAACAAATCTTGTATCTCAGAATATTAGAATTTTGATCGGATCAATCAGGAAAGGATTTATAATATTGAAATGTTCAACTTCTGAAAAGTATGCTCATTTATGCAGTCAAGATTTAGACAGGGCTTCTTTAGCACAAATTACTGCATCATTGTGGTATAGCATGTGGTTGATCAGCCTGTGGCACTGCTGAGGCATTACTGAAGACTGGGTTGCTTTGATAGCAGCCTTCAGCTCATCTGTATTGTTGAGTTGAGTGCTTCTCATCATCCTCTTGACAAGAGTCTAGAGATTCTCTGTGGAGTTCAGACCAGGCGTGTTGGCTGTCCAATCAAGAACAGTAACATCATGGTCAGTCAACTAGTAGTTTTTTCGCTGTGGGCAGGTTGAGGAAGGAAATCTGTTGTAGCCCGTTTCCAGGAGACATCTGTGCATGGTGGTTCTTGATGCACTGATTCCAGCCTCACTTCATTCTTTGTGAAGTGCTCCCGAGTTCTTAAATTGGCTTTGATTGGAAATCTTACGGCTGCAGTCTTCCCTGTTGCTTATACACCATTTCCAGTCAGCTTCCCATGTTTCAATATGTTTTAATACAGCACTCTGCAAACAGCCTGCCCTTTCAGGGATGATCTTCTGTGGCATCAATACATTGCCCAGTTTCACTTTCACAAATTCATTAATTGTGATGCATCATGATTGCACGTACATAAAGAGGGTCGCTTACTGAGGTGTGTTGTGATGATTCATACTGATTCTTAGCTTGCTGACCTTTTTTATTGACTTTTTATTACTTGTAGGTCTGCTGTATGCTTTTGTAGACCTATTCATAGCCAAGGGGCTATCCAAACCCACAGAGATCTATGACAGTGCCACGGCAAACAGGAACTGTGAAAGCAGAAATGCAAAGTACCACAATAGTTTAAAAAAAAGTCCATTGCAATGCGAAAGTCTAGTAATGTGCAGGACCCAGTGTTGTCATGATACGAAAGCAGCAGCAATGGCTTACTATAATGAATTGCTACACGGGTCTTTCTATAGGGATCTGCAGAACTGGCCATAGAACTGGTCTACTATAACATATTACATGACCTTTATGGTTAAGCATATTAAGAAGAGATAAAGATGTGAACCAGTTAGATTTATTTTTATTTTTACACCTCATGGGTGAAAGGTGAGTTGATGACATTTAGTTCCAGGCTCAAACAAGGTATTACATCAGACACTCTATCAAGAAATGATAACAACTGAATCTATACAGTTAACCCCTCTCTGGAAATTTCATAGACTTGTTCTTTCCCTTTTCTTAATCTTCTAAATATAATCTTACATGCTTACAAAACATCCATTTATAACAACATTATAATGGCATGACATGATTCCTTCACTAATAATGTCATCTATATTAATGACTAGCAAAGGACACCATTGTTGTCGTCATTTTAAGGTCCCATCTCAATATCTGAATTCTCTCTATGATCTGTGATAGAGCTACAGACAATAACAGTATTCACAACATCACGTTATTACACTGTGTGTCTGGGTTTCCCCGTGAAGCACAACAACACGATGCCGCCGTTTGTTTGGGTTTGGTGTCGAGTTGCTTTGGATTTGCACTTAATTACAGACACTGCAAGCTAAATTTAGCCGGAGTGGTGACTTCAAACTTTGGGATTTAAGCGTAGGTGAAATGTGTACACTTCTATAGTCTAACTCTGGAAATCTGCATTAATTGTTTCCTGTTGTCTTATGCTGCACTCAGGATTTGGGCTCACATACTGATTTCACTCACAGTTATACTTTAATTTCCATCGATCTTATTTTGTCTCGTTTTTCCAAACGTGTGCAGTTTAATTTTTAGATGCATTTATGTGGTAGATGCTTTTAATTCAGACCTTTTTATAATTGGGACAGGACGTAATGCAAGCAGCTGAGGTGTTGCTTAAATTTTCAGTAGTGGTTTTCTCACAGACTCTCAGAGCTTTGACCAACAAGCTCTGATGACTGCAACCACACACACATTTGTGTGCTTTTGGGGAACATGCTACAAATATACCTATTAAAAAGGGGGATTGAGATGGTTAATGGTTTAAGCATTTGAAAAGTCTGAGAAATAAAGGAACAAAATTGTATTTGGTCTGGTTCCATCAGGGGGATATGTTTTGTGCTGTTTGTATGTGTATGTGCTTGGAAAACCTTTTAAAGATAGATGATTAGACTTTAAGGAGCAATATATTTAAGACTAATGATTGTTGCACATTTTTAGGGAGAAAAAAAAACCTGCCCCAGATGGGTCCAAAACATAAACCGGTTACGCCTGTTTTTATTTATTTATTTTTTAAATTTTCCCCATTGACAAAGCAAAAATGATGGTACGTATCTGTATTTCTGAGCATGTGAAAGTTTTTGAAAGCCATTGCAGTGAACCTTTTTTCAAATTTGTATAAATATGTTGTTCTTTACTTTTCTTTTAAAAACTGAGTCTTTTAATACGTGCGTTGCTCAGCTCAATCCATTGACATGGAGCAGTAGGAACAGAAGGTGACTACCAACAAATGTAAACAAACTTACTTATGTAATGTAACTTAAGTGTTAGTTGAATGTGGCAAATGGATTTTCTCAGGTCTGATCGGTCAGAATGCGTCGAGTCTGTGCTTTTTATTTTTATTATTATTTATTTATTTTTTAATGTATTTATTTTCACTGTCAGCAGCTCTGACAGTAGTGCCAGCTGTATGAAATCACAGCCTTAAATTAATATTATTATTATTATTATTATTAATATTATTATTATTATTATTATTTCTATAGTAACAGTCCGTTCAAAGCAAGTTGTGTGTCAGGGTGAACAGGCCACATAATCCACATATGTCTAATAATGAACTGATTAGCAGCTGATTATGTGCAGTGATTATGTAACATCTTTACAAGGAAGCTACAGTGTCAGGGCTTTTATAATGACTGTGTTCAATGAGTGTTAGTGAGTATTCAGGGCTGAGGACTATTTATTTTTTATTTTTTTTTATGTTTGGTAACATGATAAGCTGCCATTTTAAGGGTTATTATTAATTACATAAAGTAAATGATGAGATACACTGGTAAGTGATAATAAGTGAATAAGTGATAACAGGAGCACTTTGTTTTGTGGATGTTCCACGACATTAAATGTAAATCTACGTAGATCAGCCATAACTTTAAGACATTAGCATTGATCACCATTTATACATCAGTAAACTGGTGACAGGTTCATGAGCGCCCAAGGCTCACAGGGTCCAAAGGCCCGCATGACCGGACCGCCCAGAGGGGTCAGTAGGCAAAGAAAATCACAGGTGCCAGACACACAAGTCTGATCCATGGAAGCCCTGCCTCACAAACTGACACCGCAGCACACATCCACACCTGGAGGGTCCTGAAGAACCTAGGTGGTTATAACGTTGGTAATCTGATAAAAAGTATGATGCATTATTCATTATAGACAATATTTACACAGACTTGTATTTCAACAAACTTGTTTTTTTTGTTTTGTTTTGACATTGTTAGATAGCTGAGTTCGTGAAGGGTTTTAAGACAACACATTTCAAAACCAGCGGTGCACTCAGACAGAAAGTTCCAGAAGATCAGACTCTAAAGACAAGTGGTGGGACTGTACGAAATGCACAAAATGTGTACGTCTCCTACGTGAGGGCAAATTCCACAGGTCAGAACTAAACTGTCTACCTACACGTAAAGGACAAGGGGCACATTCTTCCCAGAGAAGACAGTATAGACAACATTCTGGTAACCTGGAACTTCCCTCTGTGAACAGTGGGGTTAACCACCTGACCTGACACACTCGCAACACATTTCCGACACACTTACCTCAACGGTTTCACTCTAATTCACACCTCTAAACCCTGTTGGTAATATATTGGGGATTTTTGATAAACACTTCTTGGATAAACGGACTGGAAAGCTCCACAGAAACATGTTCAACAGTATGTGGCTACTTGCAGAATGTTCGTAATGTGGTACTGAATATAGACCTTGATTAGTGCTGCCTGAAGGAAAATCCACAAATCTCCCAAATCGCTGTTGTTCAGCTGCTCTAATCAGCTGTTCTAATTCTCCAGCCTTGCACAACACTCATCCATAATCAATGACCAGCAGCTACAGTAGGAGATTTTGTCCATGTGGACCAGTGATGTCCGATTGCAAATTTGATGAGCTGAAGTAAAACACCTAATTAACCTGGTGATACCCTAACGGGTGTAATAAGGTGTATTGGTACATTAGTCTGTGCTGTTTAAGCACTGGATGTTGCAGTTTTTCAGTCGTTCATATTGCGAAAGGAAAATGACCAACTACCTACCTTAAAATAAAAAAAATAAAAAATCCTAATTGTTTTGTCTACATCTTCATTTTTTTTCCCCGTCCCATAGCATGGATGAAGGCTAATATTGAGACACTGAGACATGTGAAGCAAGGCAACTGCATCTTTTCAAACTGCTGCTCATGCTGCATCACTACCTTGGAGGACATCTCTAAGTGCTCTCTTTTGCACACATGAGCTCACAAATGCCTGTGATTGACTAGTGTCACTGCGATTGAAAAGGAAATGGGAGTACGTCTTCCCCTTCCACTCAAAGACCCTAGCCAATGTTGCTCCTGCTCAGAGATGACTGTGGGCGCATCAGGGTTCAAACTTGCCATCTCCTTCTCATAGGGCTTGTCTTGCGTGTATCAAGATGTTTGATTTTACGAAGGGCATTCAGAATACCGGGACGCATTTATGAGAGTAGAATCTGGCTTTATTTCTCTAAATAATCCCCTGCTACACTAATGCACTTATCTCAGTGTTTCACCAATGCTAGGATACCATCAAAAATTCTCATGATCAGACCTCCTGCTTCACGTCATCGTCACTGCTGAAATTATGACGGTCTGGTTTGATCACCAAAGGCGTTCTGTTTTTGCAGGACAATGCACAACCTCATACTGCACCACTTGTACATTACAGGAACACGGCTGGAAGTTATTGACACATCCACTACTGTCCTGACATCACTCCACCTGTTTGGGCCATTAAAGAATTTCCTGGGAGGCCAGCATTTTATGGGGGGGGGGGGGGATTACTATATATAGAGACACAAAGGGAGTTTTTCTCTCACAACTGTTTTTCTTCTTCTTCTGCACAATAAAAAGTCTCACTTTGATTTAAATACCCCTTATACTATGCTATATTTTTAGTCTATGATAGAAGAAAATTTGCAAGCCCTAACATAGCCCTGTCTGGCAAAGACTAGAACTCTGACTCTTGGGGACATCAGATATGATGGACTAAGTCACATTTATCCCCCACCCCCCCAATCCTGATCTCTTCTTAGGCTATATTTAGTTGAGGGACGGCATCAAATGTGTGTGGCATCAAAACAAATTATGAGTCAATAATGCTTTGGTCTAGTTAAATGTTGACCTAGTTGTGAATCACGCACAGTGCCTTGTGTTTGGTTTTTGGCTCATCTGATTTATACATCAAAGGTTATGCCTTTTTCTAGAACTAATTTTATTTACCATGTTTTTTTCCCCCAGAAGTGGTGGAAGCAGTAGTCCCAACAATGGCCTCAGCTCCAGCTCCTATACCGGGTTACATCTCCAGTTCTCTGGAGAACAGCTCGGGCCAAAACGTGAGTGAATCCTGTTGTTACATCAACTGTCACTATGTTTTGTCACCTTCACAAATATGTTCACTTTCTTTCTGTTCAGATTTAGTTCTTTGTATATCTGTGGATTGTGTGCAGTGTGATCAATGACAAAGGTCTTTCCTCGGTTAGGTCAGTGTTGGCTAGACTTTCGCTGGTTGCATTAATAAATCATGTCCTTCGCTGACATTCTGTGCTATATAGGATCCTCTGTAGCAAAAGTGCATTACCAGGTACCACGCATTCAACTGGGTTTACTTTTACACTGCAGTTAAATAAGTATTCAAAATTGTAAGCATAGTACATGCATGATTAATCTGTTATCCCTGAAGTAGTCTTTGCAGTACTGATGTACTGTAGCAGACGTTTTTGTTATTGCGTGAGTACTCTGAAGTCCCTTGTGATGTAAAAGACACATATTTTAGTATGCAAGCAAATCTTAAGCTCATAAGCATAACACATGTGCATCTAATTAGCAGTAGAGGTGAGAAACTGAATAAGGCCTTCCAAGGCTTAGCCATGTAGAGAAATAGTTGCAAATTTGAATCCTGGTGATGCCACAGTCTCAGCTGGGAGTCTTGGAGAGCAGGTCTGACCGTGCTTTCACGGTGGCAGGAGGGAGGGGTGGCAGTAGTGTCTCTCCCCTGTCAATCACAGTAACACTAACCAATCATGGGCATCAGCTGATGTATGTAGACAGCGCTTTTCTTCAAGTGCGTCTCCAAGTCAGCTGTCTTGACATGAGCAGCGATTCAAAGCAGCTGTTTTGTGTCTAGAGGCTGGCTAGTGGGTAGGAACTGGCAGATGACCAAATCAGAACGAATATGTGGAGAAAATCGGAAGGAGAAAAAATAAAGCATTACGGATTTAATATAAAATTGGTAAAATGGCTTGTGCAAACCACAGCATTTTTTTTTTTTTTTTAAATAAATAAACAGTTTGATGGCTTGAGTAATGTATGAAACGATCCCCCTGTACAGGACAGAGAACTGACTGACCAGATGAATCCCAGCTCTCGAACGGGAAGCATCACTTAATCCTACAAAATAAAGTGAAGAGGATATTTAATAGTTAAAAATTTAACTCTTTTTCTGTTTCATTTAACATTCTTGATTTTACTCATAAGCGGATTAGCAAGGCTTTACTTTAAATTAATTTAAAGTAAATTTACTAATTTGTGTAGTAGTGCAGCCTTCTGGATGTGCAATGAAAAATTGTGTTTCTCATCACATGCGATATTACAACTGAATAGAGCTTGCCGAGGCGCGCGCACACACACACGCACGCACGCACACACATACACAGAGGCATTGTTGGCAGACTATGTTCTCTTGGCTGGAATCAGCAGTCAGACAGGCAGTTGGCATGCTGGTGCACTTCTAGCTGGACCACTGCTGGACTGTACATATGTCAGTGCTGCTCCTAACACCTGGCAGGTGAGAGTGGCAGTTCTGCATATTGCCAGCCCCAGTGCACGTGTGTGTGCGTGTGACACCTCCATTTGCCATAAAAAAAAAAAAAAAAAAAAAAAAAAATTTAATCCATGGTTTCCTCATCCCCCCCTCCCATACATTTCTCTCTCTTTCCTTTTTCTATGCATGTTGAGATTTATTATTACTATTTTATTTTGGCACATGCACCTTTACATGGAGAATGTACGTGAAAATCAGCTTTTTCTTTCCCATACCACTGATGGTACCCTTGGGTTTAACTTCTGTTTCAGGTAGGGCTGCACGATATATGGAAAAAATATCGTTATCGCGAAAATGGCATGCGCGATAACCATATCGCAAGGAGTTGCAATAAATACTTTATTTGCCAAGCATTTGTGTGTCCAAATTTGACCAATCAGATGGGCCCTTACTATGTTTATACCCGCTTATATCTTATACCATAAGATTATATCCGCTTATACCAAACGCGGAAGCAAGCGAGTAGGCAGGATAACCACGTGAATTAGTTTAAGGACTCTCACAGAAGGGGAGCAAGGGAGAAACGCACATTTAACCCGCGTCCTATAAACACACACTCGAATCTGAACCGACATGGCGAACACAGTGACTAGGCTGTATGCACTAGTTTGTTTACTCCTCTTATACTTCCGGGTTCGCGCCCGCATTTCTTCCGGGTCCTAGTGCCGGTCGCGGAGCGAGTGTGTGTGTGTGTGAGACAAATAGTATTTTTTTAATTACATTTTTGTTTAATAATATTTATTTTTTATAAAAATAAAAAAACAGGCAAGCCAAAGAGAATATTTTGTTCAAAAGATGCTCTTGTTTTAAGACACTATTGATGAGTGTATGGTTACATGTAAATAAAAAGTCATGTTTGAAAGTAATTCATATTGTTTTGGCAGGTCTACAGTAACAGCAAACCAGAAGTGAGAATATCTGCTGAGGGTTTTAAGTCATTCATAGTGTTTTGAAGTCTAAATATTTGCAACTTCCTTGACATATAGTTTCTTTTTAGCCTGAATTAGATTTAATTACATCAGACGAATATCCATTACCTGTTTATTTTAGTATGATCATTACATATAAATAAATAATTTTAAAAAATAGGCAATAATAATAATAAAAAAATGCATTTCTCTAGGGAAATGTTATATCGCAAGAAATATCGTTATCGCAGTATTCAACAACAATATCGCATATTTTCCTAATATCGTGCAGCCCTAGTTTCAGGTTACTTGTTTACAAGTGCACAGTGCTAAAAACAGGTTTGAACAGTGTATAATGTGTCTTGTAAAACAGCTATGACCGCATTATATCTGTAGTGTGAACAGTTATGTGTCCTGAAACACTTACATCATTAAAAATCACCACGTCGCCACGTTCGTGTGCTCCAGGTATAACCGGCCTAGTTTATACTCTCCAGCTACACTGTTAAACCTCATTAATTGTTATTTATTATTATTATTATTTTTTTCCCCCTCTGGTTTTCAGCGCAAGTATGTTCATGAGCCACAAGTGAAAAGCATTTCGTGCTACCTGCTCGCTTACCCTGCGCCTCTACTATGCCCCCTCTGCCACACCAAGCTTAACAGCCAGAGAGATCCTGGCAAGCTTGCGTGAAAACCCGGTCATTGTATGCCAACAGTCTTTATGGTGTAATTCGATATTATCTAGTTCCCCATTGTTCTTAAGAGAGGAACTTCATGTTTGTGTATGTTTTGACTGCTTCATTATCCATCTCCATAAAGCAGAGCTTGAGCCAGAAGCTGCCATGTGATGCCCATCAGGCTGCAGCGAGTGAATTGTGTGTGTGTGTGTGTGTTACATTCAACTTCACTAAGCTTCAACTGCCAGCAGGAAAATGACCCAGAGAAAGATGATCTGATCTGTTACCACGCACGCACAAACACACGAGTGCTGGAGTGAAAGAGAGCTGTTCTGCTTTGTTCTTGTCCTCCACTACTCTTCCCTTCCCGCTCTGACTTTTAGTGAAAGTGAAAGGGAGAACCGTAGCCATGTTTTTCCCAGCGTTCATACAAAAGGAGTTACGCCTGAGGCTGGCCACCGTTTTAGAATTTAATGCTTCTGTATAGTGGAGAACATTATTATAGTGTCATTGTGAGATGTGCGTTTGACGTGCACACACTCATGTCAGCCTGATGTTCCTGCGTGTGTTGACAGGCATCCAGGGAGAATCTGAAGATGGAGCCTCTAGCAGATGTTGCCTTACTGCCAGGAGAAGAGAGAGTGATAGGTGAGTGTGTGTGTGTATTGGAGTAAAATGTTAATTAATCAAATACCATTTGTGTCTGTACTAGCTACTTAGTACTACAGTATATCTAAGGATTTATTTTGTCCACTTTAAATGATTGATCCAATATTAGATATATAACTCTATATAAATATATTAAACAGTCTGCTTTAAACAGATACGTATAGGAGAGTGCAACAGTGCATATGTGTAGGACACAGAAGGACGTCACACAGGTTTTAACTTTCAGCAAGGAACATATTTTAGTAAGGCATTAAGCTCAAACAAAGACTTTATTATGCACCATAAGTATGGAGGCTTCAACAGGTTTAAGCTACACAAACTTCCATTTATATATAGACTGGGATGTTTGTAGCAATAAACAGATAGATTGTAATCTTGTGTTCCAGCCCTTATACATGGAAAAATAAGTATCTAGTTGTGATGATAGTTTCAGCTTATTCCTGGGGAATGCTGTCCAAATATTAGGCAGGGTCTTGGTTTAAAGAGTCTAAATTTAGAATTACTGCCCCACTATTTTCCAGGTCAGACCTAACAAGCTGCGTTACTCCTCCATGCAATCAAATCACATTGTATTAACCACACAGAGACGCTACTGTATATTTGTGTGTGTCTTTGAGCAGTAACATGATCGAACTAACCCTTCTACAGAGCAGTTACATTTTCTGTGTAGAAACTGAACATTCAGGTAACTTGTTGTACATGACATGAAAGTATTTTTTTACTTAATATTCTATGAAGCGTGTTCAAGTCAAACCATGAGATTTGATTGTGCAGAATAACACCAACAAAAAAAAACAGCATTTATTTCTCTATATATTTCCCAGCTACACTATATACTTATCCTAGGTTTCCATGAGTGCTTGGATACAATCAAGGTAGAACGTTTTCTCACTCGTTTTCGTGATGTTCTTGATTGATTGCGTGTACAGTTCCAACAAGACAAATGCGTCTCTCATGCAAGTTGGTGACATGTTATCCGTCAATTTTCAAGGATCTGAATGTTCATGGGCTCCGAGCCACCTCGGCT
Source organism: Channallabes apus (assembly GCA_030522415.1). Taxonomy (NCBI): domain Eukaryota; kingdom Metazoa; phylum Chordata; class Actinopteri; order Siluriformes; family Clariidae; genus Channallabes; species Channallabes apus. The sequence continues at coordinate 25,947,332 of CM060108.1, read as the reverse complement.
AGGATCATCATCCACGGCCTTCTTTAAAATGCTTGCACCATTCAAACGTTTAACTGGTGATAAATCTGATCACAGAAGTCTTCCATCAGGCATTTCACACCTTCATCCACTAAAAATTTCTCTGATTTTACTAATGATGTGTTTAGCAGCCTAGCCCCCCCCGCCCCCCACTGGGACATTTAGGTTTGTACATTACTCCACTTACCTGTATTCTGTACGAAAAATATTTTTATACGGTTTCTACAGTAGCGTTAGGCCACATCAGTGAAAGCAGTAATGTAAAGTAAGAGACGTTTCCATTGGGTAGTCTTCAATAATTATTGAAAGAAATTTTGAGTGAAGGTTAACATGGTAAATTGTCAAATGTAGCTAAATATTATTGTACTTATGACTCATGGTTATGTTTCATTAAACACAGAGGCTAGCTCTACTATTAATGTAGAAATACAAGATTTTATTACAGTTAATATTCAACTTTGCACAAATACTAAAGTCGAAATAAAATGCGTGTGAGTGTTGCTCTAACTGTACATGAGCCTTTTATTTTTTCGCAGATAAAGACCTCATCTACATGTGCCCGTTCAATGGAGCGCTCAAAGGAAAAGTGTTCATCACCAATTACAGACTGTACTTCAAGAGCATGGACACGGTGAGAGACTACACAACACCGTTTTATTGAAAGAGACCGAGCTTGCTACACACACTTCTTTCAGAGCAGCTCTCAGACACTCCAGCTTTTCTATACGAGGTAAATCTTCTCAGCAGAGACCTTACGGAACGCGCATGAGTCAGGTTTCATTCCTTCACCTCACTCCACCTCTTCAGCAGTGCAACATCCAACAGCTTTGAGTCCTTCTAATAATTTGCCAGCCTTGTTTGGAACAACTCTTGTGCATTTCTCCCTTTTATAATTTTTTCATTCGTATAATTTATGTCTCTCTGTCTTATGATGTCTTCCGTCTTCTTCCCTTCAGATAATGCTGTCTCAGCAATATCATGATTGTCCTTGTGGGGAGGGAAAAAAACGAGATAGGCATGAACAAGAAAAGGGAGGTCTGTTCAAACATCATATGAGAGAGAGTCTTTCATCTGTGCTGGCACTGTCTGGGGTTGGCACAGGCAGGAGGCACCTGCAGTCCTGTTGCTGCAAGTCTGTTGAGAAAGGAGAGGCAAAGGGCTGGGTTTTCTAGCGTAGAAGTGTTAACATTTTCTCTCGTCTGTATATGGCATTGCTTAAAATCAGTATAGCTGCGCAAATCGCAAGTTGTGCTAAGAATGTAAGCTTGTTCTACATGACTAATGATGATACAAGTAATACACTCTTAATAATACTGTAATAATAGATAAAATAAGTTATATACTGCATTAACACTGAACATGTGATTGTATTTTGTATTTTTTACAAAAGCAGTGGGGAGACACTGAAATAAACAAGGAGATTATTGAAGGGTAAACATTCTGCACATGGGTGTTTTTCCACTCTTGCTCAGTGTTCCAGGGGAGACTCCAGATACACAATATTTACTATGTATTACTGCAGATTCATAATCGTGGCTTGCTGAGGCTCGGGGTTCACTGGGTGTTCTGATGTCTTTCTTTCATGGCCAGCATTGACATTTTTCAGCAATTTGTTGCTGCATTGGCTTTTCTATGGGATCAGGCCAGGCTTTAGTCCCTCCTGTGACAAGATTGGTCTTGGATTCCCATGATGCTGTCACCAGAGCACTTGTATGTTGTTATATCCACTCTTCATTAACTGGCAGATAAAAATGCACAGTTTGTACATGCACAGCTTATAACACTAAAAATGACAGATGATGATATTGAGTTACACTTAACAGTGATGCCATCCCACCATTTTCAAATTTTCTGTCATGGGTGCCATTGGGAGTGCCAATATGACTGTCTACGATTGACTACGGCAGGTCACCTATATGCTTACAGAAACATACGGGGAACCTGGAGCAGACCTACAAGTCATAATAAGCCATAGCTTAGGCTCTAGCAGGCAAGCTCATTTGCTGCAAGTCACCCAGACACACCCCAGCATGCCAGGACCTTAATGTATGACTACCAACAACTTGTCACGATTTGTGAATTTGTAGCAATTCATCAGCAACATTGTGATAAAAATTGAGCTTTAAATTTGGTCTGTAGTAAAATGGATAAATGTGTGTGTATGTGTGTGTATGTATATGTGTATATATATATATATATATATATATATATATATATATATATATATATATATATACTTATGATAAAAATAGCAGTTCGCAGTTAAAATATCCTCTGTTTAGCCATAACATTATGTCGAGGCATAAACTCCACTAGACCTCTCAAAATATGCTGAGATATCTGGCACCAAGTCATTCGTAACAGATACCTTTAATCCTGTAAGATGTGAGGTGGGGCCTTCATGGATTGGACTTGTTTTTCCAGCACATCCCACAGATTCAAATCGATTGGATTGAGATCTGGGGAATTTGGAGGCCAAGTCAACACATTGAACTTTTTGTTATGTTCCTTGAACCATTTTTGACATGTGTCAGGGCATATTATCCTGCTGAAAGAGGCAACTACTATTAAGGAATACTGGTCTGTAACAATGTTTGGGTAACATGTGTGTGTCAAAGTTACATCCACATGAATAGCAAAACCAAAGGTTTCACTACAGGACATCGACCAAAGAATTGCACTGTATTTGTGAGCCTTTTCCTTTTTTCCATAGTGTCCTGGGGCCATGTCTTCCCTCTGTAAGCATGCGCACATGCACCTGGCCATCCGCATGATGTAAAAGGAAACATGGTTTATCAGACCAGGCCACCTTTTTCTATTGCTCTGTTGTCTAGTTCTGACTCTCACATCCCCATTGTAGGTCCACCCACTGGACATGGGTGAGCATGGGGATCATGACTGGTCTGCGTCCATGCAACCCTACACTGTGTGACACCTTTCTATCAGAACCAGCATTAACATCTACAGCTACAGTAGCTCTTCTGATAGTTCGGATTTCCTGGGGCAGCCATTGCACCTGATGTGCATTAATGAACCTTGGCCGCCCATGACCCTGTCTCTGCTTTACTGGCTTTCCTTTCTTGGATCGTTTGGGAGGTCATGGCCACTACAGAACAGGAACATCCCACAAGATTTAGAGTTGCTCTGACCCAGTTGTCTAGCCATCACAATTAGGCCCTTGTTAAAGTCGCTCAAATCCTTAATCTTGCCTATTTTTATGCTTTAAACACATCAACTTCTGGGACAAAATGTTCACTTGTTGCTGAATATATCCCGCCCACTTGCAGGTGCTGTTGCAATGACATAATCGATGTTATGCACTTCATATGCTAGTGGTCATCAGTGTATGGTATCCACCTGCCAATTCAGAGCAGCAATATATAAAGCTCGGAGCAACTCTCACAGCGCTAATGAGCACCTTGTTTTGACAGTTGGACAAAATGTGTTTGTCTGCTGCTGTTTAGTACATTAAGCAGAATTATATGTATATTCTGCCACACCTCCCATTTCCTTTTATTACTTCCCACTTTTTTGTGCAGTCTAATGCATTTATTCATTGCTTATACAATTGTGGTACAAAACAATTTTTTTTGTGCCTTAACTATTGAAAACAGGCAGCTAGGTAGATCAATCCTTGTAAGCTTAATATGAGAATATATAGAATATTTGACAGAATATTAGTTGTAGTATTAAATAGCGTTACTGTCTGTGTCTCAGGATGTCACGGTTACGCTGGATGTGCCCCTTGGTGTCATCAGCAGGATAGAGAAGATGGGAGGAGCCTCCAGTCGAGGGGAGAACTCGTATGGATTGGATATCACCTGCAAGGTAACACTCTTAGGTTCAGGCCAGTAATTTCACAACGGATGTGTGCATTACCTAAACAAAATCTTCCAATCCATTCTAGACTAGAAGGATTCTAGAAGATTAGAATCAGACCATAAATCATTTCACCCACAGAGCAGATGATGCATGAACATCAGTTGTCACTGCATGCATACACAAATGGACAATTCTCGAAATGCTTTATTTACATAGTTTTTGAAGTCCTCACACCCCGTGTTCAAATCGTGCAGTTGTTTAATTTTTCCCATTGAAGAGTTATAATGTGGTTTTGGAAATTCACCATGATTCAAATCAAACCTATCTCCAAGATAGATAGAAACTTGTTTAGGTATTAACATTATAAAATGTATGTGTTGACAGGACATGAGGAATTTGAGGTTTGCTTTGAAGCAGGAAGGTCACAGTCGCCGAGACATTTTTGGGGAGCTTTTCAAATATGCGTTCCCCGTCTCTCATGGACTGGTCAGTTCAAACCCACTGACATCCACACACATGTATTATTATTTAAGGAGCTCGCTCTCAAATCCTATCATTAGAATGTAATTCCAAATTTCTTTGTGTCCTTTTATTTTAATCTATTTTTCCCCCTCTTTTCATAGCAACTCTTCTCATATTTGAGTCAGGAGAAGTTTGATGAGAACGGCTGGGCAGTTTACAGCGCCATAGATGAATACAGACGTCAGGTGACTTGATCCACTCTTTGTACTCGCACTCTGTTTTTGCTTTGTGGACACACTTTCAGTCTTTAATTCACCTCTGGTCTTAAACACATTTTTGTATCAATATAGATTGTGGCGATTTTACCCAGACTTTTTTCATCATATGAAGTACTATAAACAGTTATGGTCAGGGCTCGGAGCAGGTCGTGTGATTTATTCAGCAAATCCTCTCTTATCCTCTTTGCTATTTATTTATTTATTTATGAATTTGGTGCGATGAATTGGTTTGAATTGATTACAGTTCTTGCAGTTCTCTGCAGATTTGACAATACATTGCGGTTGGCCTGTAATGCTCTTAGTGCTCATCAGACTTGTCACAGTAAAGCTGCTGAACGAGGTGTAATTTATTTATTTATTTATTTTTTCCTTCCCCAGTGCAGTTTGGTCAAATTCATCAGGCCTCTCATGACTGAATGCTGATATGGGATTAGTTATTGCCTCTTATAAATATGATGAGTTGGACAAGCATGGCTGCTCTGAATCTGCAACTTTCCCAACGAGAAATCAGCTCTGTACATTCGCATTTTAGCCAGCTAGCATCGATTTTAGAAACGCTGCAAGTGTTTGCCCACGAATTGCAATATTGTAGCACTGAGATAAAACTTCAGGGTCTTGCTAAAAAACCATAAATTATAATAAACATTAAGTGATGCAGTTCATCAGTCTAACATAGACGTTAAGGCAGTTTTGCGTTTCGTTTATGAAATATCAAGATGGTCTTTCATTTTCCTGTCTTTAGGAATTAGATAGAACAAGACGGAAAGTTAGATGTTCGGCTCATGGTCTTACATGAACAATCTGACAACTATCTGTACTTTTAAATATTAAACACTTTACACAATTACTGCATCCTGCTTCTTCTCAAGAATTTTCTAAAATCTTTAGCCTCAACTGTAAACTTACTGACTATTACAGAATAGTGCAGAGACATGCGGAGTAGGCTACCTGCCATTCCCAAATGACCCGTAGTGTGTGTAAATGTGTGCGCATTCCGGGCCTACAGCAATCCTGCACAGAATAAGTTGTATAGAGAATGAATCAATTTCAGTGACATAATAAGTATTTCAAATTATGTCATATTTTGATTTTCACTATAGCTTTTTGCAAGTGCTGGTATTTCAGCCTTCAGTAATAATATGGGACACGATACAATATATTTATTTATTTATTTTTATTTATTTATTTTTTTAAGAAAATGTCAATTTATTTACACAGAATTCTCTACACGATTGCCATTTATTTGGAAACACACACACAGTCATCTTTGTGAGTTTCCTGATTAAGGCCTTAATAATTGTCTTTCTTTTGTCAAAGGCATTCTTAAAGACTATATTACAAAACAAATCTAACATGAACTAAGTATGAAGGCGTTTCTCTAATAGGTGTTAAATTTTACTATTTTTGGCAACTTTTGGGACCACCTCCAAATGAATGGAGAAATGTGCGCCATACACAGGCTGTGTAAATAGGTTTACAGTAAAACATTCTTTAGCACATGTGATATGAATGTTCCTCTTTGATTTTTCTAGGGTCTACCTAATGATAGGTGGAGGATTTCTTTCATCAACTCAGCCTATGATCTGTGTGATACTTACCCCACCATCCTGGTTGTCCCATACCAAGTCCCGGATGACGATTTGCGACGAGTGGCTGTGTTCCGCTCCCGCTGTCGTATACCGGTAAGCTTTTTTTGGGGGGTTTAAATCCTTACCAGAATACCTAATAAAGCTAATTTCATAGATTTGTACAGTACATCGAGTGCGAGCGACTTTTCCATGTGAGCAGGTGCTGTCATGGATCCACAGGGACAAGCAGGCGGTGATAATGCGCTGTAGTCAGCCTCTTGTGGGAATGAGTGGCAAGCGCAATAAAGATGACGAGCGCTACCTTGACATCATCCGTGAGACCAACAGCACACCCAAACTCACCATCTATGATGCCAGGCCTAACGTTAATGCTGTGGCCAACAAGGTGAGATTTTGAAAGGAGCTTCATAACACTTTGGGGATGTATGTGGAACTATGCACATTTTTATATTTTCTCTGATATCTAAAGTTTTTTTTATCATATGAACATTGATTTATATTGTACGTTGAGTTCATAAAGTCTAAGAGCTTTGTATAAAAAGGTTGGATTTATGATAATGTATTAGTAACAAACTACAAATATTTACCCAACTGGAATTTATTGGAAAAAGCTAATCTCTAAGGAGAGGTTCGGTTAAACATGCATCTTTGATCTAAATATAGACAGGGTTATAAAAGAGCTCCTGATGTGATGTTAAACATTATTTCTGATCTTATGAAGGATCCATCTTCCAATGAAAAAGCTGTAAGTCAGCCTCGGGGTTAAAGAGCCAATGTTTTATTATTTCTTTAACAAGTTAACGAAGGTCTCAGAGCTCCACATAACCATGTGATGGCACTGCTATTATTATTATTATTATTATTATTATTATTATATAAATTCTGTTTATAAAAACTTTTTTTTTCACTTTGAAATGAATGGTTGAAATTTGAGAATTGTTACATTGCTATACAGTGTGCAGTCTGATGTTAGCTTGGTTGGCTTATTTTACCCACGTCATTAAGTTTACATATCTTTACATGTCTGTTATCAGATTTTCCGGTACCTGAGCAATCACACTTTACCTTTTCTCATGTAGTTGTCTGTAGCTGCATCCTGTCATTACAGGAGATTTACGTGAGATCCTTAATCTAAGGACTCCGTGATGGTCTATTCTCCAATCACAAAGCATTATAATTATCATATGATACCGATCAGAGAAGACAGTCTGAGTGTAGGAAAGTGCCATCCACAGCAAATGTATAGCACTAATGTGTGGATCATCTGTCTTGGTTGTCTAGTATACCGTACCTGTGTGTGTAAAGATAAGAGGACAAACATTTCATCTTAGTTTATGGGGTTTTTTTTTTTTTTTTTTTTAGGGTGATCTAATAACATTGTCATTACATTTTAAGTAGGAGGGAGAATTTGTTTTTCTTTAAATACTTATTAATAAGTTATTAATTATTTAATTGTCATGAAGGGAAAAAAATCATGAAGTTGGTCATCTGGAGGTTATGAAACTAATCACTATTTTATCAGGGTTATGTTGCCTCAGCATATTTTAAAAAAGTGGTAATGTGCATGTATAGTTAGTGATGAGAGTCTGTAATCATTCATGATCTATCATCGGTTATGAGTAAATCAGTAAATGATTGATTATAGTCTGTTGAACTACACATAGACACATCAACTAGGATTTCTCGCAGAATTATGTTATTGAAGATATTGACATTGCAAACGCAATGCATCTGTCAAAGCAAAACTGCATCGTCATCGTAGGCCAACTAGTATTTACCATTGTACACATTCCCCGTGTTCATTTTTTGGTGCTAAAACCATTTCTTTTAAAGTACACCCACACGGGAACAGCCTTTTCTCCAGAAACATTGTATAACCGTCCAAAGTGAGAAACATTATACATAGATGATGTTTTAAGCACACACAATTATACACATGTGCGTTCCTTGAAAAAAAAAAAAAGGCAACATGCCATGTTTTAGTGTGTATGTATTTATTTATTTATTAATTAATTAATTATCGACTTTAATTTATAAAATTCTGGTTTTCCGGAATGTATTCCATGATGATTCTGGTAAATCATTATAATCAGTGTGTATGGATGGTTTGTAGTTTGCTCCCTAGACATGGAATCCAGTCTCTACTATGATGACTGCAGTCAGTAACATGTGACACAGGGAAGCACATCGGCTGCTGGTCATTTCAGGGATGGTGCTGATAATACCACACTTTACTTATACAAAGGACTGATCACTTGAATCTGAGCTACTTAATATATGATTTAATTGCTATTGTGCTCAATACAAGAGAGAAAGAGTACCTTATGTTATGTTTGTTATTTAAGTGTTTCCATGTACAGTATTCCCAAAGAATGTACTATGATGTCTATGGAATAATATGTGTTAAGCTTAGTTAAATAATTTTGTTGTATTTGTTTACATTTTATTTAACTAATAATTATTAGAAGTAGTGATTGAACTATTATATAGTGGGGTCATAGCGAGCATGGTGTCTCCTCTAAACTATGCAACGTCTTCTTCATGCTCTGACCTTTAGCTTGTGACCCTTAGGCCACAGGAGGCGGTTATGAGGGTGAAGACGCCTATCAGAATGCAGAGCTGGTCTTCCTCGACATTCACAATATACACGTGATGAGAGAGTCGCTAAAGAAGCTGAAGGACATCGTTTACCCAAATGTGGAGGAGTCTCACTGGCTGTCCAGCCTGGAATCGACTCACTGGCTGGAGCATATAAAGGTAAAACAAGAAGGAAGTGTAATATTATTGCCACAGTTGGATGTAGAGACCTACACTCCCGCGGGAGTACCGCGGGACCCAGCGCACGGAGTGCGGCGCGGGACAAAATTTGATGGGTGAATGCGGGTGCGGGCGGGAAGGTCCTCATGTATGTGCGGGATGCGGGAGAATAACATTAATCGCGGGACTCCCGTAAAATGGAATCATCTTAAAATTGATTTATTTTCAAACAAATACTGTATTATTTATCTACTCAGTAGCGATTCTATACTCAATTGCTCTAGTCTCTAGTTGGATGTCTCACTTTGATCAAGTCACTGTAAAGCTCCTTGTATGTGTTGTAGTGTATCATGAGTCTGTTCCATTCAGTCTGTAATCTGATACCAGGTGCCAAAACCTTTGCCATATTCACACTGTCTCCTGTATATTCATTTGGAACCTGTGTACTGGTTATATATAAAATAGTCTTTTATGTTATAATCGTTTTTCAACCCTCTTTTTTCCCCTTTTAAATGTTTGGTGAAAAGTTCAAGTGTCCCATTACTCTACAACGTGCAGCCTGACAGAAGAAAGATTTAAGAGCTTATTTGAACCACATCTTTAAGTTTACATATCTGTCCGTTAACAGATTTTCCAGAACATCTTTCTCATGGAACTCCATCTCTAGATGCACGCTGTCATTACAGCCATACTGAAGCTTTAAGTGTGCTCATTAGAGGAAAGAGTACGACAGAGTGCCTGTGATGCTCCTGCACCAAAGTCAGAATAGAATCTTTAAAAGCACGTTTCTCTAACTTCACATTTGGAAGTACTTTAATATATTACAAAAAATATTTTTAAAAAAACTAAATTTTAATGATTAAATAATGTATTCCGTTAGTTTCGCTGCCATCATCCCATTTTCATGTTCATGCTTTTATGCTTTAAGTATGAGTGTTTTCCCTAGGCTTGTTGTCCAGAACATGATAGAGGTTTTACATGCACATGCAGTAAATTTCTCGTGCAACACAAGAGTTTTGTTTGCTAATTTCCATATAAAGGTCAAGTAAAACCGACAATTAATAAGATGATGATGTTTTTGTTGTGTAGACAAATCACTGACAAATCTACCTATTACTATCTTTAAGGAACAAATAAATTTAAAAAATGCCTAAATAAATAATAAATTTCACCTAATTATTTAAAATGATGATAAATTCCCAAATGTCTGCAATTTAGACTAAATTCCCTTTAACAGGTATTTTACGATCATTAAATCCTCCATGTGCAATAAACAAAAATGCATTGTTTTTTACTGCTGTTCTTTGTTTTTTTACACGGTTACACTTTTTTTTTTTTTAGATGCATTTAAATACATTTTGTATCTTCTTAACTTTGGACTGATGAAGAGGTTGTGAAGGTTAAATGTGAAACCACGCCCACTAAGAATAGTGATTTTATAGGTGGTTTATAGGTTTACCTACCACGAGACAAATCAATCTCTCTCTCTAAATAAATAAATAAATAAATAAATGTGATCTGATTTGCGGGGCTTCAAGGAGCTGCTGTCAGTGCGTGGGATGTCTATTAGCAATATTGGTAATCAAATGAGCAAAGTCTTTGTCCCTCACGTTCATCACCCTGCATGTTAACAACACTCATTCTTTAGTTGCAAACTGATCTGTTCAGTTAACTCCTTATCATAGAATGAGCTCATTCATGTGCAGCACTGTTCCTAGGTTTTTTTGTCTTTTTTACCAGCGAGAATGAGAAGCAAATCCTTTTGAAGTAGGGAGACAGAGACTGCCAAATGCAAATCATTATTTCCCTATGAGTGTACATTGGATGGTATTAGATATAAAAATGGCCTGTCCTTGTTGGCATGGTGGCCCGTCCATGCCTGTACTATTATAGGGAAAACAAAAAACACTGAGTATTATTTCTTATGATATATAATATATATATATATATATACACAGCTTTGGACCATTCAGGCGGCAAATTTGATTAAAAACTGCTCCAGAGATTTAACACAGCCGAGTTAGTGGTAATGTTATTCTTTTGCCTGTTCTTATGTGCCGTGTTATTTTCCCGCTGTAGCTGGTTTTGTCGGGAGCAATTCAGGTAGCAGATAAAATATGCTCGGGCAGCTCGGTGGTGGTGCACTGCAGTGACGGCTGGGACCGCACGGCTCAGCTCACCTCTCTGGCCATGCTGATGCTGGACCCGCACTACCGCACACTCGGGGGCTTCCAGGTGCTGATCGAGAAGGAGTGGATCAGCTTCGGACACAAGTTCGCCTCGGTGTGTACACATTCTCTACCTGTAAACTAGCTGAAAGTGCATTCTGTGTGTAAAAAAAAAAAAACACCAACAACTAAACTTTAGCTGTAGATAGTCACAAAGAATAAGACGTGTGTTTGTGCAAATGCATTTGCAGAGAATCGGTCACGGAGACAAAAACCACGCGGATCAGGACAGGTCACCAATATTCCTACAGTTCATAGACTGTGTGTGGCAGATGACAAAACAGGTGAGTTGTACTCTGCAGGATAATTGTCTTTTGTGAGATAATTGCATTACTTTTTAGCTTGTTACTAACTAATGTCTGACTAAATATTTTTAAAGCTGTATTGCTTCACTATTATTATTATTATTATTATTATTATTATTATTATTGTTTTTCGGCAGATTTGAATTCAAATTGAATATGATTAATCTGAGCGCATACAGATTAAGAGTCTTGCTCAAGCAGTTAGCAGTTGGTATCTTCACAGTATAAATCCTTACAATCATTAGCTCAAAGGCATATAAATGCTCATATGTTTATGAATTTATCAGTGAGAAAAAACTGTGAAGCTGTTCAGTGATGGTGCTATCATCAAATTTCTGTTGCAGTATAATTTTCCGAGATGTGAGTGAAACACTGTCCAACTCTATTACTACAGTAACCGCTAGCTGGTTGAACACAAGAAGTGTTTAAGTCAACCTAAGACTGTGTGGAATAACAACACAGTTATTCATGTTGGCCAGAGTTGGCGACTCGTTGTCTGTCGATTTTTACGGATCAGGTGTTCCACCCTCTGAATGTTCACCGGAAAGACTGCAGTGGGCCACCTCGGCCGGGGGATAATTATTCACAGACATACAACCTTCTTTAAAAACCTCTGCACCATTCAGATGTTTTTTTCTGTGGCAGAGTCTCATCACTGTACTGTGCTCGAAGTCTTCTGTAAATATTGATCTGCTTTCACTGTTCTGCTTATGAGAAGTGTTGTGGTTTAACTTGAACACCCCTTATACTTGTAATGTATATGTAAAATGTAATATCATGATGCATCATTTTTACAGGGATTTAACTTCTGTTCTTCCTGCAGTTTCCAACAGCCTTCGAGTTCAATGAGCATTTTCTCATAACCATCCTGGATCACTTGTACAGCTGTCGCTTTGGCACCTTCCTCTACAACTGCGAGAGTATCCGTGAAAACCTTGTAAGAAACACACACACACAGGTCATATCCATCCTCACGCTGTTGTTTTATGGTCCTGTGTGATGCATAAGTATTTACTTAACAATTCTTACATTTGTATAGTGTTCAAATTTGGTACTGACAGGAGCTTTTTTTTTTTATTATATGTGTATACATGAATCTACACGTATTTGTATGGGATTTAGTGGTTGAGATTTTTTTAATGGTCATTGGCCAGAGATTGATCACACTAATAAAGAGATTATCGCAGCCGCTGTCAACAACAAGCCTGTTTTGAGATGAGACAATTTTGGCTTTCATTTGCTCTGTCTCTCTCTGCTGTCTGCTCATTGTGTGAAGTAGAGCATGTGATACGCTTCAGTGCATCTAAATCGGAGCAGGGTGCACTTAAGGGAGATGAAACATTGATTGTGTGGCCCATAGAGCCAAGTGCAACAAAACCTGTGTTACAGAATGCAGGTTCACTTCACACTCACACCCCTCAGTTCCTCTGCTGTGTGTTCCAGCTCTGAGTTCCCGGGCTTTTCTTTCTTTGCTTATAATTGCTCACTAACGCTCTGTAATAGCGCTGATGGCTCAGTGTATGTTGATGTGGGTGTCTTATTGCACTGGTCATATCAGAGGATGTACTGTACACATGCATGTTTCTTCACTTTGAATGTAAATGTCTTTGCTAAAAGCACTCTTTTTTTTTTTCTCCCCCCCCACACAGAAAGTTCGGTCAAAGACGGTATCCCTGTGGTCTCTGATAAACAGTGAGGTGTCGGCCTACGTGAACCCCTTTTACACACACGAGTCCAGCCGCGTGCTTTACCCTGTAGCCAGCATGCGCCACCTAGAGCTCTGGGTGAATTACTATATCCGCTGGAACCCTCGCATACGGCACCAGGTATGAAGATATTAAGATGATAATTTAGTTTTGGTAGCTGAAGGGCTGCTTAGGTGCATTTATATGTTAATGTGTTTTCCTGAGTACACAAGGTGCTTTTAGTGTGCAAACTTTTTGTGTTCGTGTGCGCGCTTGTTCATCTCCTCTTTTCTGTGTCTTTGTTATTGCCTTTGGGAGTGTGTACGAGTGTGTGTGTTTGAGTGTGTGTCCCACCCTCTCAGCTTCAGTGGTGCAGAAAATCCTCTTTCCCCAGTTTAATTACGTCCTGACTGGCACGACGGAGAGCTGCCGCTCACTACCTTATCGCCACGACAGACATGCATACACACACACACGTGTGCGCGCACACAGACGCACATGCTCAGTGTCTCACAGCTCTCTTGTGCTTACTGTACAATCACTAATATAAATATAAACCTCAGACTTACAACATGAGCGCACTCCGTTTTAATGACGATCCTCTGATTTCTTTAGTATTTATTTTCAGCCATTGAGGGTTGTTCTGTAGACCTCTAGAGTCTCTAGTGTGCTTTTATTCTTCTAGAAATCTAAGCCATAATGAAGTTTTAAAATTGCTGTACTCTAGTAATATTTTATGCTGCAGTGACAGTCAATGTTGACCTTTTTTGGCAGCAAAAAAAAAGATGTGATGTATTGTACCAGATTTGCATTTCTCTGCAATATTGCTGTCGTTTCTGCCCTCTGTTGGTTGAGGAGAAAATTGCAGCTGATGTGTAAAGTTTTGCTTTGGTAGTAGTTTGGTGTAACAGTAAAAATAGGACAGGAGTAGAAGTTTTTACAGCTATCGGGCAAGGCGGTGTGCCTCAAGTTGCACCCATGTGATTATAGAGGACAGACAAGAAATCAACTTATACTTGCAGCATTATGTGTAAGTTGAAAATTGCATTTGGATCACTCACTCTTACTCTCACTCGTCTTCTATACCGCTTTATCCTGTATTCAGGGTCACAGGGACCTGGAGTCTATCTCAGGAGTCTTAGGGCACAAGGCGGGATACACCCTGGACACGGTGCCAGTCCAACGCAGGGCACACACACATACACACACATCCATTCACTACGGGCAATTTGGGTACGCCAATTAGCCTAACCTGCATATCTTTGGAGGGTGGAGGAGCATTTGGATCACATGACACAAAAATTCCTAGATTCTTGTCGCACCTCTACAGTGAAGGTTGTAGCTATGAAGAGTTGAAGTATCAGTGAACAGATTTTTTATATATTTTTTAGCTTAAGATATTTAGAACGTTCAGTATGTTTTCACTTTCTCTGCTGGGTTGTCAAGTCTTGGGTCTATGTACACTGTGCCTTTTGGCTTTCTTTTCCATCACTTTTGTTAAACCGCTTCCAAGATGAAGATATTTAGAAGCTCTGTTTTCACCGTTTCATGTGTTTTAAGAGTCCTGCATGCACCTTATCTCCTGTTTTTGATGTTAGAATGTAATATATATATATATATATATATATATATATATATATATATATATATACATACAGGTCCTTCTCAAAAAATTTGCATATTGTGATAAAGTTCATTATTTTCTGTAATGTACTGATAAACATTAGACTTTCATATATTTTAGATTCATTACACACAACTGAAGTAGTTCAAGCCTTTTATTGTTTTAATATTGATGATTGTGGCATACAGCTCATGAAAACCCAAAATCCCTATCTCAAAAAATTTGCATATTTCATCCGACCAATAAAAGAAAAGTGTTTTGAATACAAAAAAAGGTCAACCTTCAAATAATTATGTTCAGTTATGCACTCAATACTTGGTCGGGAATCCTTTTGCAGATTCTTGTCTTGTGTCTCTCAACTTTCTCTTCACAATATCCCACAGATTGTCTATGGGGTTCAGGTCAGGAGAGTTGGCAGGCCAATTGAGCACAGTAATACCATGGTCAGTAAACCATTTACCAGTGGTTTTGGCACTGTGAGCAGGTGCCAGGTCGTGCTGAAAAATGAAATCTTCATCTCCATAAAGCTTTTCAGCAGATGGAAGCATGAAGTGCTCCAAAATCTCCTGATAGCTAGCTGCATTGACCCTGCCCTTGATAAAACACAGTGGACCAACACCAGCAGCTGACATGGCACCCCAGACCATCACTGACTGTGGGTACTTGACACTGGACATCAGGCATTTCCCTCTCCCCAGTCTTCCTCCAGACTCTGGCACCTTGATTTCCGAATGACATGCAAAATTAGCTTTCATCCGAAAAAAGTACTTTGGACCACTGAGCAACAGTCCAGTGCTGCTTCTCTGTAGCCCAGGTCAGGCGCTTCTGCCGCTGTTTCTGGTTCAAAAGTGGCTTGACCTGGGGAATGCGGCACCTGTAGCCCATTTCCTGCACACGCCTGTACACGGTGGCTCTGGATGTTTCTACTCCAGACTCAGTCCACTGCTTCCGCAGGTCCCCCAAGGTCTGGAATCGGTCCTTCTCCACAATCTTCCTCAGGGCCCGGTCACCTCTTCTCGTTGTGCAGCGTTTTCTGCCACACTTTTTCCTTCCCACAGACTTCCCTCTGAGGTGCCCTGATACAGCACTCTGGGAACAGCCTATTCGTTCAGAAATTACTTTGTGTCTTACCCTCTTGCTTGAGGGTGTCAATGATGGCCTTCTGGACAGCAGTCAGGTCGGCAGTCTTACCCATGATTGCGGTTTTGAGTAATGAACCAGGCTGGGAGTTTTTAAAAGCCTCAGGAATCTTTTGCAGGTGTTTAGAGTTAATTAGTTGATTCAGATGATTAGGTTAATAGCTCGTTTAGAGAACCTTTTCATGATATGCAAATTTTTTGAGATAGGGATTTTGGATTTTCATGAGCTGTATGCCACAATCATCAATATTAAAACAATAAAAGGCTTGAACTACTTCAGTTGTGTGTAATGAATCTAAAATATATGAAAGTCTAATGTTTATCAGTACATTACAGAAAATAATGAACTTTATCACAATATGCAAATTTTTTGAGAAGGACCTGTGTGTGTGTGTGTGTGTGTGTGTGTGTGTGTACGTACAAATATTTTTTTTAGGCTTCTGTTGAATAAAAATGGCCCTCCAGGTGTTTACTGGTGTACCACCTGTTGGTTTGATCTGCTCTTACTAGCATGTTTTGCATAACTGAAGGATATGTGTTTTCCATTCACTGAAGGATGAAACTAAAAATACCAGTGTACATGTGGACTAGGTATTAAATATTTTAGGTGATCCTTTTTTATTTTATTTATTTATTTATTTCAGTTTATGACCATTCAGGCATTTTGTACCAGACAGCACTAACTGTGGTGTGATTGAAATTGAAAATGTCACTTTTCCATCAAAAACGTATGTATGCTTACTACAATTTACAGTCATTCAAGATTCGGGGTGTGTGTGTTTTTGCAGGAAAGTCCGGTTGAGCAGCGCTACAAGGAGCTCCTGGCCCTCCGCGAACAATACATGAAGAAACTGGAGGAGCTGCAGCTCTCTGACTCCTCCCCTTCCTCCACCCATCTGACTAACAGCTCCACCCCAAACGCCGCCTCTCCCAATCAGCACCTCACCCACCTGCAGACACCTTTCTGATGTCGCGGACGCACTCCACACAACACGCAGGACGTTTTGTACATAGCAATAGTAATAATTATAACGCTGTTAGTAGTGATGTCGGTGATAACCAGTAACAGAAACATATGCGATTATGCAATAATGTCACAGCACGGCCTTCATAGCGCAAAAGTCAGTCGGGAGGGGGGGTCGGGGGGGACAAGAAGCCTTAAAGACGCAGCGGTGTGTTTTTCTGTGTGTTGCTGGTAATCGCTCTTCCTGAACCGTGTGAACAGGGCAGAAATTTCATGAAGGATCTGTAACGAGATTTTGATGTATGCTCAAGGTGTCAGTCTGGTTGTTGTGGTCACAAGGTCGTATGTATGAGAAGTGGATTTGGATAAGGTGTGATGAGACTTAATGTCAGGTTATGAGTTGGTTTTAGTTACTGAGATTGTAAGTTTTGTACGGTTAAATTTTGATAACTAATTATACGGTTAACTTCTGTACTGTAACTGCCTGGGAAATAGCATGCGATTCAGGAAGAGCAATTTACTCTCGCATGTCTGATTTCCGCTCAGTCTGATTTCATGCAGAAGTTGTGATTTGTCTGTGTTGTAGACTTGGTCGAATTTGTGACATGAACTCAAAAGTGTTAGACCACATAGCATTCGTCTTGACTAAGTTAAGACACAGTGTGGGTGTTGTTTTAACATTTCAAGCATTCAGGGTCTTGTTTGCTCAAAATTGACGTGCGCAGACTTGGAGGAAAATGTCCTAAAATGCTTTGGATGCGCTTATAATACAGAACCAGGGTTTTGGGGCTCAAAAGACCAGTTCTGTGCCTTTTCTATCTGAGGTGTTCTGCAACCTCAAGTAGACGTTTTATAAGCAAAAAACGATTGTTTTTCTGCAGGCGGCATCAGTGGCAATGAAGGAGGAATTTCTTCTGGCTTCCATTTCTGATCTACAGGGTCACTCTCCAGGCACCGTGCACCAATGACTTTGAGTTAAGTTCTAATATACAGAAAGTACAATCGGCACGGGGTCCTCAGCTCGTGTTCAGGTGACATCCTGTGGACAGAAGCTGCATATAGTCCATTAGAGCTGAAACTAAAGCTAGTGATTTGGGAGAAGCTGCCCTTTTGAGCTATTCCAGTGTCAGTATTATCTGTCGCAAAAGCTCAGCGCTGAGACCGGTAGGAGCAGCTCATCAGGGCACCTGAGTGCCATAACTAATGCTGCCTCAGAAGAGCTGACCTTTTGAAGTCTTTGGCCTCAATGAGGAGATGAAGTTTAAACCATATTATGAGAAGAAAAAAAACAAACAAACAAAACACTTTTTGTGTTTTCTTTTGGGTGGGGAGAATCTATTTTTTATTGTATACAAGTACCATAATGATCTAATTACCTCAACAAAAGCCTATTTTACTGTTGGAACTTCTATTGTTGTAAAATATAATTATTTTATTCACTGTAAAATTTGACGCTTTTATAAAAAAAAAAGAGTAATAAGAGAAGATTTGATTGGTCAAGCTGACGGTAATTAGTTGACGTCATATTTCTTTATGGGGCATTTAGATTTGCTTTCTACCATTTATATAGATGAGAGAACAATGTCCGAATTTTGTTCAATTGTCTGCGGTTTCATTCTCAATCTATTTGCTGTGAGTGTTTAAAACCGAGTGTATGATGTTTCTTTACTTTTTTTGTGGCATGGGGGGAGGGGTATTATCTGACATCTTTAGCCTTTTTAGGGATCCATCTTTTTTGTTTTGTTTCTCCCTCATGTATACTCCACTGTTTAATGACTGCCTCTTGTTCTGTAAATAATGCTGATTAAATTAATTTAAAGATTTTTACACGGCTAACATTGACTTGCACGTGGAATTCAGTTCTTTAAATGGTTAGCACATTTCCTGTACCGGGGTTTAACCGTGTTTCCTGCACATTACACTTTTACTATGACTGTTATATGTGACATTAATAAATCACATTTGTTCACTCAATCTCAACACCCATATACAAGCCTGGGTACATCACCAAATTTCACTTTGCACTTTGTAAGGAATGCTAGTATTTAAAGCCGTGGTTCTTGGAGGACACAAGGAGGCCTTGACTCACAAGCTGCCTGCTGTTCTTGTTACACCTGTTTAAATAATAACATACAATTACCAAATTAATTCCATTTATTATTAGGTTATTAAACATATTAGGCTGTTTGATTAAATTTCATCCAATCATGTGTAACAGGTGACATATCAAATTAATGCCTGAATGAAGTGACCTGAATGAAAAACTCAATAGGTCCAATAAATATCAAGGTAATATTTTACATGTTGAATAATTGAATGTTCATAAAGTTTGATGAATATGCTGTTTGTGTTGATTAATCGTTTACAGCAGGGTTATTTCTCCTTTAAGTGTAGCAATAATTCCTTATGATTGCAGCTCTTATTTATTTATAAGACATTACACACTGCATTAATATTTACCTGAGATCTTGCAGTGATGACTGAGGATTCAAACCATTCCATAAAGTCATCTCCAGCACAGCTCAAAGACTTTCAGTGCACCAACTGAATTGGCTCAAGGCTTGTACAGTAAACATTGCTTCATGTGCTTCCCTTTTTACCCTGATGCGCACATTTCTCTGGACAAATGTCAATATGGCCTCCTCAAACCCCATGAACATTTTCCATTGCTCCAAAGTTCAATCTAGCTAAATTTCTCTTGGTCTCACTAGCACTTTTTTTTTGTCTGTCAAATTTTAACTTTGTGTTTATGTAATCTTTTGTCATTCATCATTTTCCCCCTCCCAACATTTCTTGTGTGAAGTTTATCTTTAAGCACTATTCATCCAGGTATTAATAATTTGTTGGCCATTTCTTAACCCATTTCCAGTCATTTCAGCAATCTCCTTAGTTGTTTTCTTTGCTTGATACAGGAACATTATTTCATTGTAAACATGGTTGTTTGAGAAATGAGAAGCTACTCAGTGCATTAGTTAAGATTAAAAACATTTTTTGCCATCTGATAAATATTAATCACTGCAATAATTATACAATAAATGCATTTTCTTATTTACATGCAAACAGTGATGTTCTGGCCAGGCAGTGAAGGATTTTATTTTTCCAGTTGTAGTGAATCCAATAGCACTGGAAATCCAATTTCTGGTGGTAGTTGATATAATGCTGATAATTTTCCCCCAATAAAATCATTATCAAATAAGATTTGCAATCCTTTTTTTCCCCAATGTTACTCAACAGATAAGATTCCATCTGAATCTGGTTCATGTCATCTCTCAGGTAGTTTTATTCTTATCTTTCTGGCTTGCTTGGTAAGGCTCGTGCATCAAGGATATGTGTGTATCCAGTTTTCTGTAAAGCTCGCTCTCACACACACACACCGCTTTATCCTGTATACAGGGTGTGTGTGGGTGTCTGGAACCTGTCCCAGGAGACTTGGGGAATGAGGTGTCAATCCATTGCACATACAAACACACACTTACAGTACTAATTATTAGCCTAATGCTGCATGTCTTTGGACTAGGGGAGGAAACCAGAGTAGCAGGAGGGAACCCACCATGCACACAGACTCAGAGGTGGGAACTGAACCCTGACCATGGAGGTGCGAGGCGACAGTGCTACAGTAACAACCGAGCCACATTTCTGCCTTTTGTAAAGCTGTTTCCTATCATGTTAATGTTCTATAATGTACTGTTTCACATGAACCTCGTTTCACTTTGAGATGCAGCCTTTCACAAAATAAGGGACAGGAAATGAAAGTTGTTTATATATTTATTCATTATTAACCTTAAGAGCTTTAGGATTTTAGTTTGGTTAATGCAGTGAATGTTAGTGTAAGATAGCAAGTGTGTGTGTGTGTGTGTGAGAGAGAGAGAGAGAGAGAGAGAGAGAGAGATGATTTCCTCGCCATAATATGATAGTAAAAACACTCCAGGAAGCGACGGCGTTTCCTTCATAAGGGAGGGGAAGAAGAGCACACACACACACACACACACAGTGTTACGCAGCGGTCTCGCTCTCTACACAGAGAGATAAAGCGATAGTGACCAGCATTCAGGATACAGGAAGCGGAAAACATGGAGAAACAGGCGTGTTCAGGCGCCGAGAATCCCGCGATACCGCCGGTACCGAGAAAACCGCGGAGTCTGGGAGTGAACAACATCGCGGCTCGACAAGACAGCACCGACTCGGCGGACAGGTGAATATGGCTTCCTGTTCATAACGCACACACACTACACATATCATAACAACATGAATGTCTAGTTTATAGCTCGTTTACATGCAGTGTCGTAGTAAAAACACCACCGGAAATGTGGCTCTTCCTTCCATCCATCCATCTGTCTCTGTTTCTACTCTGGTTTCATTTCACAGTTCAGCGCATCATCCGGGTTTATTAGATGTGGCTGCGGTGCCGGTTATTATTACTGAGTTACACAGAGTTATATTGCATTATTACTGCTAATCATCACGGAGGCCTCCCCCCCCCCCCCCCTCCACACACACACTAATACTTTGTCAGTGACACAGGAGGACAGAGCTGTGCTTCAGTTTCATTCTCACCCAGAGCTTCAGTTAAACACGTTCACTTCACACATAATAAACACTCTATACTACATCATTACCAACACCACAACCGTGTGCTAGCTAGCGGCTAACCGGGGCACTCAGCCCTAGTACTGTTAGTAACCTGGTGGTTGTTTTGGTTGTAGCTTCGCTGTAGACATGTAGATTTTTTTAAATAATGGTTT
Source organism: Channallabes apus (assembly GCA_030522415.1). NCBI lineage: Eukaryota > Metazoa > Chordata > Actinopteri > Siluriformes > Clariidae > Channallabes > Channallabes apus. The sequence continues at coordinate 25,925,719 of CM060108.1, read as the reverse complement.
TCCACACACACAAGACGAATAAAATAAAGTCAAAACCATTTATTTTTTACATTTTAGCGTGTGTGGTTACTGAATATTGTTGTTGTTGTTTCCTCTAACCGTTTGGAAATTTGATTTGGTAACTTAATGGTTTCAAACAAAAATGGGACAAAATGAAGTTAATACAAGCTTTTTGTTGTTGTAGTTGTTTTGTAAATGGGGTGATATTTTGTCTTTGTAGGTTTAAGTAGCTTCACTTTCGTATTTTGAAATTTCAGTCAATTTGGTCACTGACACATTTCACCCAAATTAAGTCGATAACTTGATAAAGTTTTTTTTTTTTTTTTGTAATCTTTTTCCCCATTTTCTCCCTAATTTAGTCGTGGCCAATTCCTCCCCGTCACTACGGGGCTCCCACAATAAGGCTATTACTACCATTAAGCCGGGAGGGCCGAAGACTATCATGTGTTTCCTCCGAACCACGTGAAGCCAGCCGACCGCATCTTTTCGAACTGCTTGCTCACGCACAGTTAGGGGCGGAATAACACACTCGGAGGAAAGCACTAGCCGCTCCTTCCACGTACACGAGCTCACAGACACCCCTGATTGGCTGTAGAGCCGTGATTACTGTGGGAGCACGAGTACCTCTCATCCCTCCCATCTGAGAGAGCTCGGCCAATCAGCTCTCTCTAGGCCTCCGGCTGTGAGAGGTAACAGCATAACCCGGGGTTCGAACCAGCGATCTCCAGATGATAGGGCGAGCACTTTACCACAGCGCCACACTATTTGGCTTACATAGAATTAGGACAAGTTAAGATCAGCTTGTTGTTATTGTCATTGTAATGGGGTGATATTTTGTCTTTGTATGTTCAAGTGCATTTTTTTTTGCCATCTTAAAGTTTTAGCGTGTGTGGTCACTGACCATTTCACCCAGAGATCAGAAACATACACATGTAGTTGATTTGTGTTGTTGTTAAAGTGATCGTTTGTGTTTGGCTGTTCAAGAAGGTTTCCTCTAATAAATTATAAATTCTATTTGGTAACTTACTGGTTTTACAACCACAAAATCTAGTCAATACCAGCTTTTTGTTGTTGTTGTTGTAATGGGGTGATATTTTGTCTTTGCATGTGCAAGAAACATATACATGTAGTTAATTTGTTGTTGTTAAGGTGATTGTGTGTGTGTGTGTGTGTGTTCAAGAAATTGTGCTCTAACTTTAAATTAAATTTTATTTATAGAGCACTTTTAGCAGAGGTTATTGTCACAAAGCAGTCAGAATCTCACGATTTAGAAATTTTATTTGGTGACTGGTTTTAGCAAGAAATAGGAGGAAATGAAGCCAATGCCAGCTTGTGGTTGTTGTAATGGGGTGATACAGTATTTTGTCTTTGTATGTTCCAGTAACTTTACTTTTGTGTTTTCAAATTTTAACCAGTTATCAATACGAGCTTGTTGTTTTTGCTGGTAGTGGTGATGTTCTGCCTTTCTAGGTTCATCTAGCTTTACTCTTTACATTTCAAAATGTAATTGGCTAACTTACTGGTTTCACCATGAAATGGAACAAATAAATATCAGCTTGTTCCTGTTTTATAATTAATAATTAATGTTGGTGGTTATTTGTTTTTGTTGTTCAAAAGTATATTTGTTTATGTATGTTCCAAGCCAATTTGAATAAAAAATTCTATGCAGCTCCACCTAGATGCATCACTCATCGCAGATAATGCTGCCTTGACTAGTTCCTCAAGAACAGTATTTTGTTCATGTCTTTAGACATTATTTTTTTTTCACTCATATTTTTTTCTCACTTAGTTTACTAAGTTTTATTTCTCAGTACATTTTTTGTGTTCTTAGAATTTCGGTTGTTGATTGTAGTGTGACAACAGCTCAGTTTCCCCTCATAAGGTTAGGGGTGCTCCTGTCATCATTTTGTGAAATAGTTAACACACACACCTGAATGGTCCAGACCAGCAAACTGCCAAAACTTCTGCTTTTATAGAGGTCTGTACACCTCTATAAAACCACCTGATGATCGGTTGATCATTGTCTGATGATTAGCAGCACATGGCTGCAATTTACTGCTTCCACAGGATTTGGGAGGGTAAGGCGGTATTGCAAACATGTTTTTTTACTTAATAAAAAAATTATAATAATGGCATGATGAAAAATGTTGTTTGTCTGAGGGTGTATTTGCCTGATACTGAAACCTCCTTTGATCAGGAGATTTTTTTTATGTTTTGACAAACAAAATAGAATTAAAAGAGAAGGTACAAAGTCTTGAACATGACTGTATCTCGCATATATTGCCTTCCAAGAAATTGGTTTTAAATTTGATATTTTCTCAGATTGTTATTATAATTGTGCACTCGTGTTTAGAATCATGACAGCATAATGACAGCATGATTGTTGGTGCCAGATGGGCTGGTTTGTGTATTTCCCTGACTGCTGATCTCCTGGGATTTTCATGCACAACAGTCTCTAGTTTACCCAGAATGGGGAAAAAAAAAAAAAACATCCAGTGAGCAGCAGTTGTGCGGATGGAAATGCCATGTTGATGAGAGGTGAGGTAAGAACGGTCAGACTGGTTTAAGCTGACAGAAAAGCTACAGAAACTTGGAGAACCATTCTATACAAAGGTGGTGAGCATAAATGTGTCTCTGGATGCACAACACGTCGATCAAACATGTCAATCCATCACCACATCCGGTTCCCCTTCTGTCAGCCAAGTGGGTCCAGGCTCACTGAAACTGTGTGGTTGAAATCTGAATATGTTTATCCAGGCCTGATAAATGTCAGTTTCACCAGACACACAGAAATGTTAGGGTCAGAATTTGGCACAAGCAGCCAGAACCCATCCATAGAGTCTATCTCTCTTGTGTCAATAGTCCAGGCTTGTGGAGGTGGTGTGATGATGTGGGGAATATTTTCTTGGCACATATGGGTCTGATAATACCAATCATTCATTGCTTGATTGTTCCTGGACCATACTGTATTTATGTCTTCAAGGCCATAATTTATTTAATTTCTAACAAGCCATCTTAAAAGAACATCACAATGAGCTCACTAAAAAGTTGTTTTTAGTGACCTTTGCAATCACTAGATCGAATCTGTTTGAACACATTTGCTACTATTTGTGGTGAAATTGAAGATTTACTACATGATAATACACCTGAAGAATCTGCAGGAATTGTCAACATGGAGAAAAATCTCAAAGCAATGTATTCAACAACATGTGGAGAAAAGGGAGTCCCTAATCAGTATTATTGTAGTGTTCTTAATAAACAGCTTCATAAGAGTATGTGTCCATGTAATGTAACTGTAATATTATTGCAGGTAATTGCAAGGTTGCATTATCTTTTAAGATTTTTCAGTAAGGTGGTCTTAGTGTTCGGGTGAATTTACCCTTGTTGTTTTTTTCAGCCCCACAGGCTCTCATGTTGAATGGTGTAAACAGCTGATTGCTGCCACAATCTCCAGCCAGATCTCAGGCTCCACAATCCCTGAGGTCGTAAGCCGTGAATGCAAGGTGAGGAGATCCATCATAGTGTAGATTTTTTTTCAAATCCTTTTCTATTTATCATTTGTCTATTCTATTCTATTTGTCATTTATCAAACCTAAAATGTGTAACATGATTCCAAATCTTCACAAAAATGTATAGTATACACACATCTTTAAAAAAAATAATAATAATAAAACTTTTTTTTTTTAATCTGTGTGAATTTGTAGTATTGTGGATAAACAAAAATGAAATCCTACTTAATTGCTTACTGACTAGTCTGTTTTTTAAAGTGAGAACAAAGTCATTAAATAATTTTTAACAGTATTTATTTGAATATAAACAAATGTGTCATTGTGGTGCATGCATTGTTTTTGACCAACAGATTGGGTGGAATCTAGAGCATAGGGTAAGACGTGAGTGCTGCTGTGTCTGTGCTTCTGTAAACTACTAATAGAGCGCTTAGTAAATAATTGTGTGATTCTATAATGTGCTGTTACTCAGATTTGATTTGTTTGTTTTGACTTTGCTTGTTTTTGTACAAATTGTCTATGCTTTTAAACCTCCTATTATTGCCTATATTGCACCATGATTTCTTGTTACTGCTTACTATATCTATATATATATATTGTGCAGGCACTTTGCTTCTTCAAAACAATAGCTTGGCAAAAAAAAGCAGTGCTGTTAAAGTGTTGTAGCTCTAACTATTGTAAAAGTCATTTATCATGCTGCTAAAACATTATTATAGGATGTCTGTACCAAAAATTCTCCACAGAAAGAAAAAGTACTGTAGATTACGCAGGTGAAATCCTGTATTACGATAAATATACCTGTATTACGATAAAGCCTTTATTAGATTTTGTAGGCTGAGAGGATTCTCAGGGTAGACATGACATCATCTCGGCGTGAGATTTAATCCTCCCATAGTCTTTAAAGCAGTGGTATAAATAGGTACATAAATATTCATAAAACTCTAACATCATTTGAAAATCTACTAGTGTACCTTCTCAGTTTTATAATACAAAGTTTTCAACTAGAACGTGACATACAATAACAGTCTGAAAGGTTATTATTTATATGTAAACATGTTGCTGTATGAACACTTTATTCTGCTTGCCAAGCAGTTTATTGTATTCATGCGAGCAATAGGTTGCTCTAAAAATATCTAGCAGAGTGTTCAAATATGTAGGGGTATTCTGCTAACTTGTTGTTTTCCAAACAAATATTAGGTACTCAGTAAGTTTATTCTAAAATGAATAAAGGAATATGAGTTGGAAATTCTATTCTTGAATAAATATGCTTTGGTTGAGTTCACTAGGGCAGTGTGGCTCAAACGATTAAGTCTGTAGGTTACTGGGTTTCTGATCAGAAGGTTGGGGGTTAAGCGCCAGCACTGCCAAGTCTCCACTGTTGAGCCCTTGAGCAAGGCCTTTAACCCAATCTGCATCAGGGGAGCTGTATCCTGGCTGAACCCTGCGCTCTGATCCAAGCTGGCTGATCATAACTGGGAAATGTGAAGAAAAAAAAATTACACCTTGCTGTAAGGTACATGTGACAAATAATTGAATCTTAATCTGTTTATCATGAAATTAAGGTAAAAAGCATAACAGGTATAAAGGCATTAAAATGGAGATTTGACCTAAAAATAATTAGTAGATTTAATTTTTGGGTGAGTGAACAACACTGTCATTGATCCACAATCCTGACTGCATTCGTCTAGCTAGTTCCAAATTATTGCTAATATTAGCATTTTGTATGCATCTGTGCCTCTTGTCTCAGTTTTTTTCAGTCAGATTTCATCCATGAGACTGATATTGGACATTTGGACATTATGCCGTACAGCCATGATACACAATCAAACTACACAAAATGTTATTAAAATAATAATTTCTAATGCACAGTTCCAATTTCACACTTCTGCAACAATGTGCTGAAGAAGAAGCTGATTCCATCTTTGTCACTACCATTGACTGCATGTTCATCTGTGTTTGTGTGTCTTCATGTTTCACTGTGATTCACAGGTATCCAGGAGGCCTAATTTGAGGGTAAGACTGTCTCTGAGAGCTGACTGTGTTTAATAACTCCAGTCTAACTTACAATTCAAGCTGAACCTATAGGTTCCTAAAGACCAACATATTTCATACACTTTCTAGCCAAAGGTTTGCAGACGCCTGACATTCACCCTATACATGAGTCTTTCTGACTCTTTTTTTACTACAAAGTTTGAAACACAAAATAGTAAAAAAAAAAAAAAACAAATACATGGTTTGACAACAGTAGAATGGAAGAACTCAAGTGCCCTTACTTCAGCCCCATTAAACATCTTTGGGATGGACTGGAGCAGCGACCCCCAGGTTTCCTCACCCACGATCAGGGCCAACCCTTATTAATGTCTTTGAGGCTGAAAGAGCACAAATGCCCACAGCCACTCTATGAAACTCCACTCACTGGAAAGCCTTTGCAGATGAGTGGAGTTTATTATGATGGCAAATTGGGGATAAAACAGAAATTTTCAACAAACACGTATGAAAGTATTGATCAGATATTTGCAAACCTTTAGCCATGTAGTGCTGGTTAACACTCTTACTTCCCTGCATGACTTTAGCCATCCTGCCTCTGGTCCTTACACTCACTCCTCTTGTTCTGGCATTTAGTAATAGATCTGCAAGTGATAATTGAATCTAAAGAGTGAAATTGAATTAAATTGAAAAGCTTATGGCACCATTTGTACAGTCTGATGTGTGTTAAATCTGCAAGTAGAGCTTAGGTACAGTATGTGTAGGGTGCTCTGGTAGGTTTTGCTTTATTTTGTGAGTGTGTTTTAGTTGATTTACTGTATTGGGAAAGTATTAAATTCACTGTAGTGTTATTCACATGTAAAATCAAAGAAAATTACTTATTCTTTTAGAACGTACAATCTACATGCAATCCAAGTGAAAAAAAGAAAAGACTTGCCTCTTTCTTCAAATCCTAATAGAGTTACAGTCAACAATAAGTTACAGTGCTGTTTAAGAGGGGCACAGCTGTTAGCAAAGGACTGAACATATTCTTCTTTCATTTTGCTCCTCTTCTTCTTCTTCTTCTTCTTCTTCTTCTTCTTCTTCCCAAGCTGTGATAAAAATGTGCAGCATTGTGGGAAGCATGCAACCTTTGCCTTTTTGTGCTTGGCTAGCAGATTTGTGATGATAAATGATTGCTAAGACATACCAACCTCTAGCACAGTGACATTCAGCTCAATTCTAAGGAATATTTGCAATAACTTTACATGTATTTATTTATAGGCAGATTCATTCATTTAGTTTGCACTGTCCGAAAGGAATCTAATTTTTAGATTTTAGTTAAAATATAAAAATATTTTTAAATCTTAAAAATATTAAAATCTTTACATATCATATTTTTATCATCTTGTGGGAAAACATTATTGCTATATTTATGCAAAAGTATACAAATACTACACAAACATAAAACCTACAAATCATAATGTTAAACAGTAACATTACTTATTGTTCAAATAGAATTTTATTCTCCGCTCAGGCTGTTTGTATTGTTCCCCCAGTAGCCTTCAGCTTGGTGTTTAAAGCTTTAATGTCTTTTGAACAGGACTCAGCTGTCTAGGTAGAGAAGTATGCATATCAAAGCATACTTTAATCTCTGTACTTTTTATTCATTGGTGCCTTTTATTTATGCATGCCTAGATCACTGTGGACCTACAAAAACACCTGATAGAACCTGACCGATTAACATTTTTTAGAGCAATTAAAATTAGCTTATAGTTAATTTTAAACATAATAACTTCGGCATATCAATTGATGGGTCTGAATAATGCACAAATATGCATGTACAACAGGGACAATCTCTACACTCTTGCTTTGTTATATGGTATTACACTGCATAGTGAATGTAATCATAGTGTCTGTGTTAAATCTTTAAATAAGAGATAAAGGATGTTTCTCTTCGGTAAACTACTTCTTGCACATATGATGTATACAATTCATGTAGAAAAAAATTATATCATATAAAAGGTTTTTTTTGTAATTTAATTTAGAAAGTGAAACTTGCATATTCTAGATTCATTACACATCAAATTAAATATTTCAAGCCTTTTTTTATTTCAATGATTATGGCTTACAGTATAAAAATTCCAGCATCTCATAATATTAGAATTAGAATTAGCAACAGGAATAGTAGCCTTAAGAAGATTATCAAGCAAAGCTGATTTAAGAACTTGGGAGAGATTTACAAGGAGGTGTAATGAGGCTGGAGTCAGTGCATCAAGAGCCACCATGCACCGACATCTTCAGGAAATAAGGGCTACAACTGTTGCATTCCTAGTATCAAGCCACACTTGAACCAGAGACCATGTCAGAAGCATTTTATCTTGGTTAAGGATAAAAAGAACTGGACTATTGCTCAGTGGTCCAAACTCCTCTAAATTTTGATTTCATTTAGAAATCCAAGTCCCAGAGTCCCCCAGTCATAAAAATTTTAAATCTTGGAAAAACTTTAATTGACTTGTAATGACTCTAGAATGAGTTTAAAATTTTAAAAATGAATTGCAAAAAAAAAAACATTTGTATTTTATTTTTTAGATTATTTAGGTTATATGCTTTAATGTTGGTGGTGAATTAGTGGATACATTTACATTTACATTTAGGCATTTGGCAGACGCTCTTATCCAGAGCGACTTACATTTTTATCTTATTACACATCTGAGCAATTGAGGGTTAAGGGCCTTGCTCAAGGGCCCAACAGTGGCAACTTGGTGGTTGTGGGGTTTGAACCTGGGACCTTCCGAACCGTAGTCCAATGTCTTAACCACTGAGCTACCCCTGGCCCTGGATAGGCTTGGTAGAACTCCTATGACATGAACTCTTGAGTGTGGTGTGTGTGCTTTCTGCTTCCTCCCATCACACTTCCTGTCTCTGTATGTAGGTTTGAAGTTGAGACCTAAATGTGTCTGTTTACACTGCTGCATTCTTCCTCTCTCACCTCTCTTATACCCTTGCTTACAATGTTAACTTGTGTCAATTCTCTGCTCTTTTTTTCTTGCTCTTCTTCCACGTATGTCTGTTTCCTGCCTGGCAGTCTGTTCAATCTCAGGACTCTAGAGAGGAACATGACTGCGAGGGTGACAGTGACACTGAGCTGCCTCCTCATGCTCTGGCAAGTCTTTCCTTAACCCCTAATCATCCTGCCTCTCTCTGCTTTCCCGTCGAACAGCAGCATCTCTCGTCACTTCCTCTATATTTACTCGTTTGTTTTTGCTGCACTCTGACATTATTACTGTTGTTTCGTACACTTTTGCTTGCTATGCCTCCTCCACTGCTTTAGTCCTGCATCTCAGTGTTTCTTTGATGCTTTCACTATGATACAGCAAAGCACTTACAGGAATTAAAATGGATTCAGTATTACTGTTATAGCGTGTACTGTCTTATACAGGAGCTTAAAATAAACTTGGACACTGTCATAGTTGTCATATTGTTTTGATATACCCAAGTTAGACAGCTGAAATTGGAATTTGGTCTCCTAAATTCTAACTTCACTAGCACTAAATAACCTTTTAACTGGCAACATATAATTGTAGACATATTGCAACAAATCATAGAAAAGGTTTATCTTATGTTGTTTGAAACTGCACTATATAGTGCACCATTTTACTATTTTGTAACCTTGTCTAAAATTAAATCAAGTCTTTTTTCGAATTCCAGGATGCACTGGAGGATGGTTAAACTGTTAGCATTTTAATTCACTCTAACACAAACACTACACTAACACTAACCCATGATTAGATTAGAGCTGCCGAAAAATTTATATGTGGGGAGGAGTCAAGTCAAGTCAATACAAGCAAAGTAAAACATTTGAATGGTGCAAACATTTTAAAGAACGCCGAATTTCTGTGAATGATCTCTCCCGAGGTGGCTCAGAGCCTACTGCAGTCGTTCCAAGGAACATTCAGAGATTGGAAAACCTGATCTGTGAATATTGATAGAGAAATCGTTACTAACTTGGGAAGTGCCACATCTGTCTTTGGGAACTGCACATTCAAGAACACCACTTGCACATAACCGAAACTCGGACGGGAGATATTGCCAGATCATCGTACAGTCCTGACCTCGGTCCAAGCCATTTCCACATGTTTGGGCCATTAAAGGAGTTCCTTGGAGGCCAGCTTTTTTGACGTGAAGCAGACGTTCTGATCACAGTTCCAGCAAACATGGGAAATCTTTCTACCTTGATTGTATCCCAGCACTAAAGAAATGCAGGTTTAAATGCATTAGTGTTTCAGAAAGTTATATAGAGAAATACATGTAGTTTTTACCTCTAATAACAGTTTTTTTTTAATTATTCTTCACAATCAAAAGTCTGTTTTGACTTGAATGCACCTTGTACAAAAACTGTTTATCAATTTGGAAGGAATCATAGATTTTAAATTCCCTAAGGCATTAAATGATATTCTCAGGTATTGTTGTAGCTAAAGCGAGTCATTACTTTAAACTTAGCTCTAATGGGCTTTATATATTTCTGTGCAGCAAGCATTTAAAGACATGCAGAGGCCAGTTCCCACAGAAGAAATTCAGCTTGTCCCTGGGGAAAGTGTTAAAATAACTGGTGAGTTTTTTTCCTGAACTCCTTCACACTACTCGCATGACATTTCCCATTAGCTGCTTTTTCTTTAACACACAAGAATCTCTGCCCCTTCTTCTGCTGTAGCTAAAGATGTGATGTATATCTGCCCATTCACTGGAGCCGTGACTGGCACACTCACCATCACCGACTACAAGCTTTACTTCATCAGTCTTGAAAGGGTGAGCGATGGCCTTAATGCAGCAGAATTTTAAAGCTATTAAAATAAATTTTAAAGCTATTAAAATTAAAAAATTAAAATAAAAAAATTTTAATAGCTTTAAAAAAAATCTTTAAAAAAATAAAAAATAAATTTTAATAGCTTTTAAAAAAAGCTATTAAAATGTAAAAAATTTAAAGCTAAATGTAAATAAATTTTAAAGCTATTAAAATATTAAAGCTAATCAGAAAAATTATCTATGGCTCCAGATGGAATCAGCTTATGATAATATACCGTTTTTTAAATGTATTTTTATTCAGGATCATCCCTTTGTGCTGAATGTGAATTTGGGTGTGATAAGTCGGTTGGAGACCATCAGTGTTCAGAGCCATGGGGAGAACACACAGGGACTGGAGATCGTCTGCAAGGTAAAAGACTATAAGGTCAAACATTTGTTGATGTATGCAAGTGAAGTTTAAGTAAGGTGATGGTAAATCTCATTAAATATTGATGAACTGGACTGAGGAAGAACAATGTGAGCTTTTACAGTTATTGAGTTTTCGACTGGCCGTTTTAACAATGACTTGCAATACTATTGAAAGATGACAGTAACCCTTAAGTGCTAAGGAGCTTGTTCAGGAGCTTGGTAGGGGATTTAAACTTGCGACCTTTCTCGTTTTCTCTGCACACAAGAATAGTTCGCATTTGCATAATTTACTAATGTTCTACTTGGGCTGGCATTTGAGATTCAATCACAGGTAGAGCATAAGCAAAATATAGACAGTCCTTGACAGACTTACAATGTCAGTCTTATGGCTTGTTGAACTGGTTGGATGTATTAAATGCACCTTTGGATGCAACTTATGTTGGATTTCTCAAGTTGTAACCCCATGGTAAGTCAAGAAACTGGTGTACTTTTTAAATTGTACACATGTGTATTTATGTCTCTCTTTTACTTTATGTCTGTTTAACTTGCAACCTTTTTTCTTTTTCGTTGTCAGGACATGAGAAATCCTCGTTTTGCCTATAAGAAGGAGGAACAGAGTAACGTAGAAATTGTGGAGACGCTTACCAAGTGTGCCTTTCCTCTGTCCAATGATCTGGTGTGTCAAAGTATCAACGTTTACATAATATATTGATCGTTTTTGGTACTTGTAATAAATGAAGTTAAGGAGTTCTAAATAATAAATTGCACATCTTTTTTCAGCCTCTGTTTGCTTTGCAATACAAGGAAAAGTATCCAGTGGATGGATGGAAGGTTTATGATCCAGTGTCAGAGTACAAGAGAATGGTGAGACATGTTATAACCCTGTATGTACGTTTTGGTTTGATTTTATTGCATCTGCAGATTGTCCCAGAATCTGGATCCCCTGGCAAGAATGTACTTAATTATATACAGTGGTGTGAAAAACTATTTGCCCCCCTCCTGATTTCTTATTCTTTTGCATGTTTGTCACACTTAAATGTTTCTGATCATCAAACACATTTAACTATTAGTCAAAGATAACACAAGTAAACACAAAATGCAGTTTTTAAATGAGGGGTTTTATTATTTAGGGTGAAAAAAAATCCAAACCTACAAGGCCCTGTGTGAAAAAGTAATTGCCCCCTGAACCTAATAACTGGTTTGGCCACCCTTAGCAGCAATAACTGCAATCAAGCGTTTGCGATAACTTGCAACGAGTCTTTTACAGCGCTCTGGAGGAATTTTGGCCCACTCATCTTTGCAGAATTGTTGTAATTCAGCTTTATTTTAGGGTTTTCTAGCATGAACCGCCTTTTTAAGGTCATGCCACAACATCTCAATAGGATTCAGGTCAGGACTTTGACTAGGCCACTCCAATGTCTTCATTTAGTTTTTCTTCAGCCATTCAGAGGTGGATTTGCTGGTGTGTTTTGGGTCATTGTCCTGTTGCAGCACCCAAGATCGCTTCAGCTTGAGTTGATGAACAGATGGCCGGACATTATCCTTCAGGATTTTTTGGTAGACAGTAGAATTCATGGTTCCATCTATCACAGCAAGCCTTCCAGGTCCTGAAGCAGCAAAACAACCCCAGACCATCACACTACCACCACCATATTTTACTGTTGGTATGATGTTCTTTTTCTGAAATGCTGTGTTACTTTTACGCCAGATGTAACGGGACACGCACCTTCCAAAAAGTTCAACTTTTGTCTCGTCGGTCCACAAGGTATTTTCCCAAAAGTCTTGGCAATCATTGAGATGTTTTTCAGCAAAATTGAGACGAGCCTTAATGTTCTTTTTGCTTAAAAGTGGTTTGCGCCTTGGAAATCTGCCATGCAGGCCGTTTTTGCCCAGTCTCTTTCTTATGGTGGAGTCGTGAACACTGACCTTAATTGAGGCAAGTGAGGCCTGCAGTTCTTTAGATGTTGTCCTGGGGTCTTTTGTGGCCTCTCGGATGAGTTGTCTCTGCGCTCTTGGGGTAATTTTGGTCGGCCGGCCACTCCTGGGAAGGTTCACCACTGTTCCATGTTTTTGCCATTTGTGGATAATGGCTCTCACTGTGGTTCGCTGGAGTCCCAAAGCTTTAGAAATGGCTTTATAACCTTTACCAGACTGATAGATCTCAATTACTTTTGTTCTCATTTGTTCCTGAATTTCTTTGGCTCTTGGCATGATGTCTAGCTTTTGAGGTGCTTTTGGTCTACTTCTCTGTGTCAGGTAGCTCCTATTTAAGTGATTTCTTGATTGAAACAGGTGTGGCAGTAGTCAGGCCTGGGGGTAACTACAGAAATTGAACTCAGGTGTGATAAACCACAGTTAAGTTATTTTTTAACAAGGGGGGCAATAACTTTTTCACACAGGGCCATGTAGATTTGGAGTTTTTTTTCTCCCTTAATAACGTAAACCTTCATTTAAAAACTGCATTTTGTGTTCAATTATGTTATCTTTGACTAATAGTTAACGGTTTTTGATGAGCAGAAACATTTAAGTGTGACAAACATGCAAAAGAATAAGAAATTAGGAAGGGGGCAAATAGTTTTTCACACCACTGTAAATTGCAGCAGATGCTTAAATTGAGAGGCTCTGACCTCACATCTCTTGTGTATAAACACAGAATACAAAAACATCAAAGATTTCTTAATGTATCAGAAACTGCCGTTACGTGCAGAGATGATTTTCTTCTTTAGTTCAGCGATTGTTCTGGGCCTATTTTGATGGACTACTGACCACAGATAAAATGTAAATGTAGAGTGGCATTAGGTCTGGCTGTAATCAATCTTTTATTGTTAGCAGTCTTGGGTCTGAAATAAAAAGAGGAGCATAAGGAAAAATACCCATGGATCCAGATTTTTGTGCCACCATTTAGATATAGCTGTAAAAGTCTAATCACTCTAATTAGGCAGTTGTAGAATGCCACATACGGTCCTGTATATTTGATACACAGATACTACTGTCTGTCTGACTCATACTGAACTAATGAGGCATTCAATTTCTGTCTAGAGATTTATCTGATCTCTTCCATGCCAGCTTTCTCTTTCTAATGTAAAATCAATGCAGTTAAAATTAGATGTATTTATTTACTTATTTATTTATTTTTTTTTCAATACCTTCCTTTATTTCTCCCTAAATACTCTTTTTCAAATATATTATTGGGCAGCACATAAGATTAAGCATCTGAATAGGCTCATCTGGACTTTACAAATCTTTTCCAATTCCTTTTCAATAAACTGATCTCAACATACATAAGATCTGGTATCAGTGTAGACATCACTTTAAATTTGTAACTGCGTCAGCCCTGGGTCGATTGCAGGAACATAATTTGTCCCCCGTCACAAAGGCAGCAAACTTTTTTTTAGAGTTTTGCTAGTCTGCCCATGGATTAAGGGCTTTCTGCAGCTCGTTTCTTTCGTTACCTACTAGTTTACAACTTTGATTAAATTTTCAATTCAATTAAATTTTATGCACATAGCACGTTTAACAATGGTCATTGTCTCAAAGGAGCTTCACAAAATAAGAAAATTATGGAAATTTGTATGAGTGAGAAAAATGTGTTTAAATCATAATGCTCAGATTGTCTCTGATGAGCCGAGGACGACAGCGATGGTGGCAAGGAAAAGCGTCATGAAATGTCAATAAGCAGAAACCTTGAGTGGAACCAGACACAACAGGGAACCCATCCTCATTTGGGTGATATGGCACCAGGATAAGTCAGACAGGTGCAGAGCTGGTCTGGATCTGAGCTAGCTTTTCTGCATCACATGCAGATAAAATGTTCTAAGGTGGAAGAAGGCTGTTTTTGTAATATTGGAAGTATAATTTTCAAGTTGCTGTCTCATATATCACGCCCAGGTTTTTCACGGTCGAACTAGTACTAATACATCCTTCTAAAGGCAAGCTGTTACATAAAATACAAACTTTTGTATACTGGTTTTTCGACCAATAAATAATATCTCTGTATTCTGAATTTAGTAAGAGAAAATTATCAGTCAACTTTGTATTGTAATCATTAAAATGTTTTTAACATTACTGATAATAAGTTTATGATGTATTTAATTTATTACAACACTGGCCATGTGGACTTTATATCCTATGTTAAAACTTATTCAACACAGTATTCAAGTAGGAATTCCAAATTGACGAGGTTTTCCTGTGGTTTTTCTAGTCAGTGGTTGAAAGTTTAAAAGCTTTAACCAAATGCAACATATCACTGTTTGGTGTAAGTTACTATAAAGCCTGCATTTACTTTACATATAACATTCAGCCCTAACTTTAAAAACATTAACATTAAAACCACCTAGGTTCTCCGGCATCACCGGGTCAGCACTGACCCCTTTCAACATGGCTGTGGTGTACTGTGGTGTATGAGCATAAAGTGCATGTGCATTTTAATAAAGAATTAACTTCGAGTCCAAACATAGTATGAGACTGGACAATGAATAATTTATTAAATACGAAGATATAAGGACATGATGAAGCATTTTTTCATGATTTTCTTATTTATTTGTTAGTAATAAAGTAAAAAAACAAACGAAAAAAAAAACTGTACTTAAAACCCATATTTTGACTCACAATTCATGTATATGTAATATCTTGTGCAGGGTCTGCCCAATGAAAGCTGGACTATCAGTAAGATAAACAGTAACTATGAAGTATGTGACACATATCCTGCTCTCCTGGTCATCCCAACTAGCATCAAAGACGACGAGCTGAGACGAGTGGCGTCTTTCAGGGCCAAGCATCGCATCCCGGTTTGTGGATATGTGTCCCTTTGGTGTATGTGTTCTTTAATGACTGAATTACCAATAATTTAGGCTTTTGTTGTAAGTGGTGTTAATGCTTCCACTTAGATTAATGGCATAATTTAACTTTACCAAATGCCAAATTGCCATCCTGCCCAACTCATTATTTGTTTGAGAAAGACAGTTACAGTGGTGTGAAAAACTATTTGCCCCCTTCCTGATTTCTTATTCTTTTGCATGTTTGTCACACTTAAATGTTTCTGATCATCAAAAACCGTTAACTATTAGTCAAAGATAACATCATTGAACACAAAATGCAGTTTTTAAATGAAGGTTTACGTTATTAAGGGAGAAAAAAAACTCCAAATCTACATGGCCCTGTGTGAAAAAGTGATTGCCCCCCTTGTTAAAAAATAACTTAACTGTGGTTTATCACACCTGAGTTCAATTTCTGTAGTCACCCCCAGGCCTGATTACTGCCACACCTGTTTCAATCAAGAAATCACTTAAATAGGAGCTACCTGACACAGAGAAGTAGACCAAAAGCACCTCAAAAGCTAGACATCATGCCAAGATGCAAAGAAATTCAGGAACAAATGAGAACAAAAGTAATTGAGATCTATCAGTCTGGTAAAGGTTATAAAGTCATTTCTAAAGCTTTGGGACTCCAGTGAACCACAGTGAGAGCCATTATCCACAAATGGCAAAAATATGGAACAGTGGTGAACCTTCCCAGGAGTGGCCGGCCGACCAAAATTACCCCAAGAGCGCAGAGATGACTCATCCGAGAGGCCACAAAAGACCCCAGGACAACATCTAAAGAACTGCAGGCCTCACTTGCCTCAATTAAGGTCAGTGTTCACGACTCCACCATAAGAAAGAGACTGGGCAAAAATGGCCTGCATGGCAGATTTCCAAGGCGCAAACCACTTTTAAGCAAAAAGAACATTAAGGCTCGTCTCAATTTTGCTAAAAAAACATCTCAATGATTGCCAAGACTTTTGGGAAAATACCTTGTGGACCGACGAGACAAAAGTTGAATTTTTTGGAAGGTGCGTGTCCTGTTACATCTGGCGTAAAAGTAACACAGCATTTCAGAAAAAGAACATCATACCAACAGTAAAATATGGCGGTGGTAGTGTGATGGTCTGGGGTTGTTTTGCTGCTTCAGGACCTGGAAGGCTTGCTGTGATAGATGGAACCATGAATTCTACTGTCTACCAAAAAATCCTGAAGGAGAATGTCCGGCCATCTGTTCGTCAACTCAAGCTGAAGCGATCTTGGGTGCTGCAGCAGGACAATGACCCAAAACACACCAGCAAATCCACCTCTGAATGGCTGTAGAAAAACAAAATGAAGACTTTGGTGTGGCCTAGTCAAAGTCCTGACCTGAATCCTATTGAGATGTTGTGGCATGACCTTAAAAAGGCGGTTCACGCTAGAAAACCCTCAAATAAAGCTGAATTACAACAATTCTGCAAAGATGAGTGGGCCAAAATTCCTCCAGAGCGCTGTAAAAGACACGTTGCAAGTTATCGCAAACGCTTGATTGCAGTTATTGCTGCTAAGGGTGGCCCAACCAGTTATTAGGTTCAGGGGGCAATTACTTTTTCACACAGGGCCATGTAGGTTTGGATTTTTTTCTCCCTAAATAATAAAACCCCTCATTTAAAAACTGCATTTTGTGTTTAATTATGTTATCTTTGACTAATAGTTAACGGTTTTTGATAAGCAGAAACATTTAATTGTGACAAACATGCAAAAGAATAAGAAATCAGGAAGGGGGCAAATAGTTTTTCACACCACTGTATGATTATAACAGAGAAACTATACATATTTGTCTTACTATCAGTTCCACCTCTATTCTCATCTTCGTCCTACCTTGTTGTACAAGTCACTTTCTTATTTCTGATGAAATACATTTTGTCGCCCGCTTTCTTTCAGGTACTCTCTT
Source organism: Channallabes apus (assembly GCA_030522415.1). Taxonomy (NCBI): domain Eukaryota; kingdom Metazoa; phylum Chordata; class Actinopteri; order Siluriformes; family Clariidae; genus Channallabes; species Channallabes apus. The sequence continues at coordinate 25,908,302 of CM060108.1, read as the reverse complement.
GGATCCATCCTGAGAGTCAGGCCACAATCGTGCGCTGCAGTCAGCCTCTGGTGGGCCCCTCAGACCGCCGCTGCAAAGAGGACGAGCGCTACCTGCAGACCATCATGGACGCCAATGCGCAGTCACACAAGCTGACCATATTCGACGCAAGGCAGGGCAGTGTCGCTGACACTAATAAGGTAAAAACACAGAGAGCTGGGATGTCTTCAGACTAGATATAGCGTTCTTTTGTCAATATTTGCGAACATGTATATACTGTACAGATTTTATAGAGATTTGCGTACGATTGAGTGATATGTTCAACATCACGTCCTGTCTTTTCCTCTCCAGGCTAAAGACGGTGGATATGAGAGTGAAAGTTTTTATCCCAACGCAGAGCTGAATTTCCTGGAGATTCCCAACATCCATGTGATGCGAGAGTCTCTGCGCAAGCTGAAGGAGGTGGTCTACCCTACCATAGACGAACTTCACTGGCACTCTGGCATAGATGCCACACACTGGCTGGAGTATATCAGGGTAAAAACACACACACACGCCCACATATGAACCATTCGGTATCTATACATTTTATATAATGAAAATAGATAAAGTCTGTCGTGTCTGTACATTGAAGATATTTGTGAAAAATTTTAGTGATAGAACACATCAAGATGTTTTTTTGTCTGCTTGTTTGTGGGTGCATCACATAAAAACTACTGAATTAATTTTAATGAGGTATTCGCAGGTGTATTTGGCTGAGGTAACACATAGGCTTTGTTTCATCGCAGTCAGCCCACGGGAAGAGAAGATATGTTAATTTGAATTGTAAATGGAAAACACCCATTCATTATATCATAAAAAATCATTAGTTCACCTCAAATGGCACTGTACATTTTTTTAATACGTGCTTATGGGTGTGCAATTAAAACCTACTTAATAAACGCGATCTTACACCTTAATTCCACACACTTCACGGTAACACGTAAACATTTTATTTCTTTACCAATTTCAACAGTACATTTTTTAAAAAGCGTTTGAGTGTGCAATTAAATTGCACGTAATCAAAATGGTAGGCACATCTAGTAAGAAATAAGTATTCATTGTATCCTTATGAACTACAGAAGATAAGTAATAAAGTGTAATATACAGATCATTCGTTATAATCTTTATATTAAACATCAGTTAAAAAAATCCATACAAAATCACAATAATATACATGGGGTTTTAGAATACATGTTTAATCTGTATAAATAGATTTTTTCACTAGTGTGTGTATGTGTGTGTAGCTGTTATTAGCAGGAGCGGTGCGTATAGCAGATAAGGTAGAATGCAGTAAGAGCTCGGTGGTGGTGCACTGCAGTGACGGCTGGGACCGCACGGCTCAGCTCACCTCTCTGGCCATGCTGATGCTGGACTCGCACTACCGCACACTCAGGGGCTTCCAGATGCTGATCGAGAAGGAGTGGATCAGCTTCGGACACAAGTTCGCCTCGGTGTGTATGAGCAGACAGGGTGTGGTTGTGAGCGAATGTGTCAATTAGACTTAATCGATTATGCAATTTAATCTTTTTTTGTTGTTGTTGATTCAATTTATTAAATCGTTAGATCAGTTTCCAATTCAGAAACGATTCACACTTATTAAACTTAAAAAAACATAAAATGGTACAAATCTGAAAGAGCTTGCACCTTCCATAAATACTTGTATTTTGCAAGATTATCACTATTTCTTCTTTTGAGTTTATGTGCCTTGGGTTTGGTGCAATATCACCACCTACTGGACTGGAGTGTGGAGTAGAAAGTTGAAACGTGACATGAGATTTAAAGAAATTAACAAAACAAGTCACGCAGCATGTTAATGATTAAAAACTAACTTTTGTAGCTTTTGGTCCATCAGAACCTGTAAGAAATATACCTGCTTGAGACAAATCAGACAAGTGCTATCAGTGGTGGTGAATCAAATCGAATCGAATAAAAAAAAATACGATACCCAATTATCAGAAAGTCAACATTACTGTATGATTCGCAGCTTTAGTGTGAACGCATGTATATTCATCCTCATCTTTATATCTCAGCGCGTTGGCCACGGAGATGAGAATCACGCCAACTCCGAACGTTCGCCCCTCTTTGTGCAGTTCATCGACTGTGTGTGGCAGATGATGAGACAGGTCAGTTATTAAAAATGCTGCTGAATCCAATCCAATCCCAGTCTGACTGTTTAGAAGGTGTTGATTCATTTTCTGTAACAGAATTATTATGAGTGCAGTTCCAGCTGTATATGAAATTGCAGGTTTATGGTGATGTGCTTGTTTCTATAGTAACAGTTCATTCACATGGACTAATATGGCATAAACAATGTGTAATCTAAGCTTATTATAAACATTTTGTGAACACTGTGTTAATTATCAAAGGGAAAAAAATCATATAATAATTACAAATATAATATAATAAATAATAAAAGTTTCCCACCACCTAACAGTCTTCATGACGAAAAGGTTTTCTTCCAGATATTGTATATAAATAAAGTACATAATTGTAGTTAGAGTTAGCTATAGTTCATCTAGTCAGGCAGCCTTATTTAATTTAAGTAAGCATCGTACATTATTAAATCCTCGTGTTCTTTATTCAGTTTCCTTCTGCCTTCGAGTTCAATGAGCTTTTTCTCATTACGATCCTGGACCACCTCTACAGCTGCCTGTTCGGTACCTTCCTCTACAACAGTGAGCAGGAGAGAATGGAAAAGGTACGCTTTATTTTTTCACTACTGGCGGAGGCTTTCCAGACCCTTTTATAGTATTTTCCTGAATTTAAATGAACTTGTGTAAGTTTTTAGTGATTTAGTCTGTTTTGTTCTCTCTTCTTTTTTTGTGTTTTTAGGAAGTACAGAGTAAAACGATATCCCTGTGGTCCTATGTGAACAGTCAGGCAGAGGACTTTACTAACCCGTTCTTTGTGGACTATAAAAACCAGGTGTTGTACCCCCTGGCCAGTCTCCGGCATCTGGAGCTCTGGGTGGGTTACTATGTGCGCTGGAACCCACGTATGAGACCGCAGGTTTGATTATTAATCTTTATTATAAAATCAATATAAAGGGTTTATAATGGCAGCATGGTGGCTTAGTGGATAGTACTGTCAAGTTTGTGTGTTCTCCCGATACTTGGTGGATCTCCTCTGACAGTCCACATACATGCAGGTTGGCGTTCCCAAATTGCCCGTAGTGTGTGAATGAAGGTGTGAGTATGTGTATTCAATTCAATTCAATTTTATTTGTATAGCGCTTTTAACAATTGACATTGTCTCAAAACAGCTTTACACAATCAAAAGAATTATTTAAGTTTGTATGGAATGTGAATGTGTATGAATCAAAATGTTCAGATAGTCCCTGGTGAGCAAGCCGAGGGCGACAGTGGCAAGGAAAAACTCCCTGAGATGGTAATAGGAAGAAACCTTGAGAGGAACCAGACTCAATAGGGAACCCATCCTCATCTGGGTGAAACAGATAGCAGGAAATGATCTGCATTTATACAGTGTGTTAGGTGGCAGGCAGTTCAGCTATAATAGTTGATGTTAATTGATGTTAAAATGAAGTCCAGTAGTTATTGGAGACTCAGATAGACTTGTAGAAAGTTCCAGTCCTGAACTATCGAATTGTCAAGTCCTCAGAGAAACAGCTGACAACACCAGTCGAGGCCAGAACCATCTTCTAAGTAGATAGAATCATCCCCAGACACCAGACGCATCCCAAAGAGACACACGGGGCATCCATGCGACGAGACCTCCAACCAGAAACGGGGCACCAGGATGGATCAGACAGGTCCGGAGGGCAGAGGGAGTCTGGATCACTGGCAGCTCAGGAACCACATGTGTAGCTCGACAGAGGGAGAGAGAGAGAAAGGGGGAGACAGGGGGAGAGAGGAAAGAGAAAGAGGGGGAGAAAGAGAAGAGGAGGAGAGATGGCAGTTAGGTATGGTCACAGTCACCTAATGTATAATGTGAATGTATATTTACTGTAGAGTGCAAGCAGGGACTCCGGCAGGACTAACTATGACAGCATAACTAAAAGGGAGAGCCAGAAGGAAACACAAACATGAGGGCTCCCTGAGATGTAAAGCAAACAATCACCTCACCGTCAACAAACCTGAGTGATCAAATGAGACTGACGAAGACAGCATCTACTGGGAACAGTACATGGTACCTGTTCCTTTTTTCAGTACCACCTCGGCCGAGGTTCCAAGCGAACCGTTACCAAAACGTGACGTGTAAACATGGCTGGTCACTGATTAGCCGGAGAAAATCGTCATTACTGCGTCACCGAGCTTGCGACACAAGACACAACAGAACTGCTATATTTAGAAACAGCCAGAGAAGGATCGGACGCACCTTTTTGAAACAAACTCCTTCGTCACGCTGTTAAAAACATCCACATGGCGAGAATGAAGAACACCATGCCGTCGATATGCTCCATTGTGTGTTTGTTTGTGACGCGTTTACGATGACGTCACGGCAGTAGCGGCGCCGCGCGCGCGAGTAATCCCGCCCACGCTAAAGTGTTACTACACTGCAGTGGAAGAGCAAACCGAGCCAAACTGCGCCGAACCGAAGTGAGTTGAACTGAACCGTGTCGTGCCGTTCTATGCAGTGGAAAAGAGGCATAAGGTACAACGAAATGTCGACTCTAAATATTCAGTCGCCTGATCAAGTTCTGTGGGGTCAGACGGTGACCTAATCGAAGTTGGTAACTCTGGGAGATTACTGATAAAACTCTGTGGTAGTTGATGTGAATGTACGTTTAATACGGTAGCGCGGTGCTGTGCGTACATTATCACTGTGACACACTTGAATGGAGACAAGATAGTGATCTGAGATAATTTCAGACAGTGGAATTGTGAATACATTTCTTATAATTAATCCGAAGAATATTACTAAATCTAAAGTGTGACCTGCTTTATGAGTGGGTCCTACTACACACTGATTTACACCTACGGAGTCCAGTATGGACATAAATGCTGTTCTCAGAGGGTCTTCTGGATTCTCAAAATGAATGTTAAAATCTCCGGCAATTAACGCTTTGTCTACAGAAACGACTAGATTTGAGATGAAATCTGCAAATTCACTAAGAAATTCAGAATACGGCCCTGGAGGTCTGTAAGTTAAATTTGTGTCCATGTTTTTGTACGATAAACAGATTATCATTATGAATAACTGCGACGCCTCCTCCTCTACCAGTTAGCCGAGGCTGGTGTATGTAGCTGTATCCAGGAGGACTAGCTTCATTTAGAGCTACATACTCGTCCTGTTTAACCCATGTTTCAGTTAAACAGAGTATATCAAACGCCTGATCTGTGATAATTTCATTAACAATAACTGCTTTTGATGCGAGAGATCTAATATTTAACAATCCTAGCTTCAGATCAGAGGTGCCGGCTGCGCATTCAGTATGATCTGAGTTTGTGGACTTTATGTTAATTAGATTATTGAAACAGACTTTCTGAGTCTTTCTACATTTTTGCTTAGATCGGGGAACAGACACAGTTTCAATATGGTGAACCCTGAGTGACGACTCTATGCAGCTAGCAGACGGTTGGTTTAGCCTGTCTGTCTGCTCCCTGGCCTGGGCTCTGGATTGTCACCGATTAACTGTATGTGCCCTCTAATGCATTGGCACCCCATCCATGGTGTAACCGCGGTATAGATGATGAGTGAGAGAGAGCTTATATAATGATTTTGCATATCACTGTTCCTAAAACTAAATAGATTTTTTTTTCTTTAATGTAGATGCCTGTGCATCAGAATTTGAAGGAGTTATTATTTTTGCGTTCTGAGCTGCAGAAGAAAGTGGAAGAGCTCCAGCGAGAGGCCACATCATCACGCTCCATGTCCTCATCCTCAGAGCACGCATCATCCTCCTCACATGGTGGTACACCTCTTCACACTGCCGTTTGAATACACACACACACTCGCACAACACATATTTAAGGGCACATACTACGTTTACTTGTGTACATACTACTCCCTACTTGTGTATACACTCTCGTACACAAGTAGGAAGTGGGTCAAGCTGTAGTGGGCAAAGACAGACAGACAGATAAACAAACACATTCCTGTTTGCAATTTTAACTATTTAACTAAGTAACCTTGTGTCACATTTTATAAAACTTTTTTTTTTATTGTGAAAATTCTTGTAAAGATAGTCAGCATGTGTGCATGAAGTCATTGTATTCTGAATGTAGTGTTTTATTGTTTATATGAGGAAAAAGTGTCTTCCCTGTGGTCTCATCCGCTCTTCTGTGCCAATCCCGTTTTACGTTTTAACGTGTGAATGCAACTTTTAGCTACTTGAAGGTTTTTTTTGTTTGTTTTTTTAAACGAGCCATTTTATTAGTTACTCTGTATTTTAATATTTTAATTACACTTTGTCATCATACTGAAGATAGATTAATTATTTTCTATTATTCTATTATTTTATTTAGGAAAGCACTGAATAAATCGTACTATTTTGTCATGTTTTAGTATGAAAGTGTTGATATGTTGAGTTGGAGGTTCAGGCCAGATCAGTTCCTGTGCCTCAAGGACTTTTTCATTGGGAATGTTTGCAGAAATGTAACTGAATGTAAAAAGTGTTGTCTGGAAGCAAAGCAGAGGAATAAGGATGTGTGTGTTAAAATCCGTTTCCAGGGTTGAGGGTTCGAATCCCACTTTCAGTCCTGTGAATGTAGTTTGCATGTTCTCCCTGTGCTTGGTGGGTTTTCTCCCGGTCCTGAAGACAGGCAATGTAAGCTGACTATCATTTCCAAACTGCCCATTGTGTATGATTGCATAGCTGTTCGACTGTGACTCAACTTGTGACCTGGATAGACTCCAGGCTCCCCATGACCCTACACACAGGATAAGTGGTGTAGATAATAGATGGAGTATTGTCTTTGTTTTGCTTCCATACATCCTGCTCTGTAAAAAAAAAGGGGGGGGGGGGTGTAATAGATGTTCAATGTAACAGAAGGTGAATTGTTTGTGACTCATCAGTGCAATTCTAAAACTGGAGGAATGTTACACCTTAACAGCTACCACATTTTAGCTACCTACCTTACCTATAATAGTGCACCAATACAGGTTCTTTTACCTTTTATCCACACAGGGAAAAGGGTGTCCATAAAATGACAGTGGCACAGCTAGGTTGGTGGACATTCTGTTAATCAGAAGGTCCCTGGTTTAAACCCACCAAGCTGCCACTGTTGGGCCCTCAAGCAAGTCCCTTACCCTTCAACTGCTCAGATGTTTGAGATAAAAGATCGCTCTGGATATGAGCATCTGCCAAATGCTATGAATGTAAATATAAAATGCATTCCTTAACTTAAGGAAGGGATCATGAATAAAGCATAAAATTTAAATATTTGATACAATCCAACAAATTGTGACTGTTGTAATCCTGTTGAAAACAATATTCCAGGATACATATCCAGTGAGGATGCAAAATTAACCCCCCTTCATAACCTTTAAACATTGTACTAAGTATTTTTATGCTCATTCTATACACCCACCAGTCATTTTAACAGCACTTCCTGTCTACCAGTTTGTTTATGTGTTTATCCAATCATGTAACAGCAGCACACATGGCATGAGAGTCCCTTAAGTTGGATTGTTTGAAAAACCTGCTCTCTATGTCTGTGCAGCCACAGACCCCGATCCTGTCCTTGGGAGTCAGGAGTAGAATCCGATGAGGGTTTTATTCTTTTCTAAAGATTTGACAAGCTGTATATTCTGACATGTAATACCAGTCTGACTGTTCTCCTCTAATCTCTCTGATCAACAAGGTGTTTCCACCCCAGAGCTGTTACTTACTGGAAATTACTTTTTTTTACAATTTAGTGTAAACTCTCGAGAGTGATGTTTGAGGAAAAATCAGTTTCTGAAAAACTTAAGCAACCCCATCTAGTACCAACATGGTTGCTGTTACTGGATTGCATTTTTCCTATTTCTGGTGTTTGATGTGAACATTACTGAAGCTCTTGATCTGATACCTCTCGATATTTATTTTATACAACAGTTCCACATACATCAGTTATTAACAGATTATGATTTATTTGTTTATTTAACCAGTTATTTTGCTGCCGGAGCTGGTACTGATAGTGTAATTAACAGAAGTGAAAGTAACTTTGTTCCACACACCAAGTAGTGCCCTTGATCAGGGGTTAGAGAGGGATTTGGGATTCAGCTTTGTGTTAGAAGCTAGTTAGCTTTGTAGCTCGCATTAGATGCAAATAAAACATGGAAAGTTAAGAGAATTCATAACGACTAAGAGACAAAGTGTTGTTTAAGATGACATAACATTATTAGATATGTTTTCTTGCAAAAAATTCTGCAACTGGTTTTAAATGTGTTTTGGCAGCGGCTGTCCGTTCTTTCCAGTAACGTACTTTCACCCATGCTGCGACACACAGTGTAATTAATGGTCTTTAGAACCCCTGTGATGATGAATGATACATATAGTTAATCGTCCCAGTGGTGTTATGCCTATTATCACCACCTGTGGAATCCCTCTTGTCCAAACAGGTTACTCAGTTGAAACTAACGCTTGTATAAATGTATGTTGTCACATGATTGGCTGATTGGATAACTGCATGAAGTACAAGTGATCTGTGAGTCAATCAAACTATTGTTGAATTTATTTTTCCCCAATACTTGATAATGTTCCTGTCCGGCCAAGTTGAAGAAACTTCTGACATTCCAGTGGAAAAAAAAATAAAACAAATCAAAGTCATTCGTTTTCAGTCTTTTTTATTGTTGTCTTCATGTTAATCTCTTTCTGTCAATTATTGCCAGTGAGAGTTGAGACATAAAACAGATCTTTAGTGCCAAATGCAAGTACAAAATTGTCTGTTCAAGCAGTGAAGATTGTCAGTAGATCTTGAATAACCTCTTGCTTTCACACAATGGGGAATCTGTGTCTCAGCAACGAGTCTGGACTGATATGAACAGGCACTGGTGAGACGATGTAAAGTCTTGCAGTGTAACGTTTTAATTTGATCTGTGGTGGTGGTAAACGCGTCATTTCACCGGCAGTGCAAATCCAAACCACTTCCGAAAATTCTCTTCCTAAAGAACCCGTCCAAACATCATGTCGACATAGTAAGTAAGCAAGAAAAACTTTCTACAGCTAAAGAATCTAAGCATGCATCTGTTTTCACCCTTATAGAAAAATTATCCAAAGACACCAAGAGCCCAGAATAACCAAATGCAACCTCCAATTCATGGCCTTTTTAACAAACTGATTCAAAGACGTAGCTACGTTGATCACAGTGCATCATTAAACCCCACCACGCAGGGGAATTCAACAGTCAATTACAAATAAAGCACTGCTAAATTTTTCCAAACAATCGGTACAATTTTTCAAGGCATTTGTAAATTAAAATTTTTTGCTACAAACCAAGTCTAAACAGTCGCCAGAATCTGAGGCACACACAAAGGAACAAGATCCCGCCATCACTGCCTTGTCTTTGGTGCTGTAAATTTTTTTTTAACCAAAAGTAACACCAGAGATGCTACATCGAAGTGTTCAAGAGCATTGCGGCAGAGTAAAAAAATTTACATTCGGTTATATTATAAACATCGACTGGAACTCTCGATAGGACACGACATTGTTGATGTGTTGTGTACAAGCGGACATTCGACCATATTTAGTAACACCAGAGATAAACACCATAATAACACCAAAATTTAGTAGAATCATTGTGGATGTTCTGTCCGTGTTCTTCTGTAAGACACTGGACTGTCCTACCAAGAGTTCGACCACATAAACATTCAACTGAAGCTGATAGGCTCAGCATAGTAACTCTCCTTCTGCGATAGTGCGGCCGCTTTACAGGATAAGGCCTAAGAAGTGAAGCACCAGAAGCTTGTGGCTAAAACGATAGAGAAGGTGCGGTAGTACCGAGCTCATCAAGGAGCTGACAGGTGTCGGGGAAACGCTGGGGAAGTTCGGGAAAGGAAAACAGGGCTGCGTCCCAATCATTTATTGCCTACTTTTTTCTTCTTCTTTTTTTTTTTTTTTTATCTGAAAACCATCAGGCTGTAGAGCCAGATCTGACGAGAAAATAATCATTCACACGGCACAACTAAGAAGCCTTTCTCAAACACAATGATTGCATGAAAGAAGGAAGGCACCAAACACAGAGCAATTGGAACACAGCCAGCACAGCAAAACTGTAAATAGAGTGTAAGTGGATCAGAAAGACACCAAACACTTAATCTGAATGCTAACAAAATCTATTGTACGTACCGTACCTACACTGCTACAAGTGTAGATAAAGATAAACTGACCGACCAGTTGAGTACAAACATGAATAACACACAAAGAACATCATCTTTAAAAATGTCCAAAAACAGCTAATTCCCTAATAAGGAAAAAAACTAAGTTTGTTCTAACATAAGACTTCCGTCTCTAAATATTTCAGTCATGTATACTTCATTACAGTAAACTCACCTCTGTGAAAATCTACCACTACTGTTGTATCAGTAAACACACACACACACACACACACACACGCAAAACAGCAAATTAGCAAAGCTTGATCAACAAGGTTTCTTCAACACAATCACCTTTCGATACACATGAGCTCACTTCCAGTTTTCAATCGTGTTTTAAATTCAAATCAAAACCGTGAGCAGCTACATAGTTAAGTTTTCTTTAAGCTTCTCAAAGGTCCTGTTCAATTCCAGAGCACAAAAAACATCTATATACAACAAATAATTCACATGGCTCTGAAAAAAGCAGGGCACAAATGTACAAATAACCTTTTTTTGTCTTTTTTTTTTTTTTAAGTGAAATGGGTGCTTGTAAAAAGATAAGTCTTTAGTAACTTTAAGGTCACCTTCATTAACAATCAATCAATGTATAAATCAGGGGAGTCTGGCTCTGGTCCTGAATTCCTGTAGTCATGCATTTCTACTGTGTGATGATTTCACTCAACACTCTGGACTGTAATCGTACACGACCACAGTCAGGCTCTCCTGCTCTAAAGCTTCTTCTATAGAAGTACTTCTTTTAACATTATGTGAAAATTTCAATTACATTTTGTGGAATAATGATGCACACTAATTACACAGTGATGCCGTCACGAAAAAAGTCTGACGGAAACAACAAGCAGGAGCAGCACTAATGTCTCGGAATTTGTACTTTCGATTACGCATGACACTTCTGCACAATTTCCATCTTCATTGGAATAAAATTGTAAACAGTCGTATTAATGAGAATGAAGGCAAACAGTAAACTAAATATTCACAAAAAGTTTGACTTCTTGAACAAGTTAAGTGTCTCCCCCCCCCCTCCTCCCACCACTGAGAGCCAGTATACACTGAGCACTGCTCCCTCTTCAGGCTGGGAGATGCCATCACAGGTTACACCACGTTGTCCTCTGTGGGCGGCTCGGCGTTCGGGGGCTGGAGAAGAGTTTGTTGAACTGTAAAAATGAAAATTGTTATATTAAAAATGAGCTGGTTTATTACATACAACACAAGCATTTTTGACAAAGTGAGTCATATATGACTTAAGACAGCATAGGCATAAGACATGTGCATATCCTGTGTGACTACCCACAATTTCCTGTCATGTTTACTGTAGGCTAATACAAGTTCGGTATTTTTCAGGCATAAGTGAATTTGAATGTTAATACTGCGATATTATGTTTCCTTTTATTTTTATTTTTTTAATTTAGTGATATCCATTCCTCCCCGTCACTAGGGGGCTCCCACATTAAGGCTACTACTACTACCACCACCACTCTGTCTGGAGGGCCGTAAACCATTACGTGTTTCCTCCAAACCACATCACGCCAGCCGACCGCATCTTTTCAAACTGCTCACTCATGCACCATTGGGGGCGGCGTAACACACCCGGAGGACAGCGCTATCCGCTCCTTCCGCTTGCATGAGCTCACAGACGCCCCTGGTTGGCTGTAGAGCTGTGATTAAAGTGGGAGCCTAATGGGAGAACCTCTCATCCCTCCCCTCTGAGAGAGCTCAGCCAATCAGCTCTCTCTAGCTTATAGTAATTTTATAAAGATTATATACTGTAGATTATGCTGTCAAGTTTAAACCAAACATATTTTAACTGCACAAACTAATTTTTTTATAAATGACAGCAAGTCATTTAATCAAGCCAAAAAATAATTCCATGAATTAAAACGCTTAAGAAATGTTCATGAAGGAATAGCTAGTTATTTGCAATAGCTAGTAGGGCACTCACACATTAATAAATTAATAATTAATAAAAGTATAGGATGGATATTTGGATATACATTGAATAAAAAAAAAAGCTAGAACTACTTTGAGTTACAAAACAATTTGAAATCATTTCTTATCTAGTACTGGTTTTGTTAGTGCTTACATTTCTTGCTATGGACACATTCGTAAAGAGATAAGTGAGCGACCTGGTGTGTCTCAACCTATAATAAACTAGTGTAACATGTCAGTATGAGAGATTTGTGAGCGACAGTCACCCCATGTGCTTAGATCTTATTTTTCTTCATTTTCACATCATGTAAAATGAACCAGTTTCTTTATTTCAATTTAATCTTTTCATTTTCGTTTCACATCATTTACATCTAATTACCATATTCTGTCATTTATCTCCAAATAATTACACACATTACACTGCTAAACCAAACTGTGTGATACAGTGTTACTTAGATTGTGTTTAAACACATTTAGAATTGCTTCAACTTATTTTGCTTCTACTTTTCTTTGAATGCACTTCAATGCGCTTCTTGTTTGTTTTTTGAAACAACAGGGGAAAATAAAGAAAGAGACCCAAGCTCTACCTTGAGGCTCCTGAGCCACGACGGCTTCGGGATTCTCGGCTTTAACCATATCTGCATTCAGAGACTCTGTGAAGGAAACAGTGACAGTGAGGCATATTTGAAGAGCCAGGGCGAACAGTCCATTTGACAATGATGTGCTAGCTGTTAGTTCTTACGCTGTATGCTGAAGCAGAACTTTTTCTTCTGATAGGAGATATAGCTGCTGACTGCACCAACCAGCGCCATGGCAACAGCACTTACAATACCAGCGATGGTGCCAGTCTCTGCCATGGTGTCTGAGAAAGGGAAATCATAAATATATCATTGGAAATTGATCTGGCTTCTTATATTTTCAATGGAAGACTGGAAAAGTAGAAACGTACAATTGTTTAAACCAAAAAAATCTAGGAGTAATAATACACTTCTTACCATATTCACCATCATCAGCAGGGTCCACAACACCACCGGAACCTTTTTTACCTCCTACAAACAGACACATTCCCCTAATTATGTACCATGCAGAGATCAGCAAGACCAGCAGAATGTTTCACTTAAAACAGTAACATTTAAATTGTGATTACTATCAAACAATGTTTTCCATACACAGAAAATGAACAATTCCTCCCTTATAGCGTTTAATTAACTGCGTTACTTTCAGGAAGCTTATAAAGTTCTGACAATTGGTTTGTAAAATTAGGAATAGTTGACAATTAATTGTATTACCATCTGACAATTACATAATTGCCCAAACAATAAATTTTTGGTAACAGTGAACGTAGGATCTCTCATAAGTTAACTTATAAATACTACAATATTTACCATAAACAAAGCACATACACCAGCATCAACTACAGGCAATATGAACCGAACACTTCAACTTAACACTTTAACTATTAACACAAACTATCAATTGATGCTTTTTTTTAAATAAATGAATAACCAATCTTCACATCATCCCTCGACTAAGAATTTGCTAAATGAACACCTCAGTGCTCAATTTAAACAGAGAACACAAGCTGAATTCTACTTTGTTTTATATTTATACTGAACACTCCATGATACCACTTTTGGCTCATTCATGTAGCTGGAGTCATGATTAATATAATCATTATTATTTCCATTTAAAACAAATGGTTATTCAATGTGCTGACGTTCACGGCTTGCTAATGATATCAAGTACAGTATCGTACAGTGTTTCCTATAATGTGAAGGTACTGCAGGTGGGCTCCATGTTCCAGGTTATTTTAAAAAAAATGTAAGTAAACTTACATTTTTGTAACTGAATTTGTTTAAAATATGCATAGAATATTCTCGATTAAATAATTTACATCTGAAGAGTAATTAGAACTTATAAAATGCAGCCATGGGATTTAAATGACATGTAACACTTTATTCACAAGTTTGGAGCAAGTGATATTATATTATAAGGTACTTATAAGGGCTTTGAGCAAATGCTGAGTCTCAGTTCAGAGGGATGGATTTATATGACCTTACATTAAAGGTAACTTTTTTTTACCTACATTTACATTTAGGCATTTGGCAGACGCCCTTATCCAGAGCGACTTACATTTTTCTCTCTTTATACATCTGAGCAGTTGAGGGTTAAGGTCCTTGCTCAAGGGCCCAACAGTGGCAACCTGGTGGTCGTGGGGTTTGAACCTATTTGTACATTATTAATGCATCTAATTTATTGTTAGTGTGATAAAAGCAGTACAGATAAAACAGACGTCTGATATGAGTTTTTCCTCTAGAAAGAAGAAGGAATTGCTCTAAAATACTACCTTTCCCTTTATCCGGGTGATAGTTGCCATCTTCACTTACATCCAGCAGGTCTTGATCTGTTAGCTTGCCTCCTGTTAAGTTAGACGAAGACTGTTAGTCCATGTGTAAAATGTGAAAGGTTCTCACATACAGAAACCACAACAGTATAGAAAACCAAAGAGAAAGAGTATCCTCTGAAAGCAGGAAAGCCTTGAAAGTCCATAAGAAAAGAAGGCTGAGAATAAGATCCAGCAGAAGATACATCAGGAAATCTGCAAACCTGCAGCCATAACCATCAACAAGAAACATGCAGGTCAGCTGGCTGTATGTTTTAGACAGCAGAAGGACAGAATCATTGTGGGTGGTTCATTAGTAGGACGTGCTGCTTATGACCTTGTTAATAGCTAAGCTGGATTTGAATTCTAATGCAAGTAAAAATCATTTCAGCATCAGAACAGACAGGTTACAGAGGGAAGTGAGGTATAGATTTCATGACACACAGCATCACCCATAAGCAGCGTTTGTTTCTTACCACCTTCTCCACCTCTAGTACCAGGCCTGCGGTCACCTCCTCCAAAGCCTTTATCTGACAGGAAGAAAAGATGCCACAGAGTGCCCTCTTGTTTCACTTTCACGCTTCTTTTTCATACAAGGCATTGTACTAGCATTAGCATAGTACCAAACAGTGGTCAGCCCCACCCAACCGATTTTCTCCATAATTTAGTCGGATCCAATTCCTCCCCACCCCTAGGGGGCTCCCAAATTAAGGCTACTACTACTAGTCAGTCAGGGAGGGCCGGAAACAATCACCTGTTTCCTCTGAAATGAATACTCCTCAGGAATTAATACTCACCTTCTTCATTTCCAGGGATCAAAGCATCAGCAAGGTCAAACTCACCCGGACCTAAGAGTTAATTGTTATATTTTACTAAGTGTACATATTGGGACATCAGTAAATATATTTATTTGTATCAGTAAATTTTATATATATATATATATATATATATATATATATATATATATATATATATATATATATATATATATATATATATATATATATATATATATATATATATATATATATATATATATATACACACACACACACATACATATATATATATATATACACACACACACACACACACACTACCGTTCAAAAGTTTGGGGTCACTTTCTAACTCCATGATCGTTCCTGATTTTATTTCTTTCTACATTGTAAAGGAATGCTGAAGGCGTCCAAAAAATGCATTAATCTCCTTTGAACAGTTAATGGTGAGATGTGTCTGCTACTTCTGCTCTGTAAAGACTTCATAACGCCTCTAATCTGAGCTGCTGTTAATTGGTCATTTTTCAGGCTGATAACTCTAAATGAACTTCTCGTCTGCGGCAGAGGTAGGTTTTGGTCTCGCCCTCCTGGGACGGCCTTCATGAGAGCCAGTTTCATTATGGTGCTTGACGGATTTTGCAAATGCACTTGACAATACTTACATTAATATTACAGAAATGCTGACCTCTGTGTCTTAAAATAACAACTAACTGGTTTTGTTGTTGTTACGTAATTACCTAATTCCATATGTGTTATTTTATAGTTTTGAAATCCCCAGTATTGTTGTAGAATGTAGAAAATAAATCACTAAACAAAAAAATTTGCAAGTGACCCCAAACTTTTGAACAGTAGTGTATATACACACACACACACTACATTGCCAAAAGTATTCGCTCGTCTGACTTCACATGCGTATGAACTTGAGTAACCTGCAATTCTTAATCCATGGGGTTTAATATGATGTTGGCCCACACTTTGCAGCTATAACACCTTCAACTCTGCTGGGAAGGATTTCCACAAGGTTGAGGAGTATTTATGGGAATTTTTGATCATTCGCCCAGAAGCGGATTTGTGAGGTCAGATACTGATGTTGTACAAGAAAGTCTGGTTCGCAGTTTCCACTCTAATTCATCCCAAAGGTGTTCTATCGGGTTGACATCAGGACTCTGTGCACTCACTCATCCATGTCTTTATGGACCTTGCTTTGTGCACTGATACACAGTCAGGGACCATCCCCAAACTGTTCCCAGAAAGTTTGGAGCAGGAAATTGTCAAATGTTTTGGTATGCTGAAGCATTAAGAGTTCCTTTCACTTAAACTAAGGGGATGAACCCAACTCCTGAAAAACAACATCATAATCCCCCCTCCACCAAACTTTACACTTGGCACAATGCAGTCAGACGAGTACCGTACTCCTGGCTCGTCCATTGGATTGCCAGACAGAGAAGCATGATTCGTCAGGCCAGAGAACACGTCTCCACTGCTTTAGAATCCAGTGACGGTGTGCTGCATCAGATGCTTTGTATTGCACTTGGTGATGTACGGCTTGGATGCAGATGCTCGCCCATGGAAACACATTCCATGAAGCTCTCTACACACTGTTGCTGATCTAATCTGAAGGCCACATGGAGAACTGTAGCTATTGACTCCACAAAAAGTTGGCGACCTCTGTGCACTATGAGTCTCAGCATCCGCTGACCCGCTCTATGATTTTATGTGGCCTATCACTTTGTGACTGCGTTTATGTCGTTCCCAATCAGTTCTATTCTGTTATAATACCACTAACAGTTCCCTGTGGAATAATTAGTATTGAGGAAACTTGTGCACAGGTGGCATCCTATCGCACTGGAATTCACAAATATTTGTAGAATTGGTCTGCATGCCTAGGTACTTGATTTGTACACCTGTAACCATGGAAGTGATTGGAACACCTGAATGAAATTATTAAGGGTGAGTGAATACTTTTGGCAATACATACAGTATTTATAATAGCAATATTATAATAATATAGTATTTTCCATGACAGTCTTAATTAGGGCTGAACAATATTGCTATAACATCTATTAATAAGCCAATCAGCATGATTATACCACAGCGCTGTGACGATTCTCGAATTTCATATTCTCTCTTCTAATGTTATTGTTTTTATGGTAACAGATCATTCCTGGGCATTTGTATGGAAATCGCTCAAATAATTTAACTCAACAAAAACAGATTGTTAAAAAACTGAATGTAGTTATTGCTCTGGTGAAGATATTTATTTAACAGGAAAGCATGAGCAGTCTTCTCAGTTATGTGAGAAACCGTTTACCTTACTTGATTCAAGAGGAGAGAGACTGAGAAAAAGATAAGCCAGTTAGCTAATTAATTTATAGCTGTTATAAAATGATACTGGTAACTAATTGTTTTGTGGATTTTACGACATTAGTAACTAGGAAAAGGACAAACGTGTAATGCTGGCAAACTGCTGTGGTATAAGAGGATTAAAACACTGTAATGTGTAATTCAT
Organism: Channallabes apus; assembly: GCA_030522415.1. NCBI lineage: Eukaryota > Metazoa > Chordata > Actinopteri > Siluriformes > Clariidae > Channallabes > Channallabes apus. Next base: position 25,890,433 of record CM060108.1, on the reverse strand, counting down.
TAATAATTTTCCTACAAGCACACTTATCGGTTTTATTCCTTACTTTAAGTGCCCCTATTATGCCATTTTAAAGGTTGCTAATATAGCTTAATGAGTCTCTTAAAACAGGTTTCCATGTATGCAAGGTCATAAAACACTTTTTTCTCCAAAAATAGATTTAATTTACCCTATTTCTAAATGATTCGTAAACGACTCGTGTGAAGCAGTTCGAAGATTCAGTCTGTCTAAACCCCTCCTTTCCGTGAGCCCTCACTGCTGTGATTGGTCAGATGGCGCGGCCCTTTATGATGTGTCTACCGCTACAGCGTGTGTCGGAAAACACACCTGATTACCCATTACCATAACTGAACGACAGCTCTGGAGACCCGTCAATAAATAGAAAAGATGGCGCCAGTTTTACCGCATCAATTCGAGCCGGAGTCTGACGATGAAACGGTTGAAGTGGCACATCGACAAGAAACTGTTACGCTAGCACGACTGGAGCAGGACGTTGCTCAGTTGTAAGTGTCATATGTTAATGTTAGATGCACGGGCACTCGTGATGTGCATATGTGTGTGTGATGCATTTTTCCCTTCGAGGCTTGCCGTAGAAGGACAAGTGGCATGTGCACTTCGCGAGTGTTAAGTTCAGTTTTGGTGAATGGTGGAGAATAAACAGTTAAAAAGGATTTCTCTCGTTTTTATTGTTTTTTTTTTATATTACAAAGTGTTTAAGCGAACCCGGCATGAATGCTCGGTCACATTAACAAGAGTGTGGTAACGTTAATTGTAAGATGGCGGGCAAGTTGTTCGTGACGAAGAACGTGGGAGGATATTATGCAAATATGTTACGTAGTGACGTGGATCCGTAACAGAGAAAAATTTTATTTGCTAACGACTCGTTTAGGCGAATGTGAGCCGACTTTTTTTTTAATAGACAAAAACTTCATTTATCATGCACTGTCGCCGTCACAGATAGTGCAGATAGTTTATGTTCACATACAGCTACATGACACTGCATGTAAGATCATATTTGAAAAAACATAATAGGGGCACTTTAATTACACATTTTAGTTTTTACTTAATAAGTACACATACAGGGTCTAAACAAATGAAACATTTGATACCATTTGACAAAATGGATGGTGTAAAAGAAACGCAGAAAAGAGTGGAAATAATGGTTGAAGAGTGTACTTAAACTTGCAGCCTGTGGATACTTAAACATGCACGCAGGCAACACACTTGTGGTTGTACATATAGTGAATTTATGGCATAAAAGAAACTTTGGAAAAAGGTCAATAGACACAAAAACCTAGAAAGAAAGTTTCTCACTTTTTGAATCAAAACATGGTGTTATGAGTCTTCCTTCATGACAGACAGACATACTGTAGGGACTATGAGGGACTCCACTTAGGGACACTGATAACACAATACACACCAGCCATAAAAGTCGGGGCAGAGGGTCGGAGGGGGCTGGACGTTGCGAGGGGCAACAGAGAAGGCCGCAAGGTTGGCCCAGAGTAATCAGCGTGGGTCTCTTCTGTCAGTAAAGGCTAGTAGGTTAGTGAAGTTAAAGAAACACACATGCATTGCTTCATAGCTGAAGTGAGGATGTAAAATATGACTAAAGCATTAGTGTTAGAAAGAGATCTGTGTCTATACTAATAAAACAGGAAAATTTCCATTGGCAAATTTCTGTTAGTCCAATCCCATAATAATAATATCAGACGTTTAAACAAATAGTTTTGACATCTCTGTATTCATGGCTACTAAGTTGCACTCATCTAAAGGTAGTGCTGATATGAGTCAGACAAGGTGACATTGGTTTCAGCTTAAGACTAAACTAAAATGGCCCAGCCCTTTAATCCACTTTTGGTGTCTGTCAAGTACTTAAGGGTCTCTTGGTTCGTGATCAATGTTCAAACATCAATAAACGCTGGCTGACAGACCACATTTTCATGCTGAGAGTAAAATCTGAGTCTATTGCAGAACATGCTGATTTCTACAGAAGGGGGTACAGGCTAGGCTTGGAAATAATCAGCTGGAAAGACCAAAATGAGACTGGGTTTATATTAATCACGCTCACCTTTGGGTTTGGATGTGGGCTTAGCAGGATCTTTGGGCTTGACAGGGTCTTTGGGCTTGACAGGGTCTTTGGGCTTGACAGGGTCTTTGGGCTTGACAGGGTCTTTGGGCTTGACCGGAGGCGCTTCAGTCGGGTCAAAATAATCCGCAAGATCGAATACTAAAAACACAATGTCATGTGTCAGAACAACAAACTGAGGAGAACCAGTACCAGTTTTCGGGGACATGAATTGAGGGATTAATTACAGTTTAGAAAGTAATTCATAGCCAGATTGATGTTATTCGTTTATTAAAAATGGTTGGGTTATGAATACCTCCACCTGTACCTGCTCCTCCAGGCTTTTCATTTGCCTTGGGCTTTGGAGTCGCTGGAAAAAGCAAAACATTGTGATGTCATTCCAGGTTAGATTCTACACTTCTGTTTACTAATGATTAGTAACTATTTCTCTACTATCGCTTTATCAAGCAAAGAAATGTTTAGGAGAGAACATTCACTAACTAAGCAGTGGATCATCATTTTCATCGATAGCGTCCTCCAAGTTTAAATCCTGTGCCAGACCTGCAACACCAAACATACTTGTTCTTATCTAAATTATGAACAAAAGACAGACATTCTGATAACATTCACAGACAACACAGACATTTAAACACCTACAATACAGCAAAACAAGTCATATTCAATCTCCCAGAAAAGACTTAAATATAAAAACAGGTATTAATTTGTAGAGTAATATGATTTTTTTTTTCACTCAAGAACATTTAAGTATCTGACAGCATGACAAACACTCCAATCTCTAAAGATAAAAACAAAGGCAAAAAACTGACAGCCACTCTATGCACAAAAGCATTATTCATAAGACACAAAAAACCTTTTGTATTCACATAAATCACAAAGAACATATTTCAAAGAGGATTTTTCCATTCTGTGCCATTTTGATTAAAATTGTGATTTTTTTTACTTCACTGATCTTTATTTTATTTCACTTGTGTGATATCCTACACCACCTTTAACAAGCCTTCTGTAACCTTCTAACCTGTCTGTAAGGCTTATCTCTGTCACTCTATCTGCAGCTTTTTTTTTTTTTTTTTTGGACAGAGGCCTTCGCACTCCATGCCAGGATTAGTAACAGCTCTAAAAACATCATGCACTGCTGTGTGTACTGTGACCAGGCCAGCTCAGCATGAACTGTGTCACAACACGTGCTCTTTACATCTTCCTCCCACAGAATGGAAAGCAGAATGGCTTTTGAAAGGGCAAATTATGTATATGCTGGATGTGTTCAATGCAGCAGTGGGGAATTTACCTGCCTATTTTTTTGAGTCATGACTGTATTGTATCTAAATGTGATCTCAATACAGGAACGAGCACATCTGGTTAACTTAAAACTTCAAAGTGGCACAGATCTGTCAGCAACACATCATAGGTCAATGAAACACACATTATAATATATATATATATATATATATATATATATATATATATATATATATATATATATATATATATATATATATATATACACTCAGCAAAAAAGGAAACATCCTCTGACTTTCAACTGTTTTTACTTTCAGTAAACTTAATGTGTAAATATTTGTATGAACACTAAAAGAGTCAACACCATAAGACAAACTAAAAATGTTTCACAATGTGTCCCTGAATGAAGGGAGGCTCAAAATCAGTCAGTACCAGTCAGTATCTGGTGGCCACCAGCTGCTTGAAGTACTGCAGTGCATCTGCTCCTCATGGACTGGACCAGATTTGTCAGTTCTTGCTGTGAGATGGAGGGATTGTGTGTTCCTGGTGTGACTCGGGCAGTTGTTGTGGCCATCCTGTACCTGTCACGCAGGTGTGATATTCGGATGTACCCATCCTGTGCAGGTGTCGTTACACGTGGTCTTCCACTGCGAGGATGATCAGCTGTCCTTCCTGTCTCCCTGTAGCGCTGTCTTAGGCGTCTCACAGTGCGGACATGGCAATTTATTGCCCTAGCCACATCAGCAGTCCTCATGCCTCCCTGCAGCATGCCTAATGCACGTTCACGCAGATGAGCAGGGACCCTGGGCATCTTTCTTTGGGTGTTTTTCACAGTCGATAGACAAGTCTCTTTAGTGTCCTGCGTTTTTAGAACTGTGACCTTAAATGCCTACTTTCTGTAAGCTGTACTTAACGACCATTCCACAGGTGCATGTTAATTAATTGATTATGGTTAATTGAACATGCATGGAAAACATTGTTTAAACCCTTTACAATGAAGATCTGTAAAGTTATTTGGATTTTTACAACATTATTGTTGAAATAAACAGTCCTGAAAAAGGGGCGTTTCTTTTTTTGCCGAGTGTGTGTATATATATATATATATATATATATATATATATATATATATATATATATATATATATATATATATATATATAAATAAAACCTTCCTGATTTCTTATTCTTTTGCATGTTTGTCACACTTAAATATTTCTGCTCATCAAAAACCTTTAACTATTAGTCAAAGATAACATAATTGAACACAAAATGCAGTTTTTAAATGAAGGTTTACGTTATTAAGGGAGAAAAAAAAAAAACTCCAAATCTACATGGCCCTGTGTGAAAAAGTGATTACCCCCCTTTCAATTTCTGTAGTCACCCCCAGGCCTGATTACTGCCACACCTGTTTCAATCAAGAAATCACTTAAATGGGAGCTACCTGACACAGAGAAGTAGACCAAAAGCACCTCAAAAGCTAGACATCATGCCAAGATCCAAAGAAATTCAGGAACAAATGAGAACAAAAGTAATTGAGATCTATCAGTCTGGTAAAGGTTATAAAGCCATTTCTAAAGCTTTGGGACTCAGTGAGAGCCATTATCCACAAATGGCAAAAACGTGGAACAGTGGTGAACCTTCCCAGGAGTGGCCGGCCGACCAAAATTACCCCAAGAGCACAGAGACAACTCATCCGAGAGGCCACAAAAGACCCCAGGACAACATCTAAAGAACTGCAGGCCTTACTTGCCTCAATTAAAGTCAGTGTTCACGACTCCACCATAAGAAAGAGACTGGGCAAAAACGGCCTGCATGGCAAATTTCCAAGACGCAAACCACTTTTAAGCAAAAAGAACATTAAGGCTCGTCTCAATTTTGCTAAAAAACATCTCAATGATTGCCAAGACTTTTGGGAAAATACCTTGTGGACCGATGAGACAAAAGTTGAACTTTTTGGAAGGTGCATGTCCCGTTACATCTGGCGTAAAAGTAACACAGCATTTCAGAAAAAGACCATCATACCAACAGTAAAATATGGTGGTGGTAGTGTGATGGTCTGGGGTTGTTTTGCTGCTTCAGGACCTGGAAGGCTTGCTGTGATAGATGGAACCATGAATTCTACTGTCTACCAAAAAATCCTGAAGGAGAATGTCCGGCCATCTGTTCGTCAACTCAAGCTGAAGCGATCTTGGGTGCTGCAGCAGGACAATGACCCAAAACACACCAGCAAATCCACCTCTGAATGGCTGAAGAAAAACAAAATGAAGACTTGAGTGGCCTAGTCAAAGTCCTGACCTGAATCCTATTGAGATGTTGTGGCATGACCTTAAAAAGGCGGTTCATGCTAGAAAACCCTCAAATAAAGCTGAATTACAACAATTCTGATAAGATGAGTGGGCCAAAATTCCTCCAGAGCGCTGTAAAAGACTCGTTACAAGTTATCGCAAACGCTTGATTGCAGTTATTGCTGCTAAGGGTGGCCCAACCAGTTATTAGGTTCAGGGGGCAATTACTTTTTCACACAGGGCCATGTAGGTTTGGATTTTTTTTCTCCCTAAATAATAAAACCCCTCATTTAAAAACTGCATTTTGTGTTTACTTGTGTTATCTTTGACTAATAGTTAAATGTGTTTGATGATCAGAAACATTTTGTGTGACAAACATGTAAAAGAATAAGAAATCAGGAGGGGGGCAAATAGTATGTGTGTGTGTGTGCGTGCTTGTTGGTGTCTGTTAATGGTTGGTTGAAATGAGATAAAATCAGCAAAACAAATAATGGCTACAATGTTCTGGGTTTTAAGGGCTATGCAAACAAATTCATATTTGAGACCAAATGGTATATACATATTGTATATAAATATTGTGACCATTAACATATTCTTGAATCTTGGCAGTACTGGTCAGGATTCATTTCTTTGTCAACTTTTTTGTGACAGAGTAGTAATGGAATCGGGTAATAAGGATTGCAAAATGCATAGAACCTGAAAACAGATCTATACACATCCTTGCATAAATTATACTCAATGATATCGGGTTAAGCACATGGCATGCAGCATGGATCTGATTACAAACACAGCAGAGGGTGTGGCTCATATTGAGCAGACAAGACAAGAAACAGATGGGTCTTCACACTGACTTCTCATTCAGGCTTTTTCTTTTTGGGGGGGTGAATTACTGCAAAGTAGGGGAGGGGGAAACAGTAAAGCTGCAGTCTCTTAACTTCTCATTAACCAGACAAATGCCACTCGCAAATTCCAAAAAATGTTGGCTAAATGCAGTAAACAGCACCGTTTTGGTGGTTAAAATGTAGCCTTAAAAGTTTTTACCCTTAAAAAAGCACGTTCGTGCACACACATCACCCCTGTGTCAAAATGTGATGGTATCGCCCCGTATTCCGCAGTCCCCAAAACCCGCTACACGCATGCTGCTGCTGCACCTGGGCCATCATGCGCATGCGCACTGAGCTCCACCTGCACGCTACTGGAGAGCACGAGACCGGCGACACTGCTATTGTTAAAATGGGCGTGTGTGCCCAGAGGGCTTATGTCATACAGCCGGTTTTTACACAGGGAAAAAAAACAATCGTCATTCTCTTTAAAACATTAATGAATTTGAAATCACGCATGTTTTTTTTTGTTATATGTCAGATTTGTTCATTTCTTGCGCCGGAAAAAAAAAACATTTTATTAAACTAGGATTTACAAAGTGCATCATTCTAAATAATCGTTATAATATGGACTTTTATGTGGAAATCAAGCCGTATTTAGGATTTAGATATTAGAAGGAAAAGCTAAATCTGTACAGACTGTAAAATGCATGCATCATCGTTAGGCTGCAATATGACAAATATCCTCATGGGTATAGTGACTGGCTTACTGCAGAATGTGCAGCGTTAGATAGAACATAGGACATAAAATATTTGACCATGGTATATGGGTCAAATACTACACTGCTCGAGGAGAACCTGTGGACTACGGATCTGTCTGATAATCCAGAAGGCAGACACGGCAGACAGTCTAACGTCATACACTGCTGTAGCCTGATAGATAGATTAGATAGATTATTCCTGGCGAGTGAAAAGGATACAAAAGCGCTACAAAACCGTTAGAAAATGTAGACGAGTTAAAAGCGGGAGGAGAGAGAAAAGAAAGAGAGGGAAAGGAAGGAGATGTGAAGTCAGCGTGTTAAAGCGCCAGGGGTTCCAACAAAAGAGGGCCGACGGGTTTCACTCACCTCGCAGTGCTAACAGGGAAAAAAGGGCCAAAACAGGCCAAACCGAAAACCTCTGCATGGTTCAAAGTCCGGCAGTAGTTTCTGTCAGAGTTTGCGTCGGCGAAGGTTTTCTTTAGAGTCAGACGAGATTTAAAACTGAACCAGAGCCGAGAACACGAACCGCTGCCCTGAACCGCTGCAGTGTGACTGAGCGAGAGCTGGCGAGATTCACGTGCTGCCGCTGACAGGGCGGATCCTCTCCTTCACCCACTCCACTCCTCTCCTCTCCTCTCCTCTCCTCTCCTCGCCGTTACCAAGCCCAATTCCACAGCGTCCTAGATTCATTATTTATAGGACACGTGGGGATACAAAAACGACGCAGTTACCTCAGTCTATGGGGTACTTGTAGACTGTAACTTAAACTGTATTGGCACACTTATTTTAAACACAAGCTCACATGAATTTTACTAAAGCCTTCTATCCAAATATACACCTATACCAGGGCAAGATGGGGCACAACACCCACTACAGCAATTTGGGGATGTAAATTAGCCTAATATGCATGTTTTTGGCCTGTGGGAGGAAACCCACCATGTACTGGGAGAACATGCAAACTCAATGCACACAGACCCCAAGGTAGGAATCGAGACCAGACCCAGGTATAAGGGATATTTCATTTCCATTTTACAGGAAGCTCCTTGATAAAGCTGCTTTAGTGAATAAAGTATAAACTTGCTCACTTATCATCAATAAGACTTTATCCAGTATGCAGATTTGAGGGGGGCCTAGAGCCAATTCCAGGAGACTTAGGGCATGAGGCAATGTACACCCTGGACCTGGTGCCAATCCATCGCAGGGCACATACACACACACTTCGGCCAATTTTGTGGAAAGCCAATTAGGCTAATCTGTATGTCTTTGAACTGTGGCAGAAAACGCAAAAAGGATGAGAAGAACATGCAAACACCATGCACACAGAGGCGGGAATCAAACCTGGACCCTGGTGATAATACTAACCACTAAGTCACCATGTTGCAAAAAACATCATAACTATGCAAGAATATATTATAAAATGTGAACATTATTAATTGTTTAATCTGGGCAAAATGCCCATGGACTTAGCATCTTACCCTGCTAGTTCTCTCTGCTAGTTCATTGAATGTAGTTGTGTAGATGTTTATTATGTCCCTTTCATTTCAAAGTTGAAAATAAACATGCATTATTGTGATTACACAACTGCCAAGGGGTCATCGTAGTGTACCATCCGAAACACACACAACTTTACACAGGTTTTACACTGGATGCCCTTCCTGACGAAACCCTCCCATTTTATGCTGGCTCAAGACAGGCGCTGGTTGGGAACTGAAACCCAGGCCTTCAGGATTGCAATTACGCAAAAGACATAAAACTTAAAAATACACTAGGGTACTTCTTGTTTCATGTTTTATACATGAGGGTATTTTCAACAAACTTCTGTATAAGTTTCTGCTCCAAAATGATAAACAAATAATATGGACATGTAAATAAATTACACTTGAAATAGATAAAGAAGGCCAGCTCAGCAACCATGCATTCCAACTACTTTATTTAATCAATCTAGGAACCTCCGTAGTCCAACTAGTGACTGTGGAGGCCAATGATGATTACCATTGTATTTATTCCCATTATACGACTGTGGTAGAACCTCTGGCCAACATTCACATGCGCATTCACACACTACGAGCAATTTGGGAACGCCAATTAGCCTAATCTGCATGTCTTTGGACTGTGGGAAGAAACCAGTGGAAACCACGAAGCTTGGGGAGAACATGCAAACTCCAAGTACACAGACCCCACAGGGAATCAAACCTGGACCCTGAAGTTGCAAGTCGATGATGCTAGCCACTAAGCCACCATGTTTATTAGCTTTACTAAACTGAGTAATAAATAAATATATATATATTTTAACTGCCTTGTTGTTAATTTATCCATCGTTAGTAATGGCATTATCAGGGTTGTGGAGGATTCAAATCTGGGTGAGAAAGGAATATACACTGGATGGTATTTAATAAAGGCCGAGAACTTCTGGTATGTTTTCGGACGGAGAAGGAAAAACCAAAGACCCCAAAGGAGACCCACACAGACACAGAACATACATCCAAAACTCCATACAGACTGTAACCTGAGATCAGGGTTGAGCTGAAGCTCTGTAGCTTTGTGGATGCAAAACTGGGTGCTTTACCATCATGCCACCCAGCCTTACTCTTGTGAAATTATGTTTAAGGTGTTTCACTAATTTAAAAACATTTTACTACTACTGAAGCAAATCATAGTAAAGCTATAATAACTAATATATTTAATTCAAGAATTGCTTATACACCTAGATTTCAACAATACATTGACACAAAGAAACTTTACAGAAATCTGGTTATAAAACATAAATAAAAAAAATTAAAATGTAAAAACGTATCCCTAATAAGCACATCGGGGGTGGACAGAGGTAAAGGAAAAGAATCTGTGTGACGACATCAGGAAGAAATCTTGTCAGCAACCATACAGAAGAGAGAAGCATTTAGCTATCACCATTTACGGGTGATGTCTTTGTTTCAGTAGATGGAGGTAATCAGTCTTTTTTTGCATTGAGTGGATTTGAAAGACAAATCTGGATAGGTCACCACGAGAGAAAATTTAAGTTCGTCCTAGAGGGGATGAAGACACATGCGAAGACATGTACTGTAACGGGCCAGGGGTAGCTCAGTGGTTAAGGCATTGGGCTACGGTTCGGAAGATCCCAGGTTCAAACCCCACAACCACCAAGTTGCCACTGTTGGGCCCTTGAACAAGGCCCTTAACCCTCAACTGCTCAGATGTGTAATGAGATAAAAAAAAAAATGTAAGTCGCTCTGGATAAGAGCGTCTGCTAAATGTAAACAGTTGTTGGCAATCAGTCTTCATGCCAATTTTTTTGTAATTACAGTGAAAAAAGCAAGAAAATTACATTGATAGTCACAGTTCAAACTTATTATTTACTTCATTAACATCACAAACATTGTCAGCCAAAACTTTGCTTCTTAAATATATAACATAATATATATAATATAAATATGTTCATTTATTGGTTTTAGTTTGGTAATTTTAGCCATTCTATTTGACCTTTTCTGTTCTATTCTAGCCCTGCTAAAGATTGGCACCCTGTCCAGGGTGTACCCTGCCTAGTGCCCGAAGTCTCCTGGGATAGGCTCCAGGTCCCCCACGACCCTGAACACAGGATTAAGCGGTATAGAAAATGAATGAATGTTCTATTCTATTTTAATATGTCCTACAGAAGTTCCATCTACTGTAGGAACCCCTATAGTTCAACTAGGGACCATGGACTCCAATGGTTACCATTGTATTTATTCCCATTTTTACAACCATGGGAGGACCTTGGGTAGAAGTCAGATTACGCATTAATATACAACCACTTTTGCAGTGTATTACAGTGTACCACTCTTTCAAAACTTGAGTCTGATTAATTCTGGAATTGTCATCTTGAGTAACTGTTTGATAGTAATGAAAGCCAGACAAAATGATAAAATGAAGTACAAATTCTGACATTTTCAAATAATAAAATAAATGAAATAAATAAAATAAATGAATAAAAATAAATATCTTTACAAAATATCAAATTATTGAAACAAATACCTACTGTAGTAAATATATGTATGTTTGAACAGTGTAGATTATTTCCAATGTAAGATATGCTGTATATTCAGTTGCCCTCCAATAGAAAATAACATTCGAACATGTAAAAGACATCTCACTGTACCATAAACTGTGTCCAGTAGAACAAATGTAAAAAACATATATGTTTTAGCCACTAGCTTATTTGCTAATTATATATGCTGCTCATATTGCAACATCTAAACAGCTAAACTAAACGCGCCATGTTTTCCCGCCTTAGATGTTGAGTGTTTATATGCTAAAATGTCTGTTTGTTTTAGCAGATAGAGAAGACACCGCATTATGAAGCTGTTTTTTTGCACTGTGTGTAAGCGAAACATGCTTTGTATATAAGGTCAGGGGGTAGTAAACCTAATCATAGAAGTAATTTTTTTTCCCAAAAGTTTATGATCAGTGGATCATTATTCTTACCATGATGCACTCATCTCCCTGGAACAGGCTAGATCTGGACTTATCACATGACCTTTCACATGACAATGCTCCACAGTCCATTCTTTGTACTCACTAGTGAATTTAAGTTTTTTTTTTTCCAATTAGCCTCAGTGATAAGTGGTTTTCTTGAGGCTACACAGCTGTTTAGTCCCAGTCCCTTGAGTTCTCTTCTCATTATGCATGTGTGGAAATGTTTTTACTTTCACTAAGTGAAGTTCTACCATTTTCTCTACCTCAAAGATTAGTTAACAGGTATTGTTAAAGTGTTTGACAGTTCTTAAACCAATGTTATTGGTTTCAACATTCTCTTTAGTTGTTTTCTTTACTTGATACAGGCCAATAATTTGACTCTTCTGAAATAGAGTAACATCGTATTACAGGGTTGTTTAAAAAATGAGAAGCTACTGATTGCATCAGTTATGGTTATTGTTGTCAGCTGAACCATATCAATCACTGCAGTAATTAACTGATGGAAGCCTCTAATTGCTTAGATACTGTAATCCAAGTGGGGTGGAAGTGTAGTTAGCACCGTCACCTTGCACCTCCTGGATGCACATTCGATTCCCACCTTGGGGTCTATCTGCATAGAGATTGCATGTTTTCCCTGTGCTTGGTGGGTTTCCTCTGGGTACTCCAGTTTTCTTCCACAGTCCAAAGACATGCAGTTCATGCTAATTGGCGTTTCCAATCTGCTTGTAGTGTGTAAGTGTGTGCATATGTGTGTGCCCTGCGATGTTTTGGCATCCAATCCAGGTGTGCCCTGCCTCGTGCCCTAAGTCTCCTGGGATATGCTCCGGGCCCCCCATGCACCTGTATACAGGATAAAGCGGTATAGATGATGAGAGAGAGATTAGAGAAAACCAGGTGCTGACATTTTTTTGCCAGGCACAGCATAATGGAAATTGTCCATAAAATAAAAAGAAGGCAAATGACAATTGTATCTTTGACATCTATAGTTACTGGATATTGGATACAATAAAAAAGCACCACTGCACAGATTAAAATCTGTTGTTACATTTGAGCCAAAAATATGACACCAGTGTTAATTTAACTCATTTTTTCAAATGCAAAACTCTAATATAGTCTGTTGGTAGTGCTAAATTCTCCAGGTTAGACAAATATCTAGCTAGCCCTTGTTCAATTGTACCAGCAGGAGTCCTTTAAACACTATTATTTCACTCAGTAGGAGGGGACTAAGCCTTTGACAGAATATTTAACTAATGGTGTGTCTGATGTCAAGGGTTCATGGCCTGGCTGATGTGGAAGCATCTAATCTAATTATACCACTGAAGACTGATTAGATTCACTTTAGCTTCACCTTCTCTTTATGTGGCCCTCCTGCTGCTTGCCTGTTTGCTTTTAATGTTTTCTTAAGGAGAGAATGCTTTAAAAAACATACATCCAATTTTAAAGACAGCATCAATTACATTTTTGTTTGTTATATAATCTGTCAAAGTAGAGTCTAAAAAAATTATATTTACAGTGGCTTGCAAATGTATTCGGCCCCCTTGAACTTTTCCACATTTTGTCACATTACAGCCACAAACATTAATCAATTTTATTGATTATTGAATTATTGGAATTCCACGTGAAAGACCAATACAAAGTGGTGTACACGTGAGAAGTGGAATGAAAATCATACATGATTCCAAACATATTTTACAAATAAATAACTGCAAAGTGGGGTGTGCATAATTATTCAGCCCCCTTTGTTCTGAGTGCAGTCAGTTGCCCATAGACATTACCTGATGAGTGCTAATGACTAAATAGAGTGCACCTGTGTGTAATTTAATGTCAGTACAAATACAGCTGCTCTGTGACGGCCTCAGAGGTTGTCTAAGAGAATATTGGGAGCAACAACACCATGAAGTCCAAAGAACACACCAGACAGGTCAGGGATAAAGTTATTGAGAAATTTAAAGCAGGCTTAGGCTACAAAAAGATTTCCAAAGCCTTGAACATGTTTCAGGACCTGAATGACTTTAGGTAAAATTACAGTTTTGGAGTGGCCTAATCAAAGTCTAGACTTAAATCCATGCCAAAATTCCTCCACAGTTATATGAAAGACTCATTGCCAGCTATCACAAACTCTTGATTGCAGTTGTTGCCGCCAAGGGTGGCACAACCAGTTATTAGGTTTAGGGGCAATTATGTTTTTATAGGCAGATTGGTATAGCTTTTTGCCTTAATAAAACTTGCATTTTGTATGCACTCAGGATATCTTTGTGTAATATAATGTTTTTTTTGATGGTTGATCGAAATCATTTAAGTGTGAAATATATGCAAAAAAGCATTTGTAAAGTACTGTGGACTCTCATGTAATCTACTATTGATAATTTAAGCATAGCAGCTCATTAAACTTGATTCATCTTTAACCTATTTGTAGAGAATCCTCACAAAACAATCAAGGACATCCCACTGGATCCCGTTCTTGTCCCACAAAAATAGTACCCTAATTTCAACATAACAGTTTAACCTATTTTACAGGCTTCACCTGCTTTTGTAAAAGACGCTTCACATTTTTTTCACAAGTCTTACTTCAGGGGTTTTCAGACTGCAGGATATCCTCTTTGGGTGCAGGGGAAGTTACAGTACAAAGTTAGACTTACATAATCCATGCATTTTTATTAAAATATATTTATCAAATATTTTAATACTGATTTTCTTCCTTGTGTAATCACACACTGGTCACAGTATAAAGAACCTGTATACAGTGGTGTGAAAAACTATTTGCCCCCCTCCTGATTTCTTATTCTTTTGCATGTTTGTCACACAAAATGTTTCTGATCATCAAACACATTTAACTATTAGTCAAAGATAACACAAGTAAACACAAAATGCAGTTTTTACATGAGGGGTTTTATTATTTAGGGAGAAAAAAAATCCAAACCTACATGGCCCTGTGTGAAAAAGTAATTGCCCCCTGAACCTAATAACTGGTTGGGCCACCCTTAGCAGCAATAACTGCAATCAAGCGTTTGCGATAACTTGCAACGAGTCTTTTACAGCACTCTGGAGGAATTTTGGCCCACTCATCTTTGCAGAATTGTTGTAATTCAGCTTTATTTGAGGGTTTTCTAGCATGAACCGCCTTTTTAAGGTCATGCCACAACATCTCAATAGGATTCAGGTCAGGACTTTGACTAGGCCACTCCAAAGTCTTCATTTTGTTTTTCTTCAGCCATTCAGAGGTGGATTTGCTGGTGTGTTTTGGGTCATTGTCCTGCTGCAGCACCCAAGATCGCTTCAGCTTGAGTTGACGAACAGATGGCCGGACATTCTCCTTCAGGATTTTTTGGTAGACAGTAGAATTCATGGTTCCATCTATCACAGCAAGCCTTCCAGGTCCTGAAGCAGCAAAACAACCCCAGACCATCACACTACCACCACCATATTTTACTGTTGGTATGATGGTCTTTTTCTGAAATGCTGTGTTACTTTTACGCCAGATGTAACGGGACACGCACCTTCCAAAAAGTTCAACATTTGTCTCATCGGTCCACAAGGTATTTTCAAATTCAAATTCAAATTTTATTAGTCACATACACAATCATACACAGTATAATATGCAGTGAAATGCTTTTTATACGACCGCCAGTGACCTTAAAAAAAAGAAAATAAGAAAATAAAATAAAATTTTATTTTCCCAAAAGTCTTGGCAATCATTGAGATTTTAGCAAAATTGAGACGAGCCTTAATGTTCTTTTAGCTTAAAAGTGGTTTGCGCCTTGGAAATCTGCCATGCAGGCCGTTTTTGCCCAGTCTCTTTCTTATGGTGGAGTCGTGAACACTGACCTTATTTGAGGCAAGTGAGGCCTGCAGTTCTTTAGATGTTGTCCTGGGGTCTTTTGTGGCCTCTCGGATGAGTTGTCTCTGCGCTCTTGGGGTAATTTTAGTCGGCCGGCCACTCCTGGGAAGGTTCACCACTGTTCCATGTTTTGCCATTTGTGGATAATGGCTCTCATTGTGGTTCGCTGGAGTCCCAAAGCTTTAGAAATGGCTTTATAACCTTTACCAGACTGATAGATCTCAATTACTTTTGTTCTCATTTGTTCCTGAATTTCTTTGGATCTTGGCATGATGTCTAGCTTTTGAGGTGCTTTTGGTCTACTTCTCTGTGTCAGGTAGCTCCTATTTAAGTGATTTCTTGATTGAAACTTGTGTGGCAGTAATCAGGCCTGGGGGTGACTACAGAAATTGAACTTTAAGTTATTTTTTAAGGGGGGCAATCACTTTTTCACACAGGACCATGTAGATTTGGAGTTTTTTTTCTCCCTTAATAACGTAAACCTTCATTTAAAAACTGCATTTTGTGTTCAATTATGTTATCTTTGACTAATAGTTAACGGTTTTTGATGAGCAGAAACATTTAAGTGTGACAAACATGCAAAAGAATAAGAAATCAGGAAGGGGGCAAATAGTTTTTCACACCACTGTATGTTCATTCAATTAAGCAATGTTAAGACAGAGTGGCACATGTACAACACCAAAAAAACCCTCTGTGGGGCAATTCTGTAACTAAATTTTGTGTTGATCAGAGACATTAAAGGAAAATGGCAAAACTGGTTCAAGCTGAGAGGAAGTAGGGGAGACAGAGGCTTCTTTTCACATGGGTTAACACATTGTCAATAGTTTTACCACAAGAAGATGCTATGTAAAAGTGGAATACAGTACTAGTTTTGTACTTCAAAACAATAGTGATGGGAAGTAGTGACTCGGTTCTTCAAGTAGTGATCTCGTTCATCAAAATGGTCTTTGGGCTTGACTGGAGGCGCTTCAGTCAAGTCAAAATAATCCTCAAATTCGAATCCTACAAACACAATGGCTTGTGTCACAACAACAAACTGAGGAGAATCAATTACCAGTTTTCGGGGACATGAATTGAGGGATTAATTACAGTATAGAAAGTAATTCATAGCCAGATTGAAGTTATTTGTTTATTAAATATGGTTGGGTTGTGACTACCTCCACCTGTACCTGCTCCTCCAGGCTTTTCATTTGCCTTGGGCTTTGGAGTAGCTGGAAAAAGCAAAATATCGCAGATGTCATTCCAGATTAGATTCTACACTTCTGTTTAACTTCCATATTAACATCAATTAACATCAACTGTTATATAATAAATGCAGATCAACTCCTGCTTCCTGCTTCACCCAGATGAGGATGGGTTCCCTGTTGAGTCTGGTTCCTCTCAAGGTTTCTTCCTATTACCATCTCGGGAAGTTTTTCCTTGCCACTGTCGCCCTCGCCTTGCTCACCACGGACTATCTGATCATTCTGATTCATACACATTCACATTCCATACAAACTTAAATAATTATTTTGATTGTGTAAAGCTGTTTTGAGACTATAGGTGTGTTCGGGCTCATACTGCGGCTGCGCAGACCGATCGGCGAGATTAGCCGGAAACAGTCGGGGAGGAGCTGAAAACGGAGCCGTCAAGTCGGACACGTTGGAGATCTCGTTGCTTCCTCAAACACGACAGATCACGTGGCGTTTACCTACTTTATTGCAGATGAACTGGAAGCTGTAGAAATACCTTTTTTGTTTGAAGAAATGCAGCAGAATGAACAACGACGGTAAGTTTATAAACAATATATGTGCATGTGTAAATCATTTAATTTTAAACTAACTGAACAAATACTGTTTTACAAATCAAGCTTATACCTAATCAAATGATGTTTTGTTTAGTGTTATGTTAGGCTTCTGTAAACAATAAATAATTAGATGTAATTACTGTTGGAGAGTAAGCTACTTGTTTTGTGTTTATAGTACAAATACAAATAAGTTTTTATATTTCATGTTCAACAGTCGTGTAAACCTTAATTGTTGGAGTCTATCCCAGTTCTACAAAAACACTGAATGACAATACTTTTGAATTACAATACATGTGTATATAATAAGTACAATAATAATAAGTACATGTTTTTATTGTATAGATTAGTTCCAAAAGTACAATTTGTGGAGGAGGTCGTCCCCCTATACAGTATACTTTGCTCTTTAGTAAATTTGCTCTTGTTGTCTTCCGATTTTCTTTAGCTCCTCCACAACAGTTCCCAAACTGGTCAACATTTTTTTTTTCAAAAGATCGTCTGCGCCTCTCTTTCAGTTGACGCCATCTCTCCAGGTCCGGCCTTACAAGAGACTCAAGCACAGCTGTTCTTCGTTCTGCATGCACGTCATATGCCTCAAAAAATTGTGAGGGTTGTGAGGATCTCTGCCTCCTGGACATGCTTGTAGTGGCAGAGGTCCCCGGCTGCTCGTCTACAGAAGCACCTGCTGCCTCAGGAAGAGAGATTGATGGAGGCCTGTTTTGAGAAGGTGGATCTTCCAAACATAGAGGAGTAGAGCAGATAGTTCCAGGTGGTGCAGTTCCTGTCCCAGAGGACCCAAATAGCTCATCCATTTGCTGCAGAAAAAGCACAATGTAATACGAAAGTGACTTTGTAATAAGATGCCAAATTATCTTATACAGTGCAGTCTTAGACTTATTGTGTTGTACTCCCAGGTTTGCTTTCCCTCCCCAGTTGCACGGCGCTAATCCTGAACTCTTTTGTAAGTGGTTAACATGTTGGTTAACTTTTTTCAAATTTTTTCACTTGACAAGGTTAGTTTGTAGCTTTTTATAAAAAGCAGTTTTGTTGCTGATAAGTTTTTGTAAGGTCTTGTCATTTTAATTTTATTAAAAATTTTGCTCTATTATTTGTCTATTTATTTATATTTTATATATACTTTCTTTTATATTATTCATGTTTTTTTCCATATCACTATCAACATCCTTGTAATTGTTTTGTGCATTGTAGAACAAATTAATTAGTTGTGTAGGTGTGTCTAAGTATTGTATTGTAGCCTATATGATATATCACATATTTATGATAGAACATAGATTAATTTATTATTTTACTTATCATATAAGTGAAGCAGCAACTACAGATTTCAGCATCAATCAATGTTGACCACATTACATTAAATGTCTGTGACATTTTAGTTATTCCATAAAATTTTTTACTTAAATATGCAGCTGAATACAGTGTGGTCTGTGCAGTATATGCAGTGGTCTGTATGAAAAAAGTACAATAATAAACTTATGCACAAATCCAATATGAAGAATTTAAGGGGGAAAAATGTACTGCAGTCAAAAGATCGTAAACTATTTACAAAATGGCATGCAAATTGATTTGTTATGCATATACAACCCCTGGCAAAAATTATGGAATCACCCCTCTCAGAAGATGTTCATTCAAATGTTTAATTGTGTAGAAAAAAAAAGCACATACATGCCACAAAACTATTTTCACTCAACAATCCAAACTTCTGGCTGTATAAAACACTTAAAAAAAACAAAGAAAGATAACTATAGTCAACGACAACTGTTTTAACAACTCAAACAGAGGAAAAAAATATGGAATCACCAAATAAAAACACTACTTGTACTTTGTTGCAGCACCGCTGGCTTTTATAACAGCTTGAATTCTCTGAGGCCTGGATTTACAGTAACTAATGTCCAACAGTATACTTCATCAGTCTGTCTCCAGCTTTGTCTTATTGCAGTTGCCAGATCAGCTTTGCAGGTTGGAGCCTTGTCGTGGACCATTTTTCTTTAATTTCCACCACAGATTTTAAATTGAATTAAGGTCCGGACTATTTGCAGGCCATGCCATTGACATTATATGTATTTCCTGTAGGAATGTTTTCACAGATTTTGCCCTATGGCACGATGCATTATCATCCTGAAAAATGATGCTACCATCACCAAACATCCTTTCAATTGATGGAATAAGAAAAGTGTCCAAAATCTCAACATAAACATGTGCATTTATAGAAGATGTACTGACTGTCATGTCTCCCATACCTTTACCTGACATACAACCCCATATCAATAATGATTGTGGAAATTTGCATGTTTTCTTCAGGCAGTTGTCTTGATAAATTTCATTGGAACGGCACCAAACAAAAGTTCCAGCATCATCACCCTGCGCAATGCAGATTCGTGATTCATCACTGAATCTAACTCTCATCCAGTCATCCGCAGTCCAAGATTGTCTTTCTTTAGCCCACTGAAACCTTGTTTTTTTAATGTTTAGATGTTAATGATGGTTTTCTTTTGGCTTTTCTGTATGTAAATCCCATTTCTTTTAAGCGATTTCTTACTGTCCGGTCACAGACATTGACTCCACTTTCTGCCCATTTGTTCCTCATTTGTTTTGTTGTGCATTTTCTGTTTTCAAGGCATGTTGCTTTAAGTTTTCTGTCTTGGCTCTTTGATGTCTTTCTTGGTCTACCAGTACGCTTCCCTTTTACAACCTTTCCATTTGATTTGTACTTGGTCCAGATTTTAGACACAGCTGACTGGGAACAACCAACATCTTTTGCAACATTCCATGAAGATTTACCTTCTTCAAGAAGTTTGATAATTCTCTCCTTTGTTTCAACTGACATCTCTCGTGTTGGAGCTATGAGTTATGTCAATCATCTTGGTTTAACACATCCCTAATGTGTGCAAGCACTCTTTTTTAACTGTAGACTAATTAGCAGTTGTAATCAGATACAGGTATTTGTTTTAGAAATGCAAAGAGCATGGTGATTCCATATTTTATTTGGTGATTCCATATAATTTTCCTCAGATTTGTGTGATTCCATATTTTTTTCCTCTGTTTGAGTTGTCAAAACAGTTGTCATTGACTATAGTTATCTTTCTTTCTTTTTTTAAGAAGTTTGGATTGTTGAGTGAAAATAGTTTTGTATGTGCTTGTTTTTTTTCTACACAATTAAACATTTGAATGAACATCTTCTGAGAGGGGTGATTCCATAATTTTTGCCAGGGGTTGTAGATGGATTGAAGCAGGAAACACTCGTGATCATCGTCATGTGGTGAATGTGGCCAATCATGAGAAGCTGTGACGTCATCACAGCCTGGCGCAGTCGCTCCTGAAATGCTGCGCTGGCTGAGCAAGCCGGCTGCTCTCGAAACGCTCTCGCGTTACTTTGATGCCACACGTGAACGTCACGTGGCGTCGGCGCCGGTTCAAGTCAGACAAAATTTCTAACCGGCATGCACTAGTTCAAGTCAGCCGCCGATCGGTCTGCGCAGCGCCGCATGAAGTCGAACACACCCAATGTCAATTGTTAAAGCACTATACAAATAAAATTGAATTGAATTGTATTGAATACACATACTCACACCTTCATTCACACACTACGGGCAGTTTGGGAACGCCAACCTGCATGTATGTGGACTGTCAGAGGAGATCCACCAAGTATGGGGAGAACACACAAACTTGACAGTACTATCCACTAAGCCACCATGCTGCCATTATAAACCCTTTATATTGATTTTTAATAAAGATTAATAATCAAACCTGCGGTCTCATGCGTGGGTTCCAGCGCACATAGTAACCCACCCAGAGCTCCAGATGCCGGAGACTGGCCAGGGGGTACAACACTCTCCTCTAGAGTGTGATGTTTTGGGGCTGTCGCTGGGCCACACGAACTTTCAACTCCCTACAAAGATTTTCTATGGGGTTGAGATCTGGAGACTGGCTAGGCCACTCCAGGACCTTGAAATGCTCCTTACGAAGCCACTCCTTCATTGCCCGGGCGGTGTGTTTGGGATCACTGTCATGCTGAAAGATCCAGTCACATTTCATCTTCAATGTCCTTGCTCATGGAAGGAAGTTTTCACTCAAAATCTCACGATACATGGCCCCATTCATTCTTTCCTTTACACGGATCAGTTGTCCTGGTCCCTTTGCAGAAAAACAGCCCCAAATCATGATGTCTCCACCCCCATACTTCATAGTAGGTATGCAACTCAGCATTCTTTCTCCTCCAAACATGATGTTCTATACTGGTTTCATCTGACCATATGACATTCTCCCAATGCTCTTCTGGATCATCCAAATGCTCTCTAGCAAACTTCAGACGGGTCTGGACATGTACTGGCTTAAGCAGAGGGACACATCTGGCACTGCAGGATTTGAGTCCCTGGTGGTGCAGTGCGTTACTGATGGTAGCCTTTGTTACTTTGGTCCCAGCTCTCTGCAGGTCATTCACTAGTTCCCCCGTGTGGTTGTGGGATTTTTGCTCACAGTTCTTGTGATCATTTTGACCCCACGGGGTGAGATCTTGCATGGAGCCCCAGATCGAGGGAGATTATCAGTAGTCTTGTATGTCTTCCATTTTCTAATAATAGCTCCCACAGTTGATTTCTTCACACCAAGCTGCTTACTTATTGCATATTCAGTCTTCCCAGCCTGGTGCAGGTCTACAATTTTGTTTCTGGTGTCTTTGACAGCTCTTTGGTCTTGGCCATAATGGAGTTTAGAGTGTGACTGTTTGAGGTTGTGGACAGTTGTCTTTTATACTGATAACGAGTTCAAACAGATGCCATTAATACAGGTAACAAGTGGAGGACGGAGGAGCCTTTTAAAGAAGAAATTACAGGTCTGTGAGAGCCAGAAATTTCGCTTATTTGTAGGTGACTAAATATACGTATTTTACAGAGGAATTTACCAATTAATTCATTAAAAATCCTACAATGTGATTTTCTGGATTTTTATAGTTGAGGTATTTAACTATAAAGCATAAAAATGCTATTATAATATGTGCTGTGCCAATTATGTATGTCTGTTTTATCATGGACATCCAATACAGTACATCATGGATTTCAGGATATTGTGTTTCCCCATCACATGTGGGGAAACGAGAGAAAAACTGTTAAAATCCTCGTTCGCCCTTCCAGTGTTAGGTAGTGAGTGACGTCATGATTTGAATCGGCGCGCGCGACCGGGGAAACCTAGGGACACTACGGCTGAATCCCATTTCTATTTTCTACCCCTTCCCCTACCCCTTCCCCTTCTCCCTTGAAACGAAGTGGAAAGGGGAAGGGTTTAAATTTTTCCCCTAAGAAATGGGACACCACTACAACACTGTTATACGTCATCATACGTTGTCACTAGTTCCTAATGTTACGTTAAAGGACATGCGCCGATGTTTATCACACATTGCAATAAGAGAGAGATTACTCACTCCCAAAGTTTTTTCGCGCCGTATTTCATCCCTATACATAATATAAATTATAAAAATATATAAAAATAAAATATATATTTGTAATATCGTGCAATCGGTGCTAGCCGCTAGCAAACTTTAGCGATTTTTTTGCAAACATTTCTTTACAGAACATCACCATAAACACAAACACAAGACTAGAGGTAATATACATATAATGAAAACTTGTCATAAAAATCTTTATTTATGGCAAAAATTTACATTTATGGGTCTGTTTGCTCGAGTGAGCAGCCATGTTGAAAATTTCGCTTAGCCCTTCGTTTGAAGTGAGGTCCTGAAAAATCTTCGTTTGGAGGGCTATCTGGCCCTTCCCCTTCCCCCTACCCCTCCAACCAAAAGAGAAATGAGACACCCCTACCCCTTCACGTGAACGCGCCAAACGGAGGGGTAGGGCTATGTGAAGGGGTAAGGGGTAGAAATGGGATTCAGCCTACATTTCCCGGAACACCTGTTGTAGTTTCTGTCAGAGTTTGCGTCGGGAAGATTTTAGGGGCGTTCGACTTCATGCGGCGCTGCGCAGACCGATCGGCGGCTGACTTGAACTAGTGCATGCCGGTTAGAAATTTTGTCCGACTTGACCCGGCGCCGACGCCACGTGACGTTCACGTGTGGCCTCAAAGTAACGCGAGAGCGTTTCGAGAGCAGCCGGCTTGCTCAGCCAGCGCAGCATTTCAGGAGCGACTGCACCAGGCTGTGATGACGTCACAGCTTCTCAT
This sequence comes from Channallabes apus, assembly GCA_030522415.1. Taxonomy (NCBI): domain Eukaryota; kingdom Metazoa; phylum Chordata; class Actinopteri; order Siluriformes; family Clariidae; genus Channallabes; species Channallabes apus. The sequence continues at coordinate 25,866,988 of CM060108.1, read as the reverse complement.
GATTGGCCACATTCACCACATGATGATGAACACGAGTGTTTCCTGCTTCAATCCATATAATTGCATAACAAATCAATTTGCATGCCATTTCGTAAATAGTTTACAATCTTTTGACTGCAGTACATTTTTTTCCCTTAAATTCTTTATGTTGGATTTGTGCATAAGTTTATTATTGTACTTTTTTCATACAGACCATGTATAGTATTCAGCTGCATATTTAAGTAATATTTTTTATGGAATAACTAAAATGTCAGACATTTAATGTAATGTGGTCAACATTGATTGATGTTGAAATCTGTAGTTGCTGCTCCACTTGCATGTGCTGCATTGTGCTAGTGTGCATTGTCAATTGACTGGTATATTATAATAAAGACAAATACATTGTGCTTGTGCATGTATGGTTTGTCTAACCTGCCCTTAGCTAACTGAAGGTAAGAGTTAAATGTAAAAAAATTAAAATAAATACATACCACAAAACACAATATAACTACAAAATTATACTACATAACTACAATCTAAATCAAACTACAAAAAAACACAGCCTAATTCCTTATAATTTGCAGGTCATTCATGTTCAATGTTTTTAGTTTACCAAAACTTGTTTATGCCAGAAATATCACATACATTCTAAACCACAAAAATTACAAACAGACAACCACTTAAATCAGACAAATTGAAATCTGTTAAGTGTTATTGCGTTAATTAGTTTTTATTAGACATAACGAGTCACACACATTGAGTATAGTCCCATGGTCTCTCACTTCGCGTATATAAAGACCATGCATTACCAAGTGCAAGAAAAAACTAAATGAATAATAGAACAATGAATGTGAAGGACAGCAAATGAAGAACCTTTACTCTTAAGATTTCCAAGGAAATTGCAGAAAGAATGAAAACTGGTAAGTAAATGGAAGAACTGGAATAAATATAAATTAACAATGATTTGTGTGATAGTTTTGAGTATTTCCTCACATGCAAAGTTCCTCTCTGGTGTCATGGCAAAAGTTACAGCCGTTGACACAAAACAAGGTAAACACTTGTGATGAACAAACACATACTGGACACATAAGTGACAACTAAATTTTCAGCTTTCTCTCTAAACAGCTCCTATCAGCGATCTAGCTTGTGCTGCAGTGTTTCCCCAACCTCCTTCTCCATGTCCCTCTACCTCCACTGAGTCACCTGTACCCCTAAATCTCAGTTTTGTGAAACCACCAACCAGCCAGTGCCCTGTGCAACAGACACCCATTAGCCAGGACCTACCGACTACCACCCTAATGTAGTGGGTGGTAACCCTTCAGAAGCCAGAAACCCATCCTCCGTCCAGATAGTATAGGATAATTTTGCATCTTATTACAAAGTCACTTTCGTATTACATTGTGCTTTTTCTGCAGCAAATGGATGAGCTATTTGGGTCCTCTGGGACAGGAACTGCACCCCTGGAACTATCTGCTCTACTCCTCTGTTTGGAAGATCCACCTTCTCAAAACAGGCCTCCATCAATCTCTCTTCCTGAGGCAGCAGGTGCTTCTGTAGACGAGCAGCCGGGGACCTCTGCCACTACAAGCATGTCCAGGAGGCAGAGATCCTCACAACCCTCACAATTTTTTTAGGCATATGAAGCGCATGCAGAACAAAGAACAGCTGTGCTTGAGTCTCTTGTAAGGCCGGACCTGGAGATGGCGTCAACTGAGAGAGGTGCAGACAATCTTTTGAAAAAAAGATGTTGACCAGTTTGGGAACTGTTGTGGAGGAGCTAAAGAAAATCGGAAGACAACAAGAGCAAATTATACAGTTACTAAAACCTTCATGTAAAACATGGCAAATAAAGCTTATTCTGTTTCAAGCAAATGTCTATGTACTTTTGTCATCTTTCCAATGTTATAAATTGCCTCTTATTTTCAGTTACAATTTCAAAATGCACTTTGAGGTGACACTTCAGAGCTCTTGCCTTGCATTTGTTGCACTTTCATACAATTTTACTAGTAAGTCTTACAGACTAAATTATATTAACTGTTTACAATTTTTAACTTTCACTGAAATGATTGCATGTTGGTACTGTAACATGCAATTTATGTTTTTTCTAAGCTACAGAAGTGAAAATCTGTTTCAAAGGAAAGGTAATTGAAAAACTAAATATCTCACCCCCATTCACAGCAATAGTACTGAAAAGAAATACTATGGAAGTCTGTGGAGGAGAACATTGTTCCAAATATCTTCGTAATTATCTGAAAACTAATAAACAGGACCAAGGGTAGTAATGACATCCTGTATAGGTAGAACATAAGGGTTCAGGACAATATACCAAATTGTAATTAAATTTTGTAGTTCGCACCGCCACTTGTTCTTTGGAAAGCCTGAAATGATTGTGAAATTCTGAGGGACTGTATAGGGCAGTGGTTCTCAAACTTTTTCTGTCATTCCCCACTTAAGGGGGTGAGCGAATTTTCAAGCCCCACTTGTCAACAAAATAATAACGAAATCGGCCAAGTTTACCGTTTATTGAAATATCAATTCCTAAACCAATACGATCAAACCAAGTTAAAAACAGATAAAATACGTGTGCAATTGTTACAAGGCTTACGTTGTCACTTATCTTTGCATAATTGACCCCATGTTTATTAGCTTCTCAGCAATCGTTTGTAGTTTTTTTTGCACTGGCCAATTCTGTATGCAACTTTGAATGAAGCCATTTGTGCTTTGCTGTCCACTGATTCAGATTTTACCATGCGATTATCCTGCTGTCTGTATTCTGCCAGCTTTCTTTCAAAGACGTCCAGTGGTTTATTAACGTAACTGGAGTGTGTTGTCTCTAAGTGTCTTCCTAATTTGTTGGGTCTCATGCGGTCTGCTGCCAGCGGTTTAAGACACAAAACACACACGAGCCTCTCCTCTGCCCCCACCATGAATACAAGCTCAACATAGGCTTCATTAGGGGTGGGTGATATAACCAAAATCTTCTATCACAGTAGAAGCAATTTTCTAACTCAATAACACAATATAGCAATTTGTATCTGAAAATGCATAAATAAAAATGAAAACACAAAGAAATAGTTTTACATAATTTCATTTTTTTAATGTAATTTTATTTAAACTGTGAATTGCTGAGGTTTGCCGCATTTCTTTACTTTGGCCATATTCAATTTGTATTTCAGATGATAGAAAAGGTTTGACGTGTTTCCACCACTTGTTAAAACAGTGCACTTGTGTACCTTCCAAATCATGTTCATCTCATTCGTATCACTTTTCTTATATCCAAACCAATTCCACACCACAGACGAGGCACCTTTTTTCTTTACAATCTCCTCGGTGTTGGTTTCGTCACATGTAAGCAAACTCACTGCTGCTGCAGCGTCTTCTTCCATTGTCGAAGTGTATGTGAAGCCAAACACATCAAAAGTGGGACGAAACAGCGGCACCCGATTGAACCGAACATCTGCGCAAATACAGCGCAGCGCGACTATCTGGATAGCGCAGTGATGATCTGGTTTATTTGCGCAGCCCGGTGGATCGCGCAGCGCCGCTCGAATCACAAACCTGCGCGACCCACTGTGTTTTATTTAAAAACAATTTATCTAAAATGTCAGGACTGTTTAATATTGTTTCCGCCTTGCCATGCCTGGTTTGTACGTGCGCATACCAGCGGGGTAAAATGTATTTTGATGGTCGGCGCGGTTTATTTCTGTCAGAGTCGCGCAGCGCTGCCCAGTGGCTCGCGCAGGTTTGTGATTCGAGCAGCGCAGCTAAAGTTTGTCCGACGTTAAACCGTTGTTGTTCCACTATGGTTCCACTTTTTCTCCCGGCCCACAACCGATGTTATTTTAAATTTACTTGTATTAATGATCCACTTATTTGTGTGTGATTGTTTAGTTTTGAGCGTACGCTCTTCATTATCAATAAAGAAAAGCATGAATTAGAATAGGTACTTTCCTGTTTTTCCTCCCGTTCATTGCGCCCCACCTGTCATGTCTGTATTCCCCACTAGTTGGGCGCCCCACAGTTTGAGAACCACTGCTTTAGAGTTAGACGAGATTTAAAACTGAACCAGAGCCGAGAGCGCGAACCTCTGCAGTGTGACTGAGCGAGAGCAGCCTAGCATCTATGGGAGTCACGTGACAAAAGAACGAACGACTCGGAGTAGAAGAGTAATTGAGAAAGAATCGCTCAATTCTGTTTCCTGTACATAACCTGCAGAGGTTTGGCGATGATTCCCAGGAGATAACGAACTAATCACTCTCAGAGACTACGCGTTCTTCTGAGTCACATTAAAAAACAACGAATCGTTCATGATCACTAGTGACAATATGTCTCGGTCTCCCCTACATGTTGAACAGAAACGATCTAAAAAGTAAACGATCTAAACTTGCCAGTCAAGTTCATGAATCTGAGCGTACAGTACTTACATACTGCATACTAACAAAGATCACCGAAACAAGTAAGGAATGGTAAAACTAGCAACTGTTTTACATCCAAATAATCAAGATCAAATATTTTCCACATTCTGATGTTTAGTTTGAGCCAAAAACCTTGATTTGTATTTGCCTGGTTGTATGCATTGTACAACGTCCACATGATTGGCTAATTTGATAGTTGAATGAATGAGCAAATGTACAGATTCCTCAGATCAGGACATGCCTTTACACTAAACTGCTTTAAGAAGCATTTTTCCTGGAAAGGTTTTCTGAAAAGAACAAAATCCTGAAATATATGTGGAGTATCCTAGACCCTGATTCAAGTATAAACATTTTCTAAATTAAAATTAATAAAACCAGAACTTTTTTCAGAAAAGAATTCTGTTACAATGCGGAGAATTAGATAAAGTATTCATTCATTCAAAAAATAAAAGAAATGCATTGTCCATTTCTGCTCACTAGATGGCAGGAGATAGCATTTTCAGTCACAAAGTAAGATTGATCATTACATAATCCTGGCAGTAAAACTGGAAGGGGAAATTAACTTAGATCGTTTAAATGGACACGTGTAGGCTGTGAGGATTTGAAAACTGCAGCATTGAACATTGGTTTCTGACAAACATTGAACATTGGTTTGGTCAAACACACGTGCCAGTTAGACCTCTGACTTACATGGTGTTGTAAGAAAACATAAGGAGCAGGGCATCAAATTCAAGGTAGAATATAAAAAGAATTGGTTACATGTTTCTAAAATTTTTAGCAGCCTCCAATCTCTGTCTTTCTCTCACCTGTACACACTCACACACACACACACAACAGCACACGCACATGTGCGTAAGGCAAATATTTTGGATGCTAACTTTATTGCTATACGTTATGTTGATATATTGATTGATATATACGATTACATTAGATTAATGTAATATACATCATATTATATTCCTTTTCCTGAAATGTGCATACATTTTTGGCTGATGCATATAATTTTTTTTTCTATGGACGTTGTATGCTATAGGAATTACTATTTCCTTATCTGTTACAGCGTATCCCTTTGCAGGCCACGCCCACCTCTTAAGAGCCCCTTCTAATTGGTAATCCCAAGGGCGAGTGCACGGCGTGACCGCGCGCTGACGCAAATCGTTGAGCTGATCCCATTGGACGATCTCAACGTCTATCAGGGATAGGGGCCGGTTTTGGAGGCTGCTGTCAGAAGAGGCAGTCAAACGGAGGTTTCCGTCTCGGGACTGCGGGAAACTACCCTGCGAAAAGAACGAGCTGAGCAAGTCGCTGTGACCGGGGAGACAGCCCGAGCTGAGAGTGGAGCGGAAGGCTTTTCTTTTCGAAGTGGCAGTTTTTTTTAATTAATTAATTTTTTTAAAGACACCTCTTCTTTCCGGTTAAAGAAACAAGCCTTTGGAGATGGGCGACAAGGCGGGGACCAGGTAAGAGTGTTTTAAGTTTCAGGTTGAGTGTTAGAGCTCAGGGTCAGAGCAAGTTCCGTCTCGTTTAAAAAGTCACGAAGCAGATTCAGCTTGCTCAGGCAGGGAGTGAAAACCAGCTGAGAGGTGAAGGAGAGGTGAAAGCGTCGCTAGTAAAGGTTTTGCAGTAGCAGCGACAGCAGCAGAAACCCGCGGTGTGGTTGTGATATCTGCACATTTATCTGTCTAGCTCATCATCATCATCATCTTCATCCTCCTCCTAGTGAAACCACTTCGTAGCTAGCTCACTCACTACACTGGCTTGGGTGGGGTTACGGATCACCGAGCTGCAGAAAACCCTCAAATATGGGCTGATTTCCTGCATCCTACAAGCAACGATCATCTCAACAAGCCTGAGCACCAAGTGCACCATTACTGCCTCTCCTTTCACAAGCTTTCTCTAAGAATGCATTGTTCACAAGGATTCAATTGTTCTGGTTACATTGACTCTATTGATTAATAATAAAAAAAACTGGGCGGTTATAGTGAGTCGTTACATTGTATACAGTCATGTGCTCTGTGTCAGAGTCAGAGCACTGCAGGGTGTATTTATTTACAAGAATGCTGCTTCTATTAGTCAACGAAGAAAAAAAAATCGGATGCTGCAGACAGCGTGAGAATCATGTTGATCACTTCCGACCTCGATCACTTCCTCAGCTGGGAGAAAAGGCCTCGGTGTTTCCTGTGTTTCGGACACACACACACACACACAACGCGGTTTGGTTTAGAGACTCTTTGGTTTTCTTGCATGAGGCTTTTTTTTTGTAATTAAAGAGCCTGATGCTCTGCAGCACACTGACTAAAGAGGCAGTTGAGTCGTAGGCGAAGGTGTACGTGTACAGTTTGATGAGTAACTGAGCTATCTCCTCAGCTTCTCTCTCTCTCTCTCTCTCTCTCTCCTGGGCTCGGTCCAGACCAGGGTACTATGGGAATATTATTAAATAGCAGACATGTGCGACTCCCATGCAGCATTCCACCCAATTAATTACATCTCAAAACTAGTTAGTCTTATTGCACAGTGTCACACTAAGGTATTCCTCTTTTTGGTGTAATGACGTCACTTAGGCGTGTGACGCACACAGACACGCCCCCTCTCCCTCAACCTATGTCTCTCTCTCTCTCTCTCTCTCTCTCTGTCCACCTCGTGATGTGCATTTCAAAAACACCCTGCTAAACTCTCTGGCTTCTTGGATCTCATGCAAAAAAAAAAAAAATAATTTATATATATACTCATGCGCACACAGTCAGGCAAAAAATATTTACACTTCAGTAGTAGGATGCTTATTATATTCATATAAAATATATAAAATCCTATGTATCAATATATAACTTGTAGCATTACATTTATTAATAAAATATTTATAATTTTTCCCCCCCGAAGTGTGTATACATGTTTTTGTGTGTGTGTGTGTGTGTGTGTGTGTGTGTGTGTGTGTGTGTGTGTGTGTGTGAAATATGCTTTGGCCTGAAAAAAAAAAACATGGAGTTGGCAACCTCTCTAATATAAATAAATAAAATAGCATGAAGATTGATTGTTTTTACCCGTCCCAGTCAATTTTTTCCCAATGGAGGGATTAATCAGTATCTTTGTTTTGCATTCATATACAGTATTTGCTTTCTTGTTTGTTTGTTTGTTTGACAGAGGAACTCTCTGATGTCACATTTTCCTGTGAGGACCTTTAGCATGCCCCATGAGGCCCTGTGGCTTCAACGTTGCCAGACCGAGCGTTTTCCTGGCCAGCTGTGTTATTTTTAATCACTGAGGGTTAGGAAAACTCTCACTGGGGGATTGGGGTGTACGGATTAAAAGCCATGAAATGACCTCGGGGCTTGCTGTTATAGAAAAATTATCACTAGGGCACGGAGATGTGATGGGCTGTTACCATATCAAAGTTAATTATTTTCCAATAACATTTTTATCTGCATTTGTCATACTTGTCAGTATTTAACCATTTATGGTTATATGTCATGTTGTGCAACGTTCATGAGACAACCTAGTTTCTTTTACCACTTATATTGTCACATCTATAAACAGTTGTTCCTTTACCAGCTTCTCTTTTTCTCTCTTAAATTATAAGATGAAAATAGCAGCTTGTGATCTTAGCAAGAGCAATTAGCTCCGTCCTTAATGTGACATTTAATGTTACAAATCGCTTACACTGGAGACTTGTTGCATAAATATCTCTTTACTAAAACTTCACTGTATCAGCAATTTATACATTGTTTGTTGTTTAGTGACAACACGTTGTTTTGAAATCTTTGCCTTATTTGACTTTGGATTATGTTTGCCATACAAACTAATCTACAATAGTATAGTAGAGAATATCACATGAAAGGGAGTGCTATTGTGGTGAATACTAGCATGGCTGTCATGCGGTCACAGCGATTTGGAATTCAAAGGTATTACAGCCATGCTGATATTCAGCATAACAGCGCGACCTCGAATGTAATGTTGCTTTTAGACATGTGATTATGATTTGCTTGTTTGTTTGTTTAACCAGTTCTTTTGCTCCGTTGATAAATATCCTTCTGTGAGTAGTCGAACTTAATAACCGCGACTGGTGGAGCTAGCGACAGTCAGAACGTTGGTATAGAATAGTTTTAAATTCTTGCTGGTACTGTTTAGCTAAAAGTTGTAAAGCATGAAGGTGGTGGACAGTCCTGTAAGTGTCTCTTTTTATTTCGCCCTATTCTGCTTTAGAATATCGCTTGCATTAACTTCCAGGTTCAGCCGTTGTATCCCAAATAGTGTGAAATGGAAAGCCTAGTGCTCTGGAGTGTAAAATCCCTTGTCCCACACACCAAGGGGGTCGCTTGATTGATGGAGAGAGATTTGAGACTTGTGTTACGGGCTAGTTAGCTTTGACTTGGAAGCCGTTATAAAGGAGACATTTTTGCTGAAGATGAAATAACATTGTCAGGTGAGTCTTCTTGCTTCCGTGACTGGTTTCATATGTGGGTTTTGTCAGGAAGCTGCTCTTTCCTTTGTACTGCAGACCACACCGACCTACTTTCACTCATGCTGCGACCAACGTTTAGTGTGAAGAAGGATTGTTAGGACACCTATGACAGAGTGATACATATAGTTAAACGTTCCAGTCCTGTTACCATACATTATCACAATGGACTGCTTCTCATCCAATCAGATTACTAGGTCTAAACTACCTATTGTATAATTGGGATTTGAATTACAGCTAGAGTACTGATATGGGCCTTCTGACCAACCAGATTTCTGAATTCAGCAGCGCTGTAAACATTCTAGTAAAAACTGTTCCCACGGTGACCTGAAACACTGAAACAGATTGGATCTTAGAAATTTTCCTATCAAATTCACTGATGTAGACCATGCTGTGAACACTTGTGAATGTTACTGACATAAAAAAGATCTTATTTGCATGGCATTGAAAATAGAAAATACAGCACCTTTAGTTTAACATAGCAGTTCTATATCTATACTCGTTTTTAATTGGATATATACATATATATAAAATAATATGTTTGGAACAAAAATATCACTTACAATGAAATCAGACCACCTTTTAAAACTATGCCCAATTCCTGTGATAAAATAAAATTGTATTATAATTGTTATTTATCGCAATACTGCTACTGTATTTTATCCGGTCACCCGGTATACAGTGAGCAGATAATAGCTCGCATTTAGGAGTTTCATTGTTTATTTTTGATGGAGTAAGATTAATCTCACAAAGCTACTGTCCAGGTTGGATTATACGGAATCAGACAGGTTTTAAACTGATTGAACTGCATGGCAGACAGACAGATTTACAGTTGCTTTTGCTTCATGAAGGTAGGTGAACTTTATCCTGGGAATGCACAAGTCTTGATCTTTTGTGCCAGCAGAAATTTGGATAGCGAGACTGTGGTATGTTCGGTTGGGAAAGTATGAAGCTGGATATTATATGGAGCTGCCTGTTTTTATGTAGCAGACAAATCAGGCTGCCAGTTTTCTTATTTTTACCTGAGGCATATTAAAAAAAACATATCGAAAACGTATGGAAAATAATGTTTTTGTGGGAAAATGTACTTTCTTTTCTCTTTCTGCTTGCTTGTATTTTCACATTAGCCATGTTGGCACCTCTGGCGAGCCTGCATAACTGATTGTACAGTTAAATCATTTGTCCTTTGTGTGCAAGAGAGCTGTTGTTCATCACCGCCCCCGACCAAAGCAACCAGTGCAGAACCAACTTTTGCTTGAGCCCCTATCGATTGACACACATTCACAGCACAATCCATGATGAAGGTGGAAGTGTCGTCACCTCATCTGTGTGTCCAAATTACTTTTGCAGACAACTAAATCTGTAACGGTCCCTAATCATGCTCACAGCCATTTCTAAACTAAAAAGATGTGTTTTGAAACCACTTACAGCACCATAGTGCTATCCAATGGCTGCACGGGCAGTGTTTATACCCACACTTACACACCCTCTTTAAATCCGTCCAGTTTGAGAGTGGTGTGGGTGTAGTGTATATCTGGCTCGCTTACAGTGGAGAATGGCTGCAGGCTACAAGAGATTCGGTCGGCTTGCTTCTCCAAACATGCTAATCTGTCCACTTAACCCGTTTCCACCACAGCGAAATCCTGCTTTCAGCTCCCAAATTCGGCCATCTTTCACCATCTTACTTGCCATGGCCCTGTGACAGTTCTTGGTTACATTTCTCTGTTGTTTTGTTTCCACTGTATAAGATTCTCTCCAGAGTTTTCTAGATCTACCTACTGTACATGCTACATCTACAGTATGTGCTCGCTGACCCTTACAGTAAGTGTTATATTAGTTGTAACATGCTCAGTCAGTGGAAGGCAAAGTCCAACACGCAGTTATATTGTTTTCTTTTAACATGAGTATCAGTCTCAGAAGTCCATGGAAATTAGCTGAATAATGCTGTAAATTTCCAGACCTGGAACAGTCGAATCCTTGCTTGCAAACTGTTGATTTTTATGTAAAATAAGTTTGTAATGGAAAGAGAGTAAGCCCAGAACCAAAATGTAGTAAGCCCAGAAAGAGAGAGATCCACTTAATCCTCTTATTAGAGTTGTCAACATTTAAATTGAGAGAGGATGAGGAGTCTGGCAGCAGTTGTTGCGGCCTTTGTGTAGCGAGCGTCTGACTCTACCTTAAAGTGCCACTGGTGCAAAAGTATCAGAACAGTTTTCCTCCATTCTAGAGTTTGATATGAACATTTAACTAAGGTACCTCACCTATTTAAAAAAAATACAAATTTATGCATTGTGCTTCTTTTATGTGATTTGCTGTGTATTAAAAAAGTAAATGGTTTAACTTTACAGATCTTCATTGTAAAGGGTTTAAACAATGTTTTCCATGCATGTTCAATTGACCATAATCAATTAATTAACATGCACCTGTGGAAAGGTGGTTAAGACCTTAACAGCTTACAGGAAGTAGGCATTTAAGGTCACATTTCTAAAAACGCAGGACAAAAGAGACTTGTCTATCGACTGTGAAAAACACCCAAAGAAAGATGCCCAGGGTCCCTGCTCATCTGCGTGAACGTGCATTAGGCATGCTGCAGGGAGGCATGAGGACTGCTGATGTGGCTAGGGCAATAAATTGCCATGTCCGCACTGTGAGACGCCTAAGACGGCGCTACAGGGAGACAGGAAGGACAGCTGATCATCCTCACAGTGGAAGACAACGTGTAACAACACCTGCACAGGATGGGTACAGGTACATCTGAATATCACACCCGCGTGACAGGTACAGGATGGCCACAACAACTGCCCGAGTCACACCAGGAACACACAATCCCTCCATCAGTGCTCAGTGCTCAGACAAATCTGGTCCAGTCCATGAGGAGGAGATGCACTGCAGTACTTGAAGCAGCTGGTGGCCACCAGATACTGACTTGTACTTTTGATTTTGAGCCTCCCTTCATTCAGGGACACATTGTGAAACATTTTTAGTTTATGTCTTATGGTGTTGACTCTCTTAGTGTTCATACAAATATTTACACATTAAGTTTACTGAAAGTAAAAACAGTTGAAAGTCAGAGGACGTTTCCTTTTTTGCTGAGTGTATGTGTGTATATAAATATCAAAATGACCATTTTAATTCTTAAAATTAAACAATGATTATATTTGCAAACACATCCTCAGACACATGTTATCTCAAAGATGGCTGACCTGCCAGTATAATAATAGTCCAGTAGGGTTGTATGATTTGATCATATGATTATTTTGACATAAAATGCAATTGCGATTTAAACTACGATATTTAACTAATAAATGTACTATAATAAATCATAACCTTTTGCAATTGAATAATGGAACAGGTCCACATTGCCATTTAGATTTTTATGTGATTAATTGCACTACACAGTCACATGAGGTACACATTTTGAAGTCCTTTTTAAAATACGATCTTTGTTCCTATATAAAGCAAGAAATCAATTTATTTTCTTTTTTTTTTTCATTAAAACGTTTCTACTCTGCAAAATACTCCGTAGCAATATCTTTAGTTTTGTCAGAGCGCTTGATGATGATTATCATGCTATGAAAATCAGAAACCCATTAGATCCTCGTTTTGTTCTGACTATCAGGGAGACCCAGGCAAAGAGAGCTACTGTAGAGATAAACGTAAAGCAGTGGCATGTAGAGATGCCTTCCTCTTCTGATCAGTCATGCTTTAAATGCAAGATGGAATCCAATTACAATCGACCATTACAGCAGTTGGTACGGGTTTTGGTGTTTAGTGTTGAGGATGCAGGTGGTGCAGGGTTGAGGAAGAAGGTGATCGTAAACAGTTACTAGTTTAGTAGTCTTCATGGAGGTCCGCTGTGGTTGTAGGGCTTCTTTCCAACCTTTTCTGACTATAGTTATCTTGGATAACTAAGATACACATCTTGCTGTCTATCTTCAGATTGACTACCAATCTCTCCTCCTTAAAAATCAGACATTTGGTGGGAATTTTCACATCTAAGTTTAAAAATGGGTGTACAGTACCAGTCAAAATTGTGCAAACAATCTCCCATTCAATTACTGATTTATTTTCTACATGCTAGAACATCATAAATCACCAGTTAACAAACAGCACCTCAGATTAGAGCCGTTATAAAGGCTATACAGAGCACAAGTAGCTGACACATCTTAATAACAACTGTCTACAGGAGAATTTCGATGCCTTTAGCATTGTTTTACAATGTGGAAAGAAATAAAAATCAAGCAAGACCATTAAGGTGTGTCCAAACGTTTGACTTATGTTTCCTTCATTTCAGACTGAAATACACTAATAGTGACAACATGTAATAATGGCAAAATATTTCAGTGCCTACATTTCAAAATAAAACTGTGGGGATCTATTTTACTTCTTGCACCTGTTTATGCATATAATTGTATAAAACTTTGAGTAATCCTGATCATATCCCACAAATTTTTTGTCCAACTTACACCAAAAGCACATTCTTTCCTAATTCACTTCATGACCATTTATAATTATTTAAAGCTAAAGGACAAATGTTTTGCTTGTAAAAGAAAAGATGAGATGTTTTTAGGTTCGCTTCCATGAGGATACTGCTCAAGTTTTGGATTAAGTCAGAATTAATGAACAGGATTAATCAGAGATGAATGTGAATGTTGTACTTGGCTATTTGTATTACCGTTGTCTTGTCTGACCGCTTGAACACTGCACGACTGAATTTCTCTTCTTTGTACAAATATTTTTTTTGCTTCTCTTTTTCACCTATTTTTTTATTTTTTTGCTATGCTCTCCTCTGTCTCCAGCATAAACAGCCCTTTCTCTGTCTCTCTGTAAGTAGATGACCCTCCTAACCTCTGAGGCTTCATCACTCATCACCATAGTAACTGCCTTGTCCGCCACCAGTAAAAAGCTGCATACTCATACTGTGCTGTGAAAGTAGTGTTTGCTCCCATCTGCTTTTTAGCAAGTGCTAAGCACAGGACAAAAACACTGAATGAAAGACTTTGTGGCAATAACATAGATATATTTTTTTGTACACGAGTTAATGCATGTGCTTCAGGACATAAAAAAAAAAAATCACTCATGCTTCCTGCACAGTGGTCATTTCCATGCTTTCATGAATGTATAAATGGCCACATATTTGTCTATAAAATTAATTTTCTTGTGCAAACAGCATTTCCTGGGACGCATACAGTATGTTTTGTGTACGCTTTCATTGCCTTCATTTGATGTCCTATGGGTATGAGAGCTTGTGCTTGATAACACCATAAGGAAATGCAAGTTTGTGAGTTCAAATGAGTTTATGTAAATCTACTTTTTGGTTATAATCTCTGGCCACATGGCAGGTAGTTGGGCAAACAAATTCACACATGCAACTGTAATTACTGTTCAAGTACATTTATTATGTGTGTGTGGGGGGACGACAACGGTGACGACGACCCTCTGTAAATGTAAACCTTTTAATGGTTATACTGATGGAAAGGTATTTTCTCTCTCTCTCTCTCTCTCTCTCTCTCTCTCTCAGGTTTTAATGAAGATTTGCCCAGATTTATGAATAGATGTAAATCTTGAAACTTGTAGACTGATGATAATACTGTTACTTCCTGACCTACTGAAGCAGTATGAGGAAATATTGCTTAATACAGACTTCAGAGCGCTTCTGTAGGTCATGCTGACTAATGGTGTTTGCCAAATGCTGTAAATGTACAGTACATGCTGATTATATTCAACAGACCAGCATTGGGAAGGTGCTGGTTGTAATGTTTATGCAAATTATTTTATTGACTGGTGCGAGTCTATGAGATCAACCCTGGGCTGTAGTAAAGACTACACATATACTGTAAGTCCCCCCCCCCCCCCTCTTTGAAAGCATTTGATGCTTTATTCTGGACAAAGTTTTGCTTTACAAATTACAGTCTGGACCCTTGAAACCCCTGCAGAATTTTGGCAATACGTGTTTAGGTTTCACACAAGCGTCAGTTTGTTCCTCTCACATACTGCAGCTGTTGGGTCATACAGTAATTTGCAAAAGTCTTGAGCCACCCTTAATTTCTACAATTTTTTTTTTCTTTTCAAAGAGCAGTGTAGTCTTGAACAGTACAGCTCTCAATTTTGACAAGTTTTTCACTCCCATGTGCAATTCAGTCCCTGTACCTGACCGGTTTCAGAGGAGTGCTTTTTGTTTGTCAAGCCACATTGTGACCTACTGTATGAATCATTCTAGCATGAAATAAACCAACACATAACTTAAGGCGTGAACCAGTGAGAAACATCTGCAGATAATGACAGATGATCAGGCCGGTGATTAGTATACCGTTGATGCTGAATGCTGGGAGTTTGCAACAGACGGAAGGGGAAATGAGGTTGCTGCTGATGTTACTACATAAACAACCATTTTTACAAATTGTATGGTTAGACACTTTGCACCCTGTCACAGTAACACATTTGTTCAAATTATTTTTATTTAATCTACATCGTTTAATTTAAAGCTCAAAACGTTATCACAGAGGTAGTTTTATACATTCGACACCACTGAGAACATAATTATTTAAGACCAGCCTAAAATCAGTATGCATGTTATGGGACTTGACCTTAAAATCGTCCGGATGGTTCAGGTACAATGCCGTAACCTTTACCTACTGTACCACTAAAGCTGTTCCAAAATGGGAACTCCATTGTGATTAAAGGCACGATAGCAAGGGTGGAAGGGATGTTGCGAGGTTAACACACTGCTATGAACTCAATCGCTATCCTTGTAAAAAAAAAAAAAAAAAACTTGGGAAATTAGTCTGCTATGGTTTTGTTCTTCTTGTGATGGTGACTCAGTTTGGTGGGAAAGAGGCTACAGGTTCTGCATTAATATGAAGTAATTTTCAGAATATACACCATAAAACAAATTTAAAACAAAAAAACAACCCAAAAAGATGGATATGTTGTTCTATAGCTCGGCTCAGGATTAATGACCCCATCAAATGCATGGAGCAGAAACTTTAATAGCTCTGTGCAAAGGAATTTACAGTCACCGTGGTTTGAATATGCTGGCCTACCATGCAAGTGTCACTTTGCTCTATATCAGTTTTACAGGGGGCTTTCGATCATGTTGTTAAAGCAGTAGCGCAGCGGTTAACAAGAAACCAATCGAAAAACGCATGACTGGGTTCATGGTTAAAGGTTTTTTTTTTTTTTTTTTCCTGTCAAGATTAACAAGGCTATAGGTCAGTGCTCTCTGTGTCTATCTTTCTCTCTCTTTACACTTTTCTCACTGCAAGCTTCAACTTCCTGAAGACTGTGATCTTACTAACCTTTTCCATAGATACGTACTGTAAGTTCACATTGAGACAAAAATTATGTCTTTAGTGAGGTTTTTTTTTTTTTTTTTTTTTTTTTTCCACCGAAAGTTCACATGATCTTGTATGGTGTAAATTTTTAAGCTTTTATCAATGAGGAAACAAGATCACTTTGCATATTTGCCAGCGAGCTCCAGAAAAAATGTTCGTGCTTAGACATCTCTCAGTCATTTGGCACTTTTTGTGAAGGCGGTTCTTAGACACAGCTTGTGACGGAAAAAGTTCCAACGGATGATAGAAGTTTGGCTCACGTTACGTTTAAAACATTGAAATAAAACATTTGTTGTTATCCTGCAACAAAGTGATCAGAGATAAAACCGTTAACTGTTGGAACCTAGCTCATTTACTTTAGCGCCATTTTCCTGCAGGAAGCGTTCCCCGTGTGAAAATGTGGTATGGATCGATGGCTTAGTAATGAGTTGCATGGAACGGAACAACTCGGTTTCATGAACTTTGTGTACAATCAGCTAATACGTGCTGCGGGAGATGATTGTGTTTAGAGAAGTGAAGCCACTACAAAGCTTTCGCACATGCATTGATCAACAACTACAGGAAGTGTTCGAGTGCAGGATTTGTGGCAGGTGCTTTCATACGCTGCACGAGGTGTGGTGTAGTTTCCTTTCATTAAACCTGATGAAGTTAATAATAAAGCAGTTTTGCTTTTTCAGGTCCCTTTTGGTCTGGTAGTGATTACACCAACAAGAATGTTTAGGAAAATGTGTTTATGTAGATGGGGTGTGTTCTACATCATCAGCAAAGCTTGTGTGCTGATTCAATTAGAACTTGATTTAGAACTAGATCAGAACTTGTGAAGTAGCTTGACGAGGTTTGTGCACAGGTGAAAACGTACGTGTGTGTGTGTGTGTGTGTGTGTGTGTGTGTGACCACTAAAGGTCAAGTTCTAAATTCATCTAGATGCATAACATTTGTTAACAGCATACAGCGGACACTTGGCTCGCGTGGATCTCTGGCTGTCTCTCGAATGACTTCCTATTTACTTTCTTAGTGTCAAGAGACATTGTGATCTAAAAGTAGAGAATAGGGTCTGAGTCCTGAAGGTTAATTCTCACATTATGGAAAGCAGAAGCCCAGAAGAATGACTCTGTTAGAAATATTTGCCCACAATGGGAAGCGGCTGTGGAAAAAGCCATTTATCAGCGCAGCACATCATTGACGTAAAAGATTTGTTGCTAAGAGGAAAAGGTTTTTTAAGTTGCAAGCAAGTTGAATAAGTGCACAGACTAAAGAGGCCGGCATATTCGGATAGTTTGAAGTCCTTCCAGAACATTTTGCTTCATTCAAATGTGAGAAAATTAGGTGTTTGGTAAGATGGTGCACAGAGCAGCTTTGGGTCATTGGTTAAAAGTGGACTCTTGAGAGATGATCACGCAGTGGTGATGTATGTACATCTGCTTAGAGGAGAACTGTACTGTTGCTAGGGGCAACAAGAGATTTTGTATGTGTGTAAGCGTGATAAGTGATGATAACCAGAAATCCTCAGTATTTCTTTTGCCTTCGTGTGAAGACAATAGGTAGTATTATTTTATAAAACAGACAAATAGGATGGATTTCTTTATTTTATTGTTAAAAGGATTATCTCTGTATGCATGTTTTTGGCCCATAAATAGTTAAACACCACATGGAGAATGTACTGTGCAGAAATGAAACAATGTTCTATAACCAGTATCTAAATGCAGACATGAGGGGAAACTATTCATTCATTTATTCAGTCATTCACATATTTCTTTTTACTTAGTGGTTTTCTCCCATAGCTTGACCAAATTACTGCTTATGGAGAGCTGCTGCTTCACACCTCTCAAGGTTCTTTCACACCAGTGGGTAATAAAACAACAGGCAACCATTCTGCACCTCCAGCTTGGCACAAAACGATTCCTCACACCGTTCGTATGGCACATGGCGCAGGATCGTTTTAAGTTTTCCCGGCCACAACTTGACTTCCTTTCTGCTTTCAGTTTCTATGAAAAAAAAAAAAACCTTTTATCTGTGTTATTCCATCATATAAGACCCCTCATAAAACGTATAAGCATTATTAAAAAAATTGTCCGTAGAGCATTTGTAGCTAGAATAGAAAGAATAGGCTTCAATTTGGCTATTAGTCTTTTTCATCAGGGCTGGACAGGCGGTACACACCCACAGAAGCGCTCGCTGCACACCCATAAGAGGCAAACTACACGTGAGGCGAGTGACTTGTCGCATGCTATTTTGAATGTAAGGTTGAGCAGACAGACATAAACATGTTTATTATACATAATCTTTTCATTTTTAACTGTCTAATGGAAATTCTTTCCCAGAACCATATAACCATCAAATACCACCAAAAGCAGCAGCAGCATCTCTATGACCTGTCTACTGTAGGTAGTTGATTCTTTAACAAGCTTTTGTAATCTTTGTGCAATTTATCAAACACAAAACCTAAAATATGTTTGTATCAGCTAGAAAGCTTGACAAAAATGTTAACAGTCCTGGTCTGATCCAGATCTCGACTGAAGCAGATGAGACTGAGCAACTGTAGTATTTCAGCATCTGGTTTAGGTTTAAATCCAGTTCTCATTTTACTCCAGATACCAATATAGATATCTGCAGCACTAAAACACACAGCTACATTTTATGGTCTTGTTGCATTTATATTTAATATTACAGTGGTTATTTTTATACAAGCACATTTAAAATATTTTCTGTCCAATGACTGTTCTGTACATGCTGTATTTGGCAGAGACATATTTCAAAACAAAGAAATAAAATGAGTCACGACCTCGCAGCCTCACTGCTTCTCTTTATGCTGATTTATGCTGATCGTCTAGGACGTTCTTTTTGCAAATTTCTGACGTCAAGGAACGTCACACACTGAAAGACAAAGTAAACAAATGACATTCGATTTTAATGCGATTTGAAGTCACATACTGTAAGATGAGGCTTGAATATTGGAAAGATTTTCTGTCATTTCTTCTGGTTCCAGCTGCAGAAGATTTTTCCTTATTTAAATGAGCTATGCCTAAGGAATCAGATTTGAGCACAGCCTAAATGTTTTTCACTATCTCATACTTTTTCCCTTCTTTCTTCTCTCACTCTCACTCTTCTGATATGTTTACAGTTCTCATCCATCATAATCCTCTTTGGTCCTTCAGGGCAACTCTAAAAATTTGAATTTCATCATTGGTCTTCCTTAGAGGCATTTTCCCCTGCATTGTGGTGCTCTGGAATTTGCATGCACTGTGACTTTACATTTATATTCAACGCTTTTATAGTCTGATTTGACTGCATACAGTTCTACAAGCTCCAGCAGTTGAAATCTTTTTATGTCAGCCATTTTATTTTATTTTTTTTCAGTTTCTTATTCTCTATACCCCTGTTCTTAATTTAATATTTGGTTAAATTTGGTCTGAGCATATGTTGTGTTGCTTTAGATGTAATTGGAGAGCACCAGATGCTGGACATTAATGTCTGGTAAAGATATTAGTTCATCCCCTCTGTGTTCAGTGTGGTTGAGGTTAGGGATCATAAGAGTCAAACTGTTTGTGAGGCGAGTAACTTATGAATGTATGGTTGAACAGACCAAACATGAACGTATATGTTCATGGCACAAATACTTTATCATTCCTGATTGTTTAACGAAAACCCTTAACCAGAAAATTATATTATGGGCTTCGCTTTGAGATATTATTATGTTGGAACAGGTTTTGGCCTCTTCGTTCTAGCAAAAGACAAGTTATTTTAGACAGTTGTGTTCGCTTCTAACGTTGTGGCAGCAGTTTGGGGAAGAATCCCATGTGGATGTTATTGTGAGGTGTCCACATACTTCTGGCCATATTGCATGTATTAGAATCTTGGCTGCTAACATGGATTTGCTATGTATTGGTAGTTGTTTAAAATCCTCCAAACTTCGGGAGAGGCAGAATTTGTTTTGCTCTCCATGAATTGAAATTTTCTACCCCAACGGAAATAGCTTCATATCCGACAAACATGTTCACTCGTCTGGATTAAAACACTCGAAGAAATGATTGTTGTTTTATAGATACCAAGCTGAATCCATGGCATTCCATAAAGCTTTAACCATCTCAGTTCTACATGAAAACTCATGCCGGTGAGTTTAATTATGCAAAAAAAAAAAGAGAGAGAAGCACAAAATATGCAGTACGGTGACTGAAATCTTTTAATCCCAAAGTGCTCAGTGTTTATATGCATGTGTATATGGGTGTGGAAAGCTGATGGTGTGCTGCGTAGTGATTCATACTAAACAAGCTGCGGAACAACTGGATGAAACAGATGGGTGACGGATTCGTAGGAAAAACAGCACAAAGTGTCTTAGTAATGTTTTGGTCTACCAGGAATCTCCCAGTCTCGGAGAATGAATTTGAATTGTTGTTCTAAATGATATATGTTGATTATAGTTATGGAATGAGCTGTGTGTATTTGTATTTTAATGCATTGTTCTAGAAGTGGTAAAGCATATACTGTTATTCGTTATATATAAGGGGAAAAAGCTTATAAGAACTGGCTACAGATATTTAGGATTCCCTTATCTTATACTTCATTAAAATATATATATATATATTCTTGCAGGAAAGCACAACTTGATTTGGCAATTTTGTTACTCTATTCCTGGCAAAAATGCTTGAGATCTAACCAGTAGTTAGGAAATCTGTGTGCATAAAGGCATTCCACAGTTTGTCTCTAGGATGTAGATTTGGGCTCTACAAAACACTGCTCTTTTTTTTTTTTTTTTTTCCCTCAGAAGACGTATTTCTCTTTTGACTTCGTCTTCATGTGTCTAACACAGATCTGCAGTTTTTTTTTTTTTTTTGCCAAAAAAATTGGTGTTTCGAGCCATCTGTGATTCTTCTTTTCTTTCAGGATTCTGCCAGAAAGTTCTTTATTGATCTTTCAAACCAATAACACGGTCTGGCACATTATTTGGCATGATTGTCTGGGAAGGCTGTTTTTTGTTAAAAAGGAGTTCTGTCTAGCCACCCTACACCACAGCCGAGACGTGTGATGAATATGAGAGACTGGCACATGCAGGAAGTGACCAGTAGTCGCCAGATGTTCCTGAAGCTCCTTTAATGTTGCTGTAGTGGATGTCTTGGCACTGGTAAGTTCTCCACTTGTCCTTTCATCATTTTTGGCTGGATGTCCTGTACTTTTTGAGGTCACTTTGGTGCCACATTTTTTTCCACTTGTCGATGATGGCCTTTACAGTGTCCCGTGGTTTTGGAAATTCTTTGATACCCCTCTACTGATGGATATTTTTCAAGACTGAGATCTTCTTGTTCTGTAAACCTGTTGGATATCGTGGCTTCAGAATATTATGAAACCAAAAAGATGTCAGGAAGGAATCTTTATTTTGGAGTATTTCTCGATCACTTCAATGATGATGGGTGTATAAGAATTACTTCTGAATATAAGCAATGTTATCACATAAAATGTGGAAATATCTGACCTGATTTATGGTTAAATTTTTTCAACATTACAATGACCTGACATTTAAACAGGGGTGTGTAGAATTTTTATATCTAGTATGCATGCGTTTTTATACTTGAGCAGTTTCCCTCTGGGATTAATAATGTTCTTTGAAGCTTGAATTTCAAACCTTGATCAGACCTTGATTAGATCAGACTTGATCATTGAGTGTTTGGGGCACTTACTGGACCTCTATTGAGACAAGTCGACTTGAAATGAGGAAGCAAAATGCATCTACAGCTAGTGGGAAACGCTGAGTGTGCATATGCTTCTTTTTCTCTTCTGTATTATGGAACATACAGTACTTGTATAATGGTCCTTTCTATATCTCTTCTCACACACACACACACACACACACACACACACACACACAACAGGCAACAGGAACACACACACACACACACACACACACACACGCAACAGGAACACACACACACACACACACACACACACACACACACACACACACAACAGGCAACAAGAACACACACACAGCTTTGGTGACGCAGGCTGCATATTTGGAAAGGAAGGCAACGGATGGCTGACCTGACCTCCCCCCCCCCCCCCCCCTCCAGCCCATGTTCACACTGCCAGTGTGCTTTTATTTCAGTCCATCTGTGCGTGTGTGTGCGCCTGCAAACTCACCTCCAGAAGTTAAACCCCCACCCTGGTAGACTACATTCTCAGGCGTAAGGTTTTATGGTGTGTGTCTGTGCGCATAAGTAAACAGTCCATAAATCGTATATCGGTTTTCTGCCTGTTTTCTGCTTATGAGTTAAATGTACAGTATAAGTGTTGAGTTATGACTGGACATGTGAGGCGGAACTGTTCTATATAGGGAAGTTGCAATATTCATAATTGTTATAGGATTAGTGATTGTATGGTTTGATGATAAGGAAATGAATTTGCAATGTGGGGGGGAGTAAAGGGTCCTCAAGGTGACCTATATTAACAAGGCAATAATGAGATCTCGTAGTTTTTACCGCATACCGTTAGGTGCATAAGTATTTGGACTGCACATTTTTGGAATTTTGCCGTTGTACACATCGTTCCAACCAAATCAATCTGATGTAAAGCAATCAAGATTGGACTTGAAGTGTAAAATTTCATCTTTGAATTCAGGGCCTTAATAAAAATATTGCACGAAAGGTTTAGCAAGTACAAAATCTCCATGTATTTCTACAGGGTCAAACTTCATTGGACAGCTGATTGATTTGATAAGCTGTTCGATGGCCTGTTTTGGCCTGTTTCCTCATTTTTCCATGCCAAATTAAGGAGATAAAAGGTTTGGGGTTGATTTTAAATGTTTAACTGGCATTTGGTGCAGTAGCTGTTCATGGGAACTTTCAACATGAATTTTAAACAGGTGCCATTATAAGTGAAGGAGGCCATCGTTAAGCTGAAAAAAAAAAAAAAAAAACCAAGAAGAAGAAGAAACAAAACTGAGCTATCAGAGAACTTACTTAACACTTTTGTTATATTCTTAAATAGGGAATGCACTAGGTCACTCAACAACACCAAGATGCCTGAACAAAAACCACTAAGGAAACATGAAGTGGTCACAGAATTTTTTTTTTCCTTGTCGAAGAAAAACCACTTCACATCGTTGTCGAAGTTTACAATAAAGAGATGACTTCATGAAGGTAAATACAGATGTTTTACCACAGGATGCAAACCACTGATAACACTCAAGAACAGAAAGACCTGATTAGACTTTGTTCCAAAACACCTAAAAGAAAAAGCCCTACCCAGTTCTGGAACAAATTTTTTGGAAAAATTAAACCAAGGCTAACTAGTAAGAGCAAAGTTTAGAGAAGAAATAGGAAAAGCTAATGTTCCAAACATACATCGTCTGTGGTGGAGGCAGAGTTTTGGCATGGGCATGTACGTCTGCCAGTGGATCCGGGTCACTGGTGATAAATGATGCTGATAAATTAGCAATATAAATTTTTAAATGTGTAAAGCATAACTTTTGGCTTAGATTTTGTCAAATGCTGTAAAACTGATAGGACGGCAAGTTACAGTACAGACGTACTGGGGAAACAACGCAAAGAAATGGAATGTTTTTAAAGAGTCGAGTCAATGACCTGCTCAGTTTTATGGTGCTGCTTTTCACTTACTGTACTGAAGACAAACATGAAGGCAGAAAGATGGACAAATGAACAGGAAATAATGGTGACGACAGGAAAATTGTAGTCTAAGATTTCACCCTGCAAAAGTATAAAAAAAAAAAAAAAAAAAGGCAAATTATATCTTATGTTGTTGCCCAGAAGCTCATTAGCTCTTATTATTTTATGTATGAAATCTGAGAAATAACAGTGCTTGCGTATGCAGAACAGCGGAATTGTAGCCTAAAGGGTCTTCTTGTAACAAGTTTTGGCTTATAAGGAAAAAATCTTGAAATAAATTTTAGAGAGGAAGTGAAAACTGATAAACAGGATATTAAAGGAGGTTTGTATGCTACAAGTAATTGGGCAAATTGTGGTCATTATAGGGACCATAGCTTAGAAACCACAAGGCTGTGACATTCAACCGATGATTGATTGGTATTAAAAGGACCAAATTGTTTCAAGAAAACATTCTCCACACCATCATACCACCTACATAAAGTTTTCACATGTCGTGTATTCTGTGATGCTTTTCTGCTCATCACAATTGTACAGAGTCGTTATGAGTTCCCGTGGCCTTTCCGTCAGTCTGGCCATCCTACACTGACCTTTCTTATCACCAAGGTGTTTCTGTAAACAGAACTGCCTCTCCCTGGATGGTTTTAATTTATAGCAGCATTCGGAGTAACCTCTAGAACCTGTTGCGTTTAAAAATCAGCTGTTAATCCAAAAGAAATACTCAAACCAGCCTGTCTGGAACCAACAATCATGCCACATCAAAATTACTGAGATCACAGTTTGTTCATCATTCAGATGGTTGAACTGAACATTACCCAAAGCGAAGGGCCCATGTCTCCATTATTTTATCCGTAGCTACCCCACAATTGTGCTAGGGTGTAACATGACTTTGCCAGCAGTCGAGGCAGTATGTACAAGACACATACCCATAGCATCTAGGCGTTTGCGTAACCTGAGAGGTTTAAATGATCGGTACTTATTTATATGTTGTAAAGCTGCAAAAAGTTTGAACATAAATGTATTGGGTCACATACACTAATGAAGACTTTTCTGAAGATTTTTTAGTTTTAAGATTTTGATTAGTCAGTTACAGAGGCTTTTAATGTGTAAATGTTTAATGCTTCCTGTCTCTCTCCTTTTCCCTCCTATGTAAGTGAAACTGACTGTTTTTACAAGCTACATCATTGTGGAAATCTGTTATTGAAAAGTATATATATTTATATATTATTTATATGCAATATATAAATAGAAAAATCTGTTTATTTATTGCATCTAATTTTATGTTATGAAACGGATTTGAAACACGATGTGTACTGTATGTTAAGTTCATCATGAACCATTGTTTCTAAGCAGACATTCTAGAACCGGAGATGGAAGATGACGGTGCTATTTAGTGTTTATCATTCAGATGTCATCAAGGATGTGAAACCTTTCACCTTTTTAGTCTAACATATGCAGCATGTGTGTGCGAGGGAGAGAGAGGGTTTTACAAAATTACGTTTTTTGTCCAGATGTAATCATTGTTTACTCCGACTAATCAGAACTATGTTGGTGTGTATAGTGTGTATATATATATATATGTGTGTGTGGAGGGGGTGGGGCATGTGTGAACACCTTATATTTTGAGTTTTCACACCTATACAATAAGAACAGGAAATGAGTGGGCTGAAAAAAGGAAGTGTGACCAGCGCGTGATTAAGCAAGAGCACCAAGTCTCTTCCGCTCCTCCTTCCTCTTGCTCGTTCTGCCGCTTCATTCTGTCTCTTGTACCATCCTTCTGTTTTCCAGCCTTTTCTGCCTTGTCTTTTGTTTTAGTTTTTTTTTCCTTCCTTGTTGCATCCATTTGCGATGTTGCAAATGCACCGAAGCGTTGTATTGTAAACCATCGTATAATGGTTTGAGAAAAGATATCTTGTATCTCTCCGTCTTCATGAGGTAAATGAAGTGTGATTCGAATGAATTTCTTAACTTGTTCATCTCTAAGGTTAATCTTTAGTTAGTCATGTTAAACCCAGTAATTCATTAACTACAGGAACTAATAAAAGTTTGAGGAAGGGGTTTAAGGTTGAAGTTCGAGGATTCAGCATGAATCGGATCTTTCTCTTTTTTTTTTTTTTTTTTTTTTCTCTCTCCCTAAAATCACATTTTTAACCTCATCTCAGTTAAAGTCAGCATTTCCTTTCCTGCCTTCTATCACATTACTCTAAGTGACAAATAGGGCATAAAATCATAGTGCAGTATGTGAGTGAGAGAAATTTGGAGGCAGGGCTGGGTTTCCTTGGGTGAGCAAGAGAGGAAGTGGGGGATGAATGTTTCTGATTATTCTGCAAAAGCACAGGAAATCTCCCCTCCGAGAGAAAAGGGGAAAAATGGCATTCGGCTTTACTATTGTATTGCTTTTGTGCCATTCTAAACTTAGCAGCTTCCTCATATCAGATCTGTACCTACGATTAACAGTTGTCTGTGTTTGCAATGCCACATACCAACACGGCTTTCTTGGTGTGAGCAGTGGTGTTAGCATGTCAGCATATTTGGGGTCAAAATTGGGGGAAGTAAGTTGACCGTGATCTTTAACATTTGTTTGTACTCTCTATATTTTACTCATCATGCAATGGAAATAACTGAAACCAGTTCCCAAGATGGATTTTAATGAGAATTGTTAGGCTTTATTGCAATGTACATGTACAGTATATATGAGCTTCTCAGCCATTTTCTTCTTTGAGGAACACTAACTTTTGCTCCTTTTCTGAAATGACAGCAAATTTAAATGATATCATGAGATCAGCACAAAAATTTAGAGAAGCAAAATGATTTTAAACAAGTTCCACATGGATCATTAAGTGCTGTGCTGACTGCATGCTGTACTATGAAAATGTGTCCTGCTCTTTTTTTTTTTTTAAAGAATGTGTCTATCAGTCACATGCGTCAGTGTAGGACATTCATGCAAGGAGAAGGACATGAGAACAAAAGACAGAAAGCGAGAGAGAGAGAGGCAACGACCGAGAGAGAGAGAAAGCGAGAGAGAGATTGAGAGACATAAGCCCGTTTCACACAGCTGGTTCAGGGTGGGAATGTTGCACTCTTCTGTATGAAAGTAATGGAATTGTGAATTCAGGAGGCATAGTTGTTGCACCTTTCATCAGTGAGTTAAGGTAGTGATGAGTGAGATGACATATCTGGAACACATTTAATGCATCTTATGTAACGTAGATAAGACATACCCATGACAGTTAAATAGTGCTAAAGTTGTAGTGCATCAAGAACAATAAACTGAAAGATTAGCTTAGATTGATCGTCAGTGCAAGGCTTTTCATTTTGCATTGTATTGAAAATACGTGTTTCAGATGCACATTGGACTGATTTTAGCATTCAGATATACAGAAATTGATAAACAATTTATGTATTTGTTTATTTATTTTTTTGCTGCCCAGTTATGCCCTGTGTCAGTGAGAAATTGCAAAGAATTAGGAAGACCGAGGTCTGAGTAGAGTGCTGTGTTTGGTGAGTAATGGAAATGTGCATGGATAGCACCTCCACATGCAGTTCACTTGTCTTTGCTGTTTTGAAAGCAATGGTGTGCGCTATATTTTCCTCTTGTGCTACCTGTCACTTATGCCCTAATAATAGAAAGCCTCCTTAAAAGAGAAAGTTGAGGTGGATTACAATATGTGAGTGAAAGCGCACAGAAAGAGAAAGCGGAGTAAGAATCTCTC
This sequence comes from Channallabes apus, assembly GCA_030522415.1. NCBI lineage: Eukaryota > Metazoa > Chordata > Actinopteri > Siluriformes > Clariidae > Channallabes > Channallabes apus. Next base: position 25,839,481 of record CM060108.1, on the reverse strand, counting down.
GCAGCTTGTTCAAGGAAGGACTTTTGCACCTTCATTACACCTTGTCATTCTGTGTGAAAGTCATGTGTGGATCCTTTAAGACAGCTGGGGAGTTAGTCACAGAGGCGTAATGAGATTGGTACAAAAGAGCGAGCCAGTACTGTGCAAAAGAGTTGTGATGTTTAAGACGTATATTATGTGTGACTCTGGAGATTTAAAAACATTACATGGTTAAGAGTTAACAGTAAAAGAGACTGAGAGTACTGAGAGCTAATTGTACTCTGACCAGAGAACCAACATACAACAGGGACGATAAAGTGTGCCGCTTTTATTATTGTTTTTAACGTTATCAGAGATGGGTAGTAACGAGGTACATTTACTCTGTTATATATTTACTTGAGTAATTTATTGACAAAATATTTACTTCTAAGATTAATTTTACTGCACCATACCTTTTACTTTAACTTGTATATTTAAAGTTAAAGTAGATTTGTGAAAAAGAAACGCTACTTTTACTGTACTTCGCTGCATTCGGCTACACTCGACTCGTTACTTTTCTAACCATTTATTCTACACATGCAGCCGGTAGATCTACCACATGAGTGTTTGACCAATCAGCTGCAGTAACAATAACCACATGTAGTCACATGATCACACAAACTGGCGTCATAGCGGGGGAAAAAAATCTTCAGCCGGCATCCCTGGCATTATATGCAAACCATGTTTCACTTGCAAAAGAACAGCTTCGTACTGCGGTGTCTTCTCTGTCTGCCACAACAGATATACACACTTTAGCATATAAAAACTCGACTTCTAACTTGAGGAAACATGTCACGGTAAGTTTAACTGTTTCATTGAATGCCAAATGTTGGCATAAATAATTATTTATATATATATATATATATATATATATATATATATATATATAGTGTGTGTGTGTAAAAAAAACAACAACAAAAAAAAACAACTATATGTAGACAGATAGATAGATATAGATGATGACACTGTTGGGTTAAATGTCATGCCTTTTCTGAGTACGGAACGGCAGTATACATCTTGAAAGCTCACACCAGGGCGTTTTTACGCTGGTTTGGTGGATTTAGTGTGAATTACCTAAGGTGAATGAAAGAGACATGGTGGTCTTCTTAGCAGCTTAGTAGTGCGATCTCTGTTAAAGTGTCTATAGCGAGAGACACACAGATGAACTTGGAGGCCATGAAGCAGGAGACAGAATAAGAAAAAAAAAACATATAAAGTAAGAGACAGATGAGACGAGAGCGAGAAAGACAGAGAAAGATAAAGTACAGGGCCAACATGTGATGGCTCGATGTCTGGGTCAGAGTATCTTTAAAATAGCTGTTCTAGTGGGGTGTTCCTGATATGCTGTGGGTTTTACCCATGGTTGTCTACTGAGCATTTGTCATTTAAAAATAAATATATGTATACATGTATATTTTTATGACATGATGAAAAATATGACTAATGCACACTGTACTATTAACAGTGTTCCAGCTCGATGGCTATCACGGTCAGCTACTGTAGTTGTACACACATGCGTGTTTCCAAGAACTAAGCTGAATGTCATTTCTTTTCTAATATTTGGCTATTTCTTTTCCTGACTTTTTATAACTCCTCAGTCCTACCAGTTAAGGGTGCAGCCAGCTTCATAGATTTTCCTGTTCATTTTCCTGTTACCTTTAGTGACGGGTCGTATTCAAAGTCAGCAAATGAAGTTCAAAAGTTACGTCAGTATTTACGTGGGAGAAGTTCTCAGTGTTTAGCGCTGGTTTACGCAAGTGCTTCACTCAAATTACTGGCGGGTCATTTAGATTCATAAAATGACCTCTGTGCCAGTCAAAAAGTCTGGACACATCATCTAATTTAAAGAAAAAAATTTAACTAAAATACAAATCCTTTTTAAAAAAAATTGTACAGTGGGAATGGTCTTCATGAGAGTCAGTTCCATCATGGTGCTTGATGGGTTTTGCAAATGCTCTTGACACAACTATTCCACAACTACTGACCGTCATGCCTTTACTTAATTAGCTAAGGCCATTATTGTTCTACAATTTAGAAAAATAAATCCAAATTGTATCCAACCTTTTGACTGGTACTGTATATAATTAAATAAAGATAAACATGTCTATCATTATGTTAAGACCTGAGGGTTAGGGTTGGGTATCGTTTGAGTTTTTTTCGATACCGGTGCCAAATCGATACTTTTAAAACGGTACTGGTGCCAAAATGGTGCCTGAACCGATACTTTACAAAAGCCACAAAATTATAGTGGATGACTCAAGAATGTCCGCAAGCTGTCAAACACGGTGCCTCCCTCTGCTTTTAACTTTATTCCGTCTGCCCTCAAATGATTAATTAGATTTGACGTGTTTCCCCCTTTACACGCAACTGCTGTAAAACATTTGCTGCACGTCGCGGTGTCTGAATCATTTCTTGTGAAATATAGCCACACTTTCAACTGTTTAGTTTAAGGCATTTTAACGAAAGTTGTTTAATTTAGCATGCTAAGATAGCGGTAGACCGCCTGCTGCCATCAGAGCGAGTGTAACGTTAGTTACTGCATTCACGCGCATCTTGGATGGTCTCTCATTTCCTGATAATTTGTGCTTTTCATTTTTTTATTTAAACTAATAAACTATTAATCTACATAAACATTTATGAATCTAGAGAACAAATATTTCAATCGACAGTTCAAGCATTTAAGTGGCACCGAAATTCGCGTTCTGTTTCGGTCCGGTACATACCGGTTATATAGATATTTGGTACCCAACCCTACTGAGTTGGTCAAGAACATTAAAATAAATATTGTGACTTCAAGTGTGGTCGCAAAAGCCATCAAATTCCATGATGGAACTACCTCTCATGGGAACCAGCCCCAGAAAAAAAACAAGACGTCCGTCCCCTTTAGCGAATGAATTCATAGAGTTACTAGCCTGAAAAATCTCCCAGAAAACAGCTTTTCAGATTAGTGCCTGCATGAATGATAACCGCTTTACAAGGTTCAAGTAGTTAAAACATCTCAGCATCAGTTCACTGTTCTCAGGAAATTGTTTCATATATTGCATGCCTTCAGCATGGCTCTACATTGTAGAAAATATTAATATAGATATACCATGGAAAAGAATGTGGGTCTAAATGTTTGCCTGGGAGAGTAGGTATTATTACTGTACACCTACATGCCAATGCATGTCTGTGCAATTTAATAGACTATGCAATTTAACAGATTTTTTTTTTGTTTAAAGCTTTTTTTTAACAATTAATTATTTGCAAGTATCTAGACAATGGTGTATAACTAAAATATCCCACAGCTCTTGCATAAAATACAAATCACTTCCACATTCTGGAAATATTCACATTTTGTAATAGTGTTGCTTCTTCTTTTGAGTTGGTTTCTTCAGTTGATACAATACTGCCACCTACTGGACTGGAGTGTAGCGCAGAAGATTGGCAGGAAATGAAGGTTATCAATTTGAAGGAGAAATGCCGTTTAAACGGTCTACAACTCCAGTGACGCAGCATTTTAATGCTTATTAGATATATTTACTAGCTATTAATACATTAAAATCTGCAAGGAATGCAGCTGCTTGAGATAAACCAAACAATATAAATTGAATTTAAATTTACAATGTGCAAATTGATAGTCGAAGATTCACAGCTCTAGTAGTTGGGACTGAAAAGGTGACTCGTCAAGTCAGAAAAAAATGTTTATTTGGTTGTCTGGGGTGTAATGTCGGTGTTTCCCACAGGTCTGAAATGTACTTGTGGTTATAGCCGGAATTACCTCAACACGCTATTTTTATTTATTTAATATTTCTATTAATTCCACATTTCATAGATTTAAAATACAAACCTTCCACTCAATACAGGTATGTGAAGAGTAATACAAGGTAAAAAATTAAGAACTAAACACTCTTTGGTGTACAAACATGCCACGGCTTGTCAGAGCACTTAGCCCTGAATAAGTTTTTTTTTTTAATTTATTTATTTTTTTAATTAATATATATATATATATATATATATAATGTGTATATATATATGTGTATGTATGTATGTATGTATGTATGTATGTATGTATGTATGTATGTATGTTTAAGAAAAATAGGGGGACAGAATTGTGCAATATAGAGTAGCTTATTCCCTTGTTCAGCACAAGCTAGGCAATAGGATGAGCTAAACTTCAATTTATTTTAACTAACCATACAATCATGACTAAGCAAAAAATGTAACATTGAAATATGGGTCACAAGGGTGTAGAAATGGCACAGACTCATAAGATTGTGTTTTTATGATTTTTTTATGATAAAAAAATAGTAAAAATAGTAATATGTAAATTACATTACAATTACATAAGAGTTCTACATGTTTGTGATGCAATTCCCATATTCCAGTAGCATTAAAATGCACTTTTGAAAAGAAATGAGAACTTTAGTTGTACATGACATATCAGAAAGCCCAAATACACCGGAGGAAAATAAAAAATGCAAACCAGTGCTGGAAAATCTTCACATATGCAATCACATTATATTCATAAATGTTCACAACATGGATTTGTATCTTTACTATAAACAGTTTATTAATTCAAGCTACTTGGCCTGTTTAGCATCATCACGCTTTATTTGGGACAGAATACATTTACATTTAGGCATTTGGCAGATGCTCTTATACAGAGCGACTTACATTTTTATCTCATCTGTAGCTCATTTGTACATCTGAGCAGTTGAGGGTTAAGGGCCTTGCTCAAGGGTCCAACAGTGGCAACTTGGTGGTTGTGGGGTTTGAACCTGGGATCTCCCGAACTGTAGTCCAACTGTAGTCCAATGCCTTAACCACTGAGCTACCCCTGGCCCCGAATACACACATTGAACGGTCTGGTGGTAGCGCTGTGTGTTTAATTCTCTCAAATTGTCTTTAGAACAGTGGATGAGCCTTTTAATATATTATTATTATTATTTATTTTATTTTATTTTATTTAGAATGACTTTAATAAAATGATGTTAAGATCATGTTCAATGTATGACCCAAACACAATGTTACAGATACGACCTCAAAACAATAAAACTGTAACCTTTTATTTGGAGCATTTATGCCAATTAACATTCACGCAACGTCTGACCACATCTATGGTCCCTTTAGATTCAGGGTTTAGCATTCAGATCAGAGATTGGGACTGACACAACAGCTTCCTGGACACAGTGTGTGCTTCTCATGTTAACATTAGTGTTGTAATGGTAAATTTTTTTCTTTCATTTTCTTTCAGAAATATTACCGTAAGGTGCATCTTGGCTCCCAAATGACTCTAGTGCAATATGGTGTTTTGACAGAGTACGAGGCTGCATCATATCCGGTTTCACAGAACAGATCTCGCTCGGATGTTAAGCAGGGTTTTTTCACCCAGTTTTCATTGCTTTTCAAAATTTTCAGTAAATTGCTGGTGTACAGGATTTGTTGTACACACACAATTACTAGTGTCAAAAGCATGTCTGCACTGGTCCAGCGGTAAGCACCGGGTTCTTGCTGCAGCAGGTTCGAGGCCCTCTCAGGCCATCAACTTTTTTTTAAAGTCACTGGTGCAACGTTGTTAGGGACATTCATTCAAAGTTATCTCATTGTCATGTTGTCAATGTTACTCAGATGCAATTTCATAACAGTAATAGTAACTTTCAAAAACAGCTTAATACAAACATGGCCAAATTAACATCACCACAACATTTTGACAACCAAAAATTCCTACTTAGTAATAATTAATCACATATTATGGGTTTCATCACAAATTGGTAAAACAGCTATTTTTGTTTAGTAGTGAAGATGCTGGTAGAGCGTTACTAAATTCTTTTTTTCTTAATTTTTCCCTGACATTTCCTGTGCTGCTCAAGATTATAGCTCTTCTTCCAAATGAATGGTTTTATTAATAGTAAATGCTTTGTAATTAGGGTGAGCTTTTTCCATCTCCTTTATTACATTGGGATGGAAAAGGATTTACTATTAATAAGGCAGAATGCACAATGGCATGTCATGCCGCTTTCACTTATAAGTGTCTATAACCCTGGTGAAGGCATACTTGCAGGTATTTATAGAAAACTGTATCTAAATAATTGAAGGGGTCCTTGTGTCTATCAATAAAAAGCCTTGTTTAAATCTATATCTGGCATCAGGATCAAGGTCTACACAATTTCACACTGGCATACCAGCTCTCATTTTGTTTTTTTGTATTCCATTTCATAATTCAAATCAATGTTGATTTTCATATTGTCTTAGTTTCAATTGTCCTGAAATTCAAATTAGTGGAAGTATATTATAGACCGTTCGTGTTAACGAGAAGCTGTGAACACTCACGTCCTGTGGGTCCCGATTAACCGCATGCTGCTTTGTGTGTGTCTGTATTAAAAAAATTGGTCTAGATAAATTTAAAACTAGTGGTGTCTGGTGTTGTGTGCATGCTCATTCTGAAGTGTATGGCGGGAGAATAAGCAAATCACACAAGATAGATATGATTAAATAAATAACGCAGAATTTGGTAATGGCACGATGGTTTAGAAAGCATAATGTTACAGTAATGCATTTCATAATGTATTATTACTGTTAAACTCCAGTGTTATGATTCATCTTCAATCTTATTCTCTAGAAACTACAGTTGACTAATATGATCGGGATGGAGCTACAAGCGTGAGGAATGTGCGTCTGGGCCCTGCAAGTGTAATGGATTAAACGGATAACAAACAATTATATAAATACAGAAAATAGATAGTGTGTGTGTAGAGCAAGAGAAAGTTACATAAAGACATAATAAATTACAAAAAGTGGCTTAACAGTTATAAATTCCTTTCAGCTTACACCTCATTGGATGAAGAATTGTCCTGGCATTGGTAAACGTGCAAAGTAGGAGTCTGTGAGCAACACACGCACATACACAGTGCACACTTAAAGCACATGTATATGTAACATTGCAACCCTGCATGCAATAACCCAGATGGTGTCTCACTGACATAGCTGTACACAATGTGCTCATTGGTTCTTTGACATATTCTCTCTCTCTCTCTCTCTCTCTCTCTCTCTCTCTCTCTCTCTCAGAAACTCACACACACACATTCACATAGAGTTTCTGATGCATGCACCGGGTTCTGGAAGCTGTGTTTCCTCAGTCTGCAGTTTACAACAGTCTGTCAGCTTCCCTCTCTTTCGTACTTCACACTTGCGTGTGCGCAAGAGCGCGGGTTTATTTTTGTGTGCACACATATCAGATGTGGTCGGACGAGTTTCAGAGGAATGTTAGCAGCCAAAATGTGCAGCTAATGCCATAGCTAAAAGCACAGAGGCTCATAATCAATATTAAAATCCCACTCAGCTGCAATGCAAATCCCCTTAATACACAACCGTGTATGTGTGTGTACTATGTGTGTTTGTATGTGTGTGTGTGTGAGCGCTTGTTGGCCACCTTTCACTGGTAGGACCAAAACTCTCACTCCTGACGCAGTACATAATCTCCTTAAATAATGTGCGGAATTCGGGGTGTGATTATTTATTTATTTATTTATTTTTTATTTTTTATTACAAAGGCTTGGCTCGGTGATCAAGGAGAACAGGCGTGGACACACGTGCGCTACGCTTTATCTTGGCAGTCGACCTTCTCTCATTATTTTTTCTGATCAACTTCGTTAAAACTCAAAGAAAATGAGCTTGACGGTGTGGTGCAAAAATCTGAAGCTTACACTAATAAGAAGCACATGTGTACCAGACCGCATTCCCATATTATGTAAAAGGGAATTCTGAGAACTCTAATGTTGTGGAAAAAAGTGGACATAATCAGCCTGTTTTCACTAACAAGGTGCTGGTTCTTGTTCCCAATCGAGTGGCTGATTTAGAACTGCATATTTTTATTGCAAAATAACTCCTCGTGACCAATATATTATACTGTATGATAAGTGAATATATTTTCCCTGTTGTTGATAAGAAAGGGACATTTTAGATTGCCTGAGCTTAAAAAAAGAAAAAAAACAAAACTTTTTTCCCTTAATTGCTCAAAACATTCCCTTAGATGTATCCTAGATATTGGATTATGTATTCCTCTTAGTTTTCAATATTTTTCAGCAAAATATTAAAAGTTGCTAGTGTAAGGAGACCACTCAATACATATGAAGATGTATTTAATTTTGTTCTACTTGCAGTTATAAGCAGTTCCAAACCAGTTGTCATGAACATAGTCAGTGTTGGTGACGGCGTCTCAGTCACGTGTTCACACTTCGAAGTGAAGGAAGTGAAGACAGAAGTGCAAGCTGTAAAATCCTCAGCTGTGGTTATATTTATGCTGCTTCGTAAGAAACTTATCGGATTTCACAGTGGTTTGTTTTTCAGTAGTCTTAACGAGAAAAGAAAAAAGTGTTGCAAGTTAGTACCTGCTGTAAATCATGTAGATCAGGTTACACTGTCTGGACTAATTTTAGCTTTGATTATGGCACTTGTTTCAACAAAATCCTCGCCACATCACGACAAATGTTCCCGGCAAGAGCTGCATTAAATGTTGGTCGAGAGTTGAACCACTTTGTAAAGCCTTCTCCATCACGTTCCAAAGATTCCCTGGGGTTAACTGTGACTCCCATGATACCCTGGTAATTCAGTACATTCAGGTCATAGCTGACTTAATTTTATTGCCACATAGAATTGCTGAGCCCTGACCATCTGAAGCAACACCAGATCATAAAATTTCCTCCAGAAACTTTGGACACAGTGGACACTATGCACTGTGATGGGTGTATTGCTTCGTGTTCTTCTCGTCAATCTGGACTCATCGGACCACATGACCTTTTTCCATTGCCAGATCCAAATTCCAAAGTCCAATTTTTATGCTCCCTAACAAATTCAAGTTTTTTTTTTTCCTAATGATTCTTGCAAACAAATGGTTTTCTTACAGCCACACAGCTGTTTATTCCCATGTGGAAATTGTGTCGAAATGCTCTTACTTTTACTATTAAACACAACTCCAATTTCTACTGTTCATGATCTCTCACTCATTCATCTTCTATACCGCTTTATCCTGTACCGAACCCAGACCCTGGAGGTGCAAGGCGACAGTGCTAACCACTACACCACCGTGCTGCCCTCATGATTTCTTTATGACCATATTTCTTCTTTCAAATTCACAGTTCAGAACCATCGTTCCTAATAATGCATTGGACAGTTCTTAACCCCATTCCAGTAATTTCAGCAGTCTCTTTAGTTGTTTTCAGTCATTTGACTTTTGTGAAACCCAGTAACATCTTTCCCATGATAAGATATGGTTGTTTAAGAAGCTACACATCATGTCATTAGCTGAAATATATTCAGGTCAGTAGTTATCCAATCACATGCTCTTACTGTAAGTATTTGCTTATATTAATCCATATGGTGACACTTTTTTAATTAATTTTTATTTTTGGAGCAGGCAACGTGTAATAGGTCTGTTAGTGTTTTGGTCCTCCTGTCTCTAAAGAAGGTCCATATTTTTGCTGATTTCAACTGAAGGCTGCTGCTGGTTTGTGCACATTCTGACATTGTCATGGTAGATTTTCTGCTTTTTCATAACTTTTGTTCACAATAAAACAGAGGCTAAGCAGAAATGTCTTTTGTGCTGTGCTACTGTAAACACATGCCGACTTTGTGTGTGTGTGTGTGTGTGTGTGTGTGTGTGTGTGTAAGACGGAGAGAGAGCGCCAGTCGAGTGGGTTATGGTGTTTAGATGCTACAGTATATACACATTCAAGTCAGTGTATGTCATTTTTGCTCTGTCTTTCTATCTTTCTCTCACTCGATTAGTGTCTCTTTCTCTGTTTTTCTGTCTGTTTCACTCTTCCAGTCTCTCTCACCATTTCTCCTTCTCTCACTCTTCCTGACTCCCTCTGTGTCACCATCGCTCTATCTTTCTCTATCTCTTTCTATATGTCTCTCTCTATTCCTCTCTCTTTCTTGCTCTCTGTCTCACTTTCAATCAGTTGCCCTCGATTCCTCTCAGTCTGGCTCTTGTCTCCTGACTCAATTGGTCATGCTTTACCTCTCTTTGTCTCTCGCTGTCTCTCCCCTCTCTTTGCTAATTTTACTTTCTCTCTCTGTACCTGTCTTCTGATGTTCTCTTCTCCATTTACTTTTTTTATTCGTTGCTCTCATTCTGTCTGTTCTCCCTCTTCCCCACTCTCTGTCATCGATGATAAATGGCTCTTCATTTGGTCCCTCATCACCCTACTCAGATTAAATTGGCAAAATGAGATCCTGATTGATTTTCTTATACACAGATGGGTCTTGCTGTGTGTCTGGGTAAAATGTGCATGCGATGTACATGGCCACTGACTGGTCTAGGGCTAGGTAGGGAGGAAGTACTTAAATGTTGGCCTGATCTATTTCAATTTGTAAGATTGCTACTAAAAAGAGTTGGACCGATGAACAGTGTACCCCAGTTTCCCTTTTTACCCAAATTATAGTCGTGTAGCCACTTTTAATCGTTAAAGCAATGATGGCAAACTAGTGTCTTTAAGCTCCCCTTACTTACTTCATGCAGGTTGCAGGCTTAAATCTTACACACTCTCCTTTAAAAATGGGCCACAGCCATCCCAGCTCTGGAGAACCTGAATCTCTACACAAAGCCTAGCAATATTTGGAAAAGGAGGCATAGAACTTTTCACAAGCTAATCTTTACTCTGTCTTCATTCTCCGTTTCTCCCCCTTTCCTACCTTCCCAGCTTACTTCTTCTCACGCCTCTCTGTCTGCACCCTCCCAGTCCTTCATCTTCTCACTCTCCCCATTTTCAGCCTCCCCATCTTCACCATCCCTGTCATATTCATTCTCGTCATCCCCCTTAGTCTTTAAGCTCAGTGCCCCAAGGCTTGACCCTCATGACCTTCCCTTTTCCACCCTGCCTTTCTCTACCTTTAACCTCTGCACCCTGTCTTCACCAACCTCGTCTTCGCTCCTCCCATCTTAGCACTCCCAATCTTCAGCGGCCCTGTCATCAGTGATTTAAGGCATTGGACTACGGTTCGGAAGGTCCCAGGTTCAAACCCCACAACCACCAAGTTGCCACTGTTTGGTCCTTGAGCAAGGCCCTTAACCCTCAACTGCTCAGATGTATAATGAGAGACAAATGTAAGTCGCTCTGGATAAGAGCGTCTGCCAAATGCCTAAAATGTAAATGCAATCCCCAATCTCCACCTTCCCCTTCCTTACTCCCCGCCGTCTTCACCTTCCCCGTCTTCGTCCTCCTGTAGTGTGATACAAAAGTGCTAACAAGTGGGTGGAAATCGACAACTATAAACTGCGAGAAAGATGATGTTTAAATAAACTCAAATGTCTCAAAAGGCTTTACTGAACAGATGGTAATTATTTCTCAGTTATACAGGGTCTTTAATGTTTATCATAGACATGATCCTAATGATCCTAAACTGGTTGATAAAATTGGTGTATAGTTATTAGCTTCATCCTCATAGCTCCAGTGCAAATTTACAGAAGCAAACTTCAGAGCTTGACTGAGACGATAACTAGAAAAGTCCCCTTTTGCCCAAACATTTACTGTGCAGTTTTGAGATGAAACCCTGCATTGTTTAACTGAATGATTGTCTTGTTGTCTGTCATGATTATAATCAACTTTGCATTACGAGAGAATCTAATAAGTCTTCTGGGATGATCGTCACGCTTTGTGATTTCACCTCCTCATCTTTTCTATTATTGTGCGTGTGTGTAAAACTGAAGCTCTGGTGAATGAAGAGCCTCTGGGAGCTGCGTACTATCCCTGATCTTCTGTTTGACAGGTCATTTATCTCAGCAGAGGAACTGTACAGTCAGTGGTGGCTGAGCGCCTGTGTGCATTCGAACTCACTAATATTTGTATTCCTGTTCGGCAGAGATACGCAGTTCTGTATACACTTGTGTACGTTATCATTCTGCATTTGTAAATCACAGACCCAGGCGTCGGGCCAACCTGCGCAAGAAGAACTTGTTATTGAGATTCCTTGCTGTGCCACCACCAAATAGAGCTCAGAATAGTGTTGTACAGAATATTTATAGGTTTAGGAAGATGAAACGGCTGCTACTTGTTCAGTAATGCTCCTTGCAAACACACACTTGCGTACTCCTTCACTCTCACGGTCTCAAAGCTGGGTCCAGGTTTTGTTTGTTCACCTGAGAGGCGTGTGTTCAGCTGATTCAGGATACAGGACAGGAAGGTTAAACACGGGACATGCCTTTAACCTGACCTACACAGTGATGCTGTTAGCTGAGGTGTGTTAAAACATGAGGATAGTAAAGGCGTTTAGATAAATAAGAGAAGCTGCTGGTCTCTCCGTTTCATGATGCATGCACGCACACATGCTGTACACACCCTCAATCGGAGTTATTTGGGGAGGATTGAGGGTTGTTTTGCTCCATGCTTACAAACTCATTCTGGAGGTTTTGGTTCACGTTGTTGTCATAGGAACACAAGCAAAGCCTCTAGCTGCCATGGTGACCCAATTAAAAGTATGTTTTAGGTGAGTGTGTGGATAAAACAAGAAAAGTTCTTGTTGTGCTTGCTGTCTTTCTTCATCTCTCTAATTATTAATCTTTGACACGCACAAACATACAACATATGCGCAGACATGTCTTACTATAATTGTAAGGAACTTCTATTGTCCTGATTTATTAATAATCCAGCTATTTAGTGATGTGCTAAACACAAATCTACCTGACATTAACCTCACTGAGCAAAAGAAAGCATTTTTGCTTCTTCTTCTTTAATAATAATAAAAATAATAATAATAATTCTTTTCAGACGGAAGCATGTTTTCCTTATGGGAATCAGCCAGATATTCCAACAATAGAAAAATTGTCAAATATTTATACCCAGATGCCAGAAATATATACATTTAGGCCCACGTAAGGTGCACATACGAATTCATGCACACTGTTGTAATGCATTATAGTTCCTACAGAATAAAGTACATTTCTAGAGCAGATCTCTAACAGTAACGTGGGTTTTGACATCTGACTTTCTTTATTTTTTTCCCCTGGCGCTCACTTCCCCATTCCTGTGTTTATGTCCATGAAGCTCCGCCCAAGAACATACGGTGGCCTGCCGGAGGCACATCCAAACACAATAAAAAGCATTCCATTTCAGAAGTCAGTTTTCCCAGTGAAAACAGCTAAGAAAAAAAACAACTATTGCACTGGTGATTTAATCCACTGGTAATAACAAGAGTGCACAGCAATTTATCTGTATCCCACTAGCACATATTCATGACCCCAATGTAAGATTTGTCAGCGTTACAGTGTGGAACACTCGTGAAACTATTTTTGGTGCATAAACACAAGGAAGCAACAAAACTCTAGTATTTTTTTTTTCTGCCCGGTTTGTTTTATGTAAATGAATTAGAGATGGTGAACTTGTAACATGTACAGATAGAGAGACCTGCAAATTTTCTCTCTTTCTTTAGTAGATGCTTAACTCCTATCATTAAGCTCCCTGTCTGTAATCATGTTCTCTCATCTTCATTTTTCTCTCCTATCATCATCTCCCACTCGCCTCTTTTATCTTATCTTCTCATTCTTCCTTTCAGATCTTTTAATAAATCCTCTGTTCAATTCTGTTGTTCATTTAATCAGATCCCTCTCTCATAGCTTTTCCCACAATTTATTCAGGCTCTTTTCGTCAGCACTCCACGTCTCTGCCACGCTCCCCGTTTCCCACTCTGCTGATGAAAGTTTAAAGCACTATTAAAGTCTGTCAATCCGCCAGCTTTCCCTAATGAACACGTTCTCATTGATATTGGATTTACATCAGGGGGCCAGTTTATCTATTTAAACTCATTCAAAAATGTCAATGCAACATCCTTACAAGTCCAGCAAGACAAGTATGCGTGTGTGCGAGAGAATTATTCAGTTTGTCAGTTGGTCAAAAGTAAAGTTTCAGGAAACCACACCCCTTCGAAGTACAGTAATTTCAAACCTCAGCACATATTTATATGTTTTCACTCACATAGCTAAGCCTGACTGAAAGACTATAGCTGAATACCTTCTAGCCATAGTGCACACCAAAAGCTAAAACAACCAGCTAATAACCTAAATTCTAAACAGAATCTTTAAAGAATTAAGTATTCATAAGGTATCTATGCAACTAATAATAATTCATTTCATAGCGTTTTTAGCTTTCAAAAACATCTTGCCGTCACACTCCATCACAGAACATTATGCTATATGCATTATTAAGTTCCTAGTATCAGTTCGCTAGCTAGAGTTTTTGCTAATGTTGCTCATTAGCCTGCCATGCTATTTGACTGTGCTCCTAGGTCAGTGGTAAAAGATTTGATCCAAAAACTAGAAGTGGTTTTCAAGTCAAATTGGTACTTCTGATGAAATTTCTAGTGAATGAAGTTGTAAAAGCGACTGACATTCACATGTGAGGAGACTCTTTAGCTACAGTAAAAAGTTTGAACAGTGCAGATGTTTTATGAATTACATTTGTGATTTAATGACCGTCCCAGCGCTTAAAGCCCACTGCAGTCATTCCCTTGAACATTCATTGTGTGGAATGTCTGATCCTTGAAAATCGACATATAACTTGTCACCAACTTGTAGAAGAGATGCATCTGTCTGTGGGAACGGTACACACAATAATTCACAAGCAACTGCAGTTCCAGAATGTGACTGCACGTCGGGTACCAAGTGAGCTCTCTGCCTTCGACCGGCACAGAGAGCGCTCATCCACAGTGAGTTAAAGAAACTACACAGGTGTACAACCAGTCCGATCATGACTCTGGTGTACCCTGATGGTATCCAAGCAATACTGAAACACTGGCGTGAGTGTATAAGTATATCTGAGAATTATACTGGGAAATAAAGATAGTTTACTACCTTTACTGTGGTTACTCTCATAACTGTGTTCTGTACTATTAAAGGTCCCAGTTTGACTTGAACGCCGCCCTTAACACATGATTAGATTTATCTTCTCTGGAGGAGTTACCTTTTAAAAAATGCACAGTTTCTCTCAGAGGTTTATTGTAAAATGTCATGCAGTCTTCCTCTTTTTCTCTACTGTATGTGTGACTAAAAGCTGTATATTTGAGAATATAGCAACGTCATGCTGCATTAAGGGCACCTTGTGGACAGAGCTAAGAAGTGCACTAGTCCTAGAAGGTAGTCCTAGCTGAACTCAAAGTTGATGAAACTGATATGAAATTATCCTCAAGTGTTTATTTAGCATTTAGTTATTTAATACACCAACCACTACCCCACTAAAGAAAATTAGGCCCTCAGTGATGACTATAGAGTGTGATGGAGATATGAGATGAGTTCACATAGTCTCTTAATAATCTTAGCAGCAAACCACACACATATTATTCCTTTCTATTATTCCCTTCCTCAGCTTCAGGAAGGAAAAAGACAGACAGAGGCAGCGAGATGTCTTTGGCAGCTCCTCTTTTACAAAGAGGGAGGAATAAAGATGCCAAGATAAGAGATGAGTGTGAGAGAGAGTGGTAGAAAATGAAGTGCAAAAAAATTGAAGGAAATTTTTTTTTTCCCGGGGCATTGTGGGAGACTGACTATTTTCTCACTTGTTTAATGTGGATAGCTTGGCAGAGAATGTGAAGTTTCTCACCACAGCTATTTCTACCTCTCACACTGCATTACAATCAGACATGTTGAAAGACATACACCGCCCTCTCTCTCCCCCCATCTCTTTCTCACCAATCAAGATCTCCTTTCCTCTTGCCAGATTTTACTGTCATGCTTTATTTAGAAAATCAGTGTAGTCAGCAACCTTGTACCAGTAATATATATACGGGAATGAATACAGTATATTTCAGTGCTCCAGGAATTCCCGTTAGTATGTATCATGATGATGATGATGATGATGATGATGATGATGATGATGATGATATTATTATTAATAATATTATTAATTATTATAATTAAATATAATAATAATGTATCTGTTTCTTCTGCCTTGCAGAGTCTTCAAGAAGTCCAGCCCCAACTGCAAGGTAATTTTCCTGAATGTGTGTGCGAGTGTCCATTATAAGCTCTTTCCTTCCTCTCTTTGGACATCTCCTTCCATGTTGCTCTTTCACGTTCTCTATTATTTAGTCCTTTCTGTGCATTCCAACTGTTCTCTGTCTCAGTGTCTCTACAGTATGTATGATGGAGGGCTGTGCGTGTGTGTGTAAGATGTTTTTGTGATCTCATTCGGTCTGGAAGGGTCATCTACTAGAAGGGTGTGGAGCAGCTTGGGGTCAGTTTAGAATGATTCAGATTTTTGTTGTATAACTGTGTGTGTGTGGGGATGTGGCATATAATTTGGAAAAGGAACACCAAGCAGTTTCAGTTGCTACCTACTTAAATGTAAAATGACATCAAATAACTTGTTTTTTCCCCTAGCTTACAGTTTACTTGGGCAAAAGGGACTTTGTGGATCATCTAGATCATGTGGATCCAGTTGGTGAGTCTTGAAAAATATGTACATTTAGACCTGTTTAATTATTATTTTCTTTTGGCTAAACCAACTCACTTGTAGTTTACAGACACATTGGAGGAAGCCTATAATTTCTTGATCTCAACATGCTATATATTACAAAGGAACTCCAATAAATGTTACATCTGTGTTATAAAATGCTAAGTCTTGTATTATTTTAATCTGTATTCTGACTCAATGTGAGAATTTAAATAGATGGTGTGGATCATTTCTTATCGTTGCGTGTAAGTCAGAGTCAGCGTAGCCAACCTGTCCTTTGAAATGCTTTAGCAGGACAAGTTCACTCTCTTCCTTACATAGGGAACAGTCTGGCTTTGGGATAACTAGCATGTTTTATTTTCTCCAGTGCCTCTTCTCTTCACTGATGTGCCTGTTTCTCTCGCTGTTACCATGGCAGCAAATCATAGAAGAAACCAATTTAGTTGCATTAGAGAGATGTGAGAGTTTCATTAAAGAAGATGATTATAATGTATCTGAATGTGCAAAGAAGTGTTGGAGTTCCAAATCTAACAAAATCTAAAGTTTTGTAATTATTACCTTTTACAAGGTGATTGTTGTAATTGTTGCCTCCTTCACTCAAACATGGTGTGCTGGTGTGTGTGTGTGTGTGCACTTAAGCGGAGCTGGAAAAAAACGAAGGTTATTGTCTGGGCCCAGTTGTATTTAGCCGAGTGTGTAATTTGGGTAAAAGGAAAAGCATTGTGTAGACCTGAACAAATGTTTTTCTTTTAAGTTCTATTAACACCTTTATCAGTTTGTTTGAATCCTGTTTTGTACAACTGTCTGTTGTAAGATTATTTGAATAAATGTGTTTATTGCTAGTATACAGCCAAACATTTGTCAAGCCATGTAATAAGTGAATTAAAAAAAAGAAAAAATCATGCTCTTTGACCGAAGATGCCATCAGTTGAATGTATTTTTTTATGTTCAAAATTATTCATTATTATTATTATTATTATTATTGATTAATTACTACAGTACACCCCCAGTGAAGGGAGCAATTTGTGATGAGTTCCACTATGATGTAATTTATTTAACAAAATTAAGCCAAAAAAAAAAACAACCTCTGGGCAATACTAAGGTATCCCCTTACTGGTTCCTCAGGATTTAAGAGGATAAGTTTCAGTCGGTGCTGCTAATCCTCATCCCTTGATTAATTGATTAGCAGGTGTGCAGACCTCCTAAAAGCAGAGGTTTTGGTTTGCTGGTCTAGAGCTTTCAGGTGCATGTAAACACAATGCCAAAAGGGAAAGACATAAGCAATAGTCTTGAAGAAATTGTTGCTGCACATCACACTGGAAGGGGTTCTAAAACCATTTACAAACAATTTGGATTTTACTATTCTATAGTGAGAAAGTATTCACAAGTGGAACGCATTCAAGGCATCCAAGTAGTTGACGTCCCAAGGGCAGACCGGCAATGCTTTGAGAAATACAAAAAATCCTAAGAGCTACTTCTCAGACCCTACAGGCCTCATAGTGCATGTTAAATGTTAATGTTCACAACAGCACAATTGAAAGAAGACTGAATAAGTATGGTTTGTTTGGAATGTTTTTTTTTTTTTTTTTTTTCTTTTTTTTTGTCTGAAAAAACATGGAACCATGACTGAGGTTCACAAAATTGCATTGGAACAAACCTCGAGGCTTCTGGATTACTATCCTATGGACAGATGAGACCAAAGTGGAGTTGTGGCCTTAATGCCCAGGGTCATGTTTGTCAACAACCAAACAGCATTTTAGCAGAAACACCTCGTACGCACTGTCAAGCACAGCAGTGGAGGGATGATCATTCAGGCTTGTCTTTGCAGCCACAGGACATGAACACTTTGAAGTCATTGAGGCAAGCATGAACTTCTTTGTATACCAGATTATTCTAGAGGCAGATCTGAGGGCATCCGTCTAACAGCTAAAACTTGGTCGAAATTAGGTCATGCAACAAATCAATTCAATTATATATTTTATTTGTATAGCGCTTTTAACAATACTGTAATCGTTGTTGCAAAGCAGCTTTATAGAATCAAAAGAAACTTTAATGATGAATTAATTAATCTAAATTATTGTCTCTGATGAACAAGCCGAGGGCAATGGTGGCAAGGAAAAACTTCCTGAGATGGCAATAGGAAGAAACCTTGAGAGAAACTTAACAGAGAAAAAAAAATCAAGTTTTTAGAATGGCCTCGTCAAAGTCCAACTGAAATGCTGTGGCAGGACCTTAACAGAGCTGTTCATAAGCAAATATGTTAAATAAGTTCAATAACGTCAATGAGCGTAAGTTGTAAAGATGAATGTGCCAAAATTCCACCACAACATTGTGAGACACTGACAAAGTCGTATGGGAATAATTACGTCATGTTCTTGCTACTAAAGGTGGATCTACAAGCTACTGAATCATGGGGTACTTTTTTGTTAAATATTGGCACAGAGAAAAAAAGTTATATGTTGTTGTTCATCTAGGGTTGTATTTGCCTAATACCAAAACCCAATACAATCAGATGACTTGTATCATGTTTTTACATAAAACACATGTAATTAATTAAAAGATGCGGCACAACTTTTTATGCTCAGTATGCTCTTTAGGTGGCTAAAGTATGCAACTCTATTCTGGCTGTAGGAAGTATTTTTCTGGACCAGAAGAATTTGAACAGATATATATGTGTGACAAGACCTTTGTGTGACATATTTGTGTCAAATGTCAGCTCCTATTCATCTGTGTTTGTAGCCTGATGGTCAGACTGATTACAGTCTATAGGTGAAGATTTTAAAGGATAGCATATATTGCCTGAGCTTGCCTGAGCATGTTTTACCCCAAAGTCTACTTAGTTTGACTATTGTGATTGATTTGTATTGTGCTTGACCATGGTTTAGTATACTATGCCGTGGTCCTCATGAAGAATTGGGTGAGTTTCATGCATGAGCATGGAACTTGAATTTTGTGATTTTAATAATACAATTGTCTAGATTACGGTTTACATAATTCAAACATTTTACAAAACATGTCAATTGTTCATGTGTCGCTATGCCCCAGAACAACTCCAAATAAGCCACAAGGCAAATAAAATCATGAACACTCTTGTGCTATGTGAGGAGCCAGAAAGTAACAGTAACAGAGTAAGTGTGCTCAGGCCTGGAATGTTAAGTGGAAGGTGAGTGCAGGCCAATGGGGGAGTAAACATATTTGTTTTCTTCTTATTCTTGAATTCATGTTTTATATGGAGTTTAACATAGACTGTGCTAACAAAGCCATTGATGTAATGTGACAATAAATTAATATGCATTTGGTTAATTGTATTTAAAAATCAGTATTGTCAAGAGTATCACATATTAATTCATTTTGTGTTTAATGTTTTAAGAAGAAAGTTCCTAAGACTCAAGTTTATTGCACTGAATAGAAAGAAAACCAACTTTCTTCATGTACTGAATGTTAAACTTTATATAATTTATCTGAATTATTGCTTTGCTCTCCTGTTTCCTTCTGTCATCTGAGTTTAGATGGAGTACTTTTGGTCGATCCAGAATACCTTAAAGACAGAAAAGGTGAGGTCAGCAATTTAGTCATAAACCATTTGCCTAAATCTCCCTCTTAACCATATGTAAATTTGCATTAAAAAAAAAAATTCCTTCTCTCCCCACCTATTGGACAGTGTTTGTGACGCTGACGTGTGCATTTCGTTATGGCCGAGAGGATCTGGACGTGTTGGGATTGTCCTTCAGAAAGGACCTTTACATCTCCACCTTCCAGGCTTTTCCTCCACTGCCTGAGGAACGCAAACCACTCAGCCGCCTGCAGGAGCGCCTACTCAAAAAGCTCGGCCAGCACGCGCACCCCTTTAACTTCACTGTAATTACTACTCCTATTCTTCTTATTCAGAGGACATATTTACTGTATTTAATCTATTATAAACCTACAAATGCTTCTTATTTTTGTACTGTAGGTACAGTACAACATGCTACAGTACAAATTATTATTATTATTATTTTACAATGATTATTTAATACGATTGCACTCATGCAATGTTTTCTTTTTAAAGAACAAAATACTATACTTTTGCTTTTATAGAGTTGCATTCAAATGTGTGGAATATTTCTGAAATTAAATCTCCTGTCCTTCCCTCTTTCACCCTCTCTTTCGCTCTTTGATGTAATAAATTATTAATACTGTTATTAATATTACTATGAAAGCTGACATTAAAATGTCCTGTCTTTGATGTCGGGAAACCTTGTAACTAGAGCTGTCAATATGCCCCTACAAAGTGCTGACACTGGAGACTCCTTTCCATAAATGCTAAATAAACTTCACCACACAAACTGGAATCATAGGATTTTTTTTAGTTTCTCATACCATTAAATAGATGCATGAAATAAGACAATTTATTGGATTATGAAAATGCACAGATCAGCCATATAATCATGTGTAAAAGTTAGTGCCCCCTCTTTTAAATTTTATGTAAAAATATAATAAAACTCACCTGATCTTAACAGGTCTCAGTATTTATTTTTAAATAAATAATGGCATGGTGAAAAAAGTTACATGTTTTCTGAGGTTATATTTGCCTAATACTAAGACGTGCTTTAATCAGATGATTTTATTAAGATTTTACAAAAAACACTACACTAATTTTTACACATGACTGTAGCACTAAAAGCATTAATATTAAAAACCATTTTGCCCCTTGGGATGTGGCTCTGCAGGGCCTTTGGGGGGTGTTTGCAGAGGATCTTTTGGGGGCTGTGGGTTGCCAAGTAGGACACCATTTTACTAATCAGAGAATTCAACAGCACATGTGGGACAACCTATTCACAAATTCATTTACAAAGAATGAAAGTTTCAAAAAATTTAATTCGATTTACGTTAGTGTTTTTAATGCCTCAATAAAGTGTCTATGTTTTTGCACGAACAGGTTTTCCATGTGTTTTTGGTATTAGGAAATTATTATCTTATTAATTACTCATATGCTACACAAGCAGCAGATAGAGACCAGTTTGAAAAATGCTTAAATGTTTCCTTTTTCTTTATGAAGATGTTTTGGGTGAAAAATATTATACACACAGTTTTTTTTCCCCACTATTAAGTGCATGCCCAGTGCAAATGAGAGAATGTTCAATCTGTCTCCTGTCTTCTTTTAGATTCCTCAGAATCTCCCCTGCTCAGTCACTTTACAGCCAGGACCAGAGGACACCGGCAAGGTAAAGCCACACTCACTAAATTATTCACTTTGGCTTTTTAACCTTACAAATTTGCCACTACAAATATATGCCTACTCTTCCTCCCTCAGGCATGCGGTGTAGACTTTGAGATCAGAGCTTTCTGTGCCAAAACTGTAGAGGAGAAGATTCACAAGAGGTGCAGCACTTTATCTTCATGCTCATGTGCTTGTTGGGCACAGTGTAGTTTTTTGAGTGTATGCTGCTGCTCTGTATATGTGGGTGTACATGCACTACACTTTAAATACTAGTGAGGGAGTAACCTGTGTTTATGCTTTAGATTTTTGATTTGTGGCAAGATAAGCAGACTGTTGAGCTTTGTGCGTGTACGTGTTTGTCTAGAAACTCGGTGCGGCTGGTGATACGTAAGGTGCAGTATGCTCCAGAGAAGCCAGGACCACAGCCTATGGTGGAGACCACACGCAGCTTCCTCATGTCTGACCGTTCCCTTCACCTGGAGGCATCCCTTGACAAAGAGGTATATAAAAACATGCAAACACGTGCTTATATGCAATTACCATTGGCTAACAGTGTTTTCCTTAATGCTTGATGTTTGCATGCATAATTTGCATATGGATGGATATTTTCCATGCTGTTCAAAAACATCAGTAGTCACACCCGTGCAAAAGAATACATCCCGAGCCACATTTTACTTTTTCACCGCTTTATTAAAACATGAGGCTTCAGAGAGAGGCTGTTTGGTGTGGTTCATTAGGGGCGTAGACATCACATCACACTGTGACGTCTCAATATAGTGCATTCTGCGATACAACACTATGTACAGTACAGTGTAATTTTACATGATACATTTAGAAACTTCACAGAAGGTACAGTAAAGAGACAAAAGCTGTGCATTTGTATGTACAGAATGAAACATTAGTCATTCTCCAATCTTTCACCGATGTGACTCTTTAAGCACAGGGCTTTTTATTTCCCATGCTGCTGTTAGTTTTACAAGGCAGAAGGTTGTCATTACTGTAATTCTGCCATGACATCATAGCATTATCCTATTGCTCATAGTAGTTGTAGTCAAATAAAATCTTGTGAAGTACATTCTGTTCTTTTTCTTTTTTCCCCCTCTATGTAAAATCACAACGTGTACCAACTCTGTGATTAGCACTTTGTTAGCAGTATTATTTTGGATTTCGATCAAATTTTATTCCAACACTTGCAACGTCTCTAGCACTAGTGCTACCTTTTTAATTAACATACCGCCTTGTGTGAATTATTTGCTTTCTGTGAGTTCTCTCTAGCACCTTTTTCCTTTCTCTCTCTCTCTTTCTCTCTCAGCTCTACTACCACGGAGAACCCATCAGCGTCAACGTCCACGTCACCAACAACTCCACCAAAACTGTCAAACGAATCAAAATCTCAGGTAAAACTCCACCTAAACCAGACTTCACTGCTTCATGGTGTCAGAGCTGTTTTGTTACGTGTGAGAAACCGCATATTGAGTGTCTGTTGCTCTGCTCACAGCTTGTATCCACAATATTTTGATCCATGCCTCTTGCTTTCTCCAACAAATGGAATGTTGTATATCTGTTTGGGGAAGGTCTTGAGTTAATAATTATGTGTGACATAACAGTAACATCTGTTGGTCAGTGTGTTATTGAGGATGTTATAGAGTTGTTAAAGTGCTTGATTGGCCGTTCTCTTCCGTTAATGACGACACCGCCATAATATTTTAGAAGAGTCCGTTTGTTGATGCAAATCTACAGGCACTGAGGTGGAACTAACAGTATAGAGAGATAACTGTAGATAACTTGTTATATGGATTCTCATTGTGTGCATGTGTGTGCATGCTGCCCAGCTTTGCTAACCCTGCTGTGTTTCCCTGTTCTCTTCCTACAGTGCGACAGTATGCCGATATCTGTTTATTCAGTACTGCACAGTACAAATGCCCAGTGGCTCAGGTAGAAGCCGAGTGAGTACCCCTTCATCTCCGTTTATACCTCCTTTCATCCCTTGTTTTTGCCGTTCACCTTTATTTTATTTCCTGACTCCTTTTCTACAGTAGCTCCTCTGGTCATGACTTATTATTATTATTATTTATTTATTACTTTGTTTATTTCCTCATTGTGTTTTGCACTTTGACAGTGTAAAGAGTGTGTATAATATTTGTGTACATCACACATAACAGGGTGTTTGCAGCTTTCACACAGAGTTTTAAAGAAGCAGGGATGAATTATATCATATCATGTCTCATCTTTTGACTCCTGAGGTTCACAAAGTTTCCCCAGGTTTTTGCTCTGATTCGCCTTTGTGTTATTGCCTCCGAAAGGTCAGTCGGTAGTCTGTCACTGACCCAAAAACTCACAGCTCTATCAGCTCTCTCCTGACACTTCTCCCTCAGAGAAAGATTCAGAGCGATCCACAGCTCTGACGCTTCTGTATCAGTTAATCTGCTCGATACTCCAGCATTATTCATATAGCAAAGCATGTTTAATTTACAAGATAAATTCTAAATAGTTTTTGATTACTCATCGAGCTTGGTTGTCACGGTACTGTAACAGCCCAGGGCCATTGGCAGAGGTTGAGCTAAGCAAAGTTTATACGATATGAATAATAAATAAACAGTAAAATCATGCTAGAAATCATATCATGTAAGACATATTTGGTCATGAGTTGAAGCTGGTGCTACTCACTGCTGTGATGTTCGTCTCAAATCCTCCAGTAGGCGGATGATATAGTATCACATGAAACTCATGGAAGAGAAACACGTACACTAATGGCAATGGTGATACTTGACCAAAACCTGATGGACAGAAAAATATCCTTATTGGATCAAGCTCATTTTGAACAATATTTTAACAGTCCACTGTCTGCAGCAAGTTTGTGGGAGTCACAGATACATATAGTCACATGTTGTCATGGTTGTTTTTAGTTGTTTGTGTGATTAAAAAAAAAAAAAGATATAACTAATAATATAAAAATTTAACATAAAAAAAAAATAATAATAAAAAAGTTTTTTCGACAGCATTCCCATGTTCCAATAGTGTTTTGAAAGTAATGATAAATTTGGTTCTGCCTGACATATCCAAGAACCCAAAATGCACAGTTTAATGTCTGAGGCCTCCTCCTGCATAGGACATGGGTATAAGAAGTTTTTTTTTTTTCTGTTGTGTTTTTGACAGATCCGTGCCACTTGATTGTTTAAAGCTGCTTTGCCATAATGACAATTGTTAAAAGCGCTATACAAATAAAATTGAATTGAATTGAACTTGAGTTTTAAGGGTTATTAGCTACCAGGGTGCTCATGTTTTGGATACCTGTGACTATGGAAGTTCTGCACCAGCTACTCAATTTTGTAATAAATTTTACCACATGCCATGTATGTACAGTACTAGAGTGCACTATTTATTAGTTTAGTGCTCAGGGTTGGTTCTAGCAATTTTAATGGATATGCTGTTGATGTTTTTGGGTTCTCCAGTAATGATAATCATGTTAAAAAAAAATCTGCATGTTATTGGACTCCATGAAGATGATGATCCATTATGAAGAGCCATAAGTCACCCATGCCGCCTACAAACCTTTTCACCGTTGAATAACATTCATTATTAGTTGGCAAATACATTTAAAATTTATAGTTATATATTTTTTGGCACCTAGGATTTCATGTGCACTGAGCTGAAGTTCATAACGAAGGCCCTTTAATTTTGTAAACTGCATCGAGACTGTATCATTTTTATGATCAAATTTGGCAATATGGGGAAATCCCCCTTAATTTAGACTTGTGCTTACTCTCTGGCTATGTTCCTCTGACCTCTGTCAGTAACAAGTCATTTCCATCAGTAGAACTGCCACTCACTCCATGTTTTTTTGCTCTTTACACCACTCTGTAAAAATCCAACCATCAGTGTCCAAATTATTGCATGTGGTAATAATCACATACACACAACAGATGCAACAGGCAGGGATGCTACAAATGCTGCCATATGCTCTAAATTCAAATGGATGACATGCACAGTGAATTTCTTGTGAAAGTTATCCATTAAGAGGGTGACCCCTCTTTGCTACTGTTGTATGTCACATGCTAAAACGATAAGTGCTCTGTCAGACTACAGTGGTGTGAAAAACTATTTGCCCCCTTCCTGATTTCTTATTCTTTTGCATGTTTGTCACACTTAAATGTTTCTGCTCGTTAAAAACCGTTAACTATTAGTCAAAGATAACATAATTGAACACAAAATGCAGTTTTTAAATGAAGGTTTACGTTATTAAGGGAGAAAAAAAACTCCCAAATCTACATGGCCCTGTGTGAAAAAGTGATTGCCCCCCTTGTTAAAAAATAACTTAACTGTGGTTTATCACCCCTGAGTTCAATTTCTGTAGTCACCTCCAGGCCTGATTACTGCCACACCTGTTTCAATCAAGAAATCACTTAAATAGGAGTTACCTGACACAGAGAAGTAGACCAAAAGCACCTCAAAAGCTAGACATCATGCCAAGATCCAAAGAAATTCAGGAACAAATGAGAACAAAAGTAATTGAGATCTATCAGACTGGTAAAGGTTATAAAGCCATTTCTAAAGCTTTGGGACTCCAGCGAACCACAGTGAGCCATTATCCACAAATGCCAAAAACATGGAACAGTGGTGAACCTTCCCAGGAGTGGCCGGCCGACCAAAATTACCCCAAGAGCGCAGAGACAACTCATCCGAGAGGCCACAAAAGACCCCAGGACAACATCTAAAGAACTGCAGGCCTCACTTGCCTCAATTAAGGTCAGTGTTCACGACTCCACCATAAGAAAGAGACTGGGCAAAAACGGCCTGCATGGCAGATTTCCAAGGCGCAAACCACTTTTAAGCAAAACGAACATTAAGGCTCGTCTCAATTTTGCTAAAAAACATCTCAATGATTGCCAAGACTTTTGGGAAAATACCTTGTGGACCGACGAGACAAAAGTTGAACTTTTTGGAAGGTGCGTGTCCCGTTACATCTGGCGTAAAAGTAACACAGCATTTCAGAAAAAGGTCATAATACCAACAGTAAAATATGGTGGTGGTAGTGTGATGGTCTGGGGTTGTTTTGCTGCTTCAGCACCTGGAAGGCTTGCTGTGATAGATGGAACCATGAATTCTACTGTCTACCAAAAAATTCTGAAGGAGAATGTCCGGCCATCTGTTCGTCAACTCAAGCTGAAGCGATCTTGGGTGCTGCAGCAGGACAATGACCCAAAACACACCAGCAAATCCACCTCTGAATGGCTGAAGAAAAACAAAATGAAGACTTTGGAGTGGCCTAGTCAAAGTCCTGACCTGAATCCTATTGAGATGTTGTGGCATGACCTTAAAAAGGCGGTTCATGCTAGAAAACCCTCAAATAAAGCGGAATTACAACAATTCTGCAAAGATGAGTGGGACAAAATTCCTCCAGAGCGCTGTAAAAGACTCGTTGCAAGTTATCGCAAACGCTTGATTGCAGTTATTGCTGCTAAGGGTGGCCCAACCAGTTATTAGGTTCAGGGGGCAATTACTTTTTCACACAGGGCCATGTAGGTTTGGATTTTTTTCTCCCTAAATAATAAAAACCCTCATTTAAAAGCTGCATTTTGTGTTTACTTGTGTTATCTTTGACTAATAGTTAAATGTGTTTGATGATCAGAAACATTTTGTGTGACAAACATGCAAAAGAATAAGAAATCAGGAAGGGGGCAAATAGTTTTTCACACCACTGTATGTCTCCATTTCTGTGTGCTCCCTGTAGAAATGGTAGCATGATTAGCCTTGGAGCATCATATTTACACAATTCAGTGGTAGCCCTATAAATGACCCCCTGTTCACCGTACCTTTCTATAATCCTTTTTTAACTTTTCTACATTGATATTAACTTTACATAATGTGATTATGCCATGATTAATCCAGCCATAAAACCAGGTTGTTTGTGGCCTTCTAAGCAATATTCTAAGTTGCCTAAATCTCTTGTATTCATTTCTACACACAAGATACTGTATGCCACTGAAAAGAAATCAAACCTTTTTATGCTCTGAGGAAAGAGAGTGTTCAGTTCATTGTACTGTATGTTCTACTATAACATTAAGTAACACTAATCTGCAGTGAGGACGTGGGCATAAGTGGATATGGTCAGATAATAAGTTGTGTCTGTCTGTCTTACTTGCCAACAGTGATCAAGTGTCGTCCAGCTCAACATTCTGTAAGGTGTACACGCTCACCCCGACGCTAACCAGCAACCGAGAGAAGAGAGGTCTAGCGTTGGATGGCAAACTCAAGCACGAGGACACCAACCTGGCCTCCAGCACCATGTGAGCATGCATGCGAACACACACACACACAAACACAATAACACTCTCTTTACGTCACTGGCTTTTTGATTTAATTAATGATACATTAGTAATATTAGTAAGCTAAACAGTTTCTGTCTACAGTTTCATCTTAAGTGAAATGTCGGGCCCATGCACAGGATCATTATGAACTGCATTAATGCTCATTATGGCTGAGCCTATACTATTACTACTCCTATTCAGCTTTCCATGATAAGTGGTTGCATTAAATAACATTAGCATGGTTTTCATGCTACATACATTTAATTCAACACATAAATACATTGGTAACTTATCAGGAAGATGATTCAAGTTAGATAGTATCATTTTAGCCTAACAAGACAATGATATGGACAAGATGTTTGATCACAAAATAACAACTCGAAAGCGTTATTGGTGAGCGTGTTAAACAAGGAAGGAGTGTGACAGGATCAACAAAGCATTAGCATACATATGCAAAGCAGAAAAAAGAATTTGTCTATAATGCAGTGTTTACAACCACCGCCACATCTGTTGAGAGGGTGTAGCATGTGGTGAGTTTTAAATATATTTACTACTGCACAATTAATTGCACAATTTTTTTTTTTTTTTTATTGAAATACTGTATGGACCTGTGCAACTATTTTATTGTAAAACAAAAAAAAATATGTGAATTTATGTAGAGTTTGTCAATAATTGATGTTTTTGCCTATTTTTTTTTTTTGCGGTGATAAATATTGGCAAACATAATTTTAATGAGATCATTTGTACAATAAATTGCTGTTTAAATCATAATCACAGAACATCCTGGCTTCAGAATGTAAAACTTCTGCCACATATTTGTTCCATCCATTATTTAAATTACTGATTCTAATTAAAACAACTCCTCAGCCATATAAACTCGAACTAATTAGTGACATCACCTGTTTTGTGCACAGGGAGAACTATGGGGGTGTTCAGGTGAAACTGGGACTTTGGATAGTGCAGAATAAGAGAGTTAAAATTTACATTTATTTTTCTATATAATCTCCTGCTACACTAATGCACTCAGCTTGACTAGAGCTTGAATCCCATCTAAATGCACTCTAAAACGACTGCAATGTCATTTTGTTATAAAATCTGTATTAAATAGGAAGATATTTATGATTCAGCAGATCTGGAAGTTATTCTTGTGTGAAGAAATTGAATATGATTCATTTTATATTCAGTTCAGGTACCCTAGAAAGACCTTTAAAAAAAAGAACAATTTCATCACAAAATTTTGGACATAAGCACATGTTTTACTTGTTGCTATTTATTTATTTTTATTATTATTAAATTCCAAGGTAATAATGTTAAATTTCAGTAAAAAACAATAATAATTTGTGCATTGATGCAGGATATTTTAGAAAGAATCACAGTGCTGCGTTTTTGCTTACTCTACAGTGTGAAGGATGCATCCAACAAAGAGGTTCTGGGTATCCTGGTGTCCTACAGAGTCAAAGTTAAACTGGTGGTATCTCGTGGAGGGTAAGCAAAGGACACGCATATAGACACATACAACCATTTGAGTATAATTACAAAAAGTGCAAGTCATTTACTGATTAGCTGGGAAGACATTTAAACCCTTACAGATGGGGGAACTCTGCATAAATGGGTTTAAAACATTAATTAGTAGACAGCTGAAGTTTGAACAGTCAGCTGTGACCACTGTAACCTCAGGGTCCTGTTCTTGGCTGACAGCAGTGGAACCCGATGTGCTCTTCTGCTGTTTTAACCCATCTGCCTCAGTGGGTGACATGTGCTTTCTGAGATGCTTGTGTGTTCACCTCAGTTGTAAAGAGTTTTGGCTTGTCTTTAAGTATTGTAGACTCATCATGGGTATTTTCTAATGCAGAACAAGCACTCTAGCACTAAATGTTTCAGCCCTAGTAGCAACAACCGCGCATTCAACATCATGATCACAATTTTCTCTATTTTAATGTTTAATGTCAACATTAAGAGATGCTCTGGACCTACATCTGGATAACTGAATTAACGCATACTTGGTTTACACTTGTACTACAGGTATTCAAGTATGCTAAATATATATGGAATAAATATACAAACCTATTTCCTCTCCCCACACAGTGATGTGGCAGTAGAGCTTCCCTTCGTGCTGATGCACCCTAAGCCCTCTGAGCAGCCCACCTCGAGACCACAGTCAAGTATGTACACTATCTGAACCACTCGCTTACCCTTGCCTCACCAAATTCACCATCTGGGTGAATTCACGCTTCTGAGTAAAATTTTTAGCTGTTTCATTTCTGTTTTAATGAAATTTTTTATTGCCTCATCTTCACAGCTGTGCCAGAGACAGATGCTCCTGTGGACACCAACCTGATAGAATTTGAGACAAAGTGAGTGTTGTTTTATGTGCAAGTTTGTATGAAAGGCCATAACTAAGCCTGTCCGTGTTATTACTGACTTCTGTTGTGCCTCTGCAGTAACTTCTCTCAGGATGACGACTTTGTGTTTGAGGACTTTGCGCGGCTGAGGCTGAAGGGAATGAAGGATGATAAAGAAGAGGATGACCACTTCTGCTAACCCTGTGTGGAAAGAGGGAACTGGATTGAAGGGGCTCTAAGTGTCAGTACTACTAAACTACCATTCCACTGGGCCAATCTGAAAGAGCAGGGTGCTCACATGAGCACCTTCTCTCCTCTCTATTTTTTTAAATTATAATTTTTTTTCTTTCTCTTGCCCCTTTCCCTGTCCCTTTGTGTCCATTATGCTGTTGTCTTTAGATCCTTTTTTTTTTTTTCCTTTTCTTTTTTTGGAGCTACTTTGTTCTTGTGCATGTGAATTAGACAGAGAAAATGAAATTGAGTGAGAAAAGCAAATAAATCAGTCAGGTTAAAGAAAACAGATCAGGGATGTCTATGAAACATCATTAAACAGAGGGTCCATTAATTCAGGGGTTTCTTTTTATGCTTAGATTTTATTTTCCCTCCCCGAATGTAAACTGAGTGGGCATTAATAGTTTTGTAATATTGTAAGAGCATAGGTGAAACGTTACTTCATTGTAGATTATGGCAGATATGGGACACATGCTTAAGAATTTAATGTCTTTATCAAATTCAGTATAGTCCACAAAGAGACTTTTTTATGTTCTAGCATTTTATAGCTATGTAAAATGTATGCATATCGCATGAACGTGTGTAAGGAATGACTCTTCAGTGTGCTTAATAGAGCACTAAAAAGTCAGCACAATGCATTGGACCACAGAAGACTTAATTTATTCTTGGCATCGGTTTTGTCAGCCAACTGAGTGTGCTAAATGTGTGTGGATTGTGGGTTTTGAATAAACACAGAGAGATCGAGAGCTTGGCCTGCAGAGGTCTGTTGCTATTACTTGCAGCACAGTTTAGCCTATGATCTAAAACTGCTGCATGGTGCAGCTTTTCTAGTTTGCTACTTTGAAATTGCCAAAATCAAACACACATGTTGTCATTTGTTAAACAACAGATATATTTTCAGGGGTCTTGGAGTCCTGCTATAATTTTTAAGAAGTAGGCTTTATTTTTAATTTTTTAATCAGGCTTCACTATTTTAGCTGCTTTCCCTTTGCCAGTCTTTCTATGTAATCTCAGCCCAGTAAAGAGTGCTACATTTTAAGACAATTTTTCTCCCCCAACATTTCAAAGGTTTATATTTAACCTACTCATTATAAGCACCTTTTTAAAAAATTATGTTGGGAGTCCGTGTCTGTAATGATGTGCTGTGATATAGGTGTAATCACATGCTGGCTCTTCTGCTCCACCTTGTGTCCAAAAGAAATGTTCTGCTATGGTTTTAATTAAGTAAGCAGTTAAGCATAATTTCACAACTCCCCTTTATTAATCTTTTCAGCCGTTTCTTCTCGCATATAATCTTCTATTATAGATTGACCCTTAATGTATGGCTTACATTATTACTGTCCATATTACACTTTTTCATCAAAGACCACTGCAAATGATTATTGTTAACTCCACAAAGGCTTCTTTTCAAGCTTGCCCTGCCCATCAAACCTTTTTATTTTATTATTATTATAGAAGGAACTACTGAGTATACCACTTATAATTCTGATATTATATTTACTTAATGAAATTATACATTTCCTTTTTTTTTAATATATTTCAGTTAAAAGATTTGTTTTTTGTAAAGCTAATGTCATTATTGAACTAACCAGATGCTCTATGCTTTACAATCCATTTGCTGTATATTGCTATTTTGTACAGCAGAAATTGCCTGCTGTTAAAACTTTTGCCCTTATGGGTGAGGAGACTTTGTGCTTTTGCCTCCAGACCAGCTCACAGTGTTGTTTGAAATATTTCCTCATTAATCATTACAGCCATCAACACATTACCAACAATGTTGATGTACATAAATGCACACACAATTTACCTGCTATTTGAATATTTTCAGTTTGTTTGAGACACTTTTGTTCACATACAGCTTTTACACTGCTAGGAACCAACTTTGTGTAACCTCCTTTTTTTTTTTTTAAAGAAAAGAATGCCTTGCAGAACATGTTATTTAAGAGAAGTAACAGGAAATTGGTGCTGTACATAAAAAAGGAAAGAACAGAAACATTGAGACTGAGAAAAGAAAGCTTGTTTATCAGACTTGAGCTCATATCTAGGGCTACAGGATAAGAACAGTTAATAGAAATAAGGAAATAAGCTCCAGGTAATACAAGAGCACACTGTCCGTCCACCACACATCATATATTATTTATAATCACAACAGGACTTAAAATATGCCATGAAAAACAAATGATTGATTTATTTTAGCTAGGAATGTTTGCATATGTGTACATTTGTTGATTGTCTGCTGTTAACATTTAAAAAGGCTTTTTTATCATTTATGTTATGAAATGGCAGGGAGAATATTTTCATCAGATGGTCGAAAAATCTTTGTCCATATGTGAGTGCTTTGCTAGAATGCCATGCATGCATTCAAAGGCAGCAGTAGGCTTTGAGAACGTTGTGGTGTTGTGATCGAACGCTCTCTCAGACCATCTTCATATAAAACTTGTTTTTTTTTTTTTTTTTATCTAAATGGAGCCTCATATGTCTGTGAACCAGTCGTGTGTATAAAAGAAATATTATATTGTATATCTTCCCTTGGATTCTGTAGGGTGCATCTAAGGAAAAATGCATGCAGATGTCGGTTTGTAGACTAATATTGTACCATGTCACACTTTTTTGTATTTTATGGTTGATTTTAAGCTACTTTTACTCCTCACTACTACTAAAATTGATATTCTGAAAATATACATACAGGCTACCTGGTAATTTAATTCATAATAAATTAAGATGAAATATATTAATATGAATTCCAAGATACTATATAAGCAATATGTTATTTTAGTCAATAAAATTATAATAAAAATCACTGAAAAAAAATGCAAAAGTGGAAAAAAAAAAAACATTGGGAAATATATGTTGCTTCTTTATTTTGTACGCCGTTTTAGAAAATTAAAAAAGGAAGAAATTCCGTTTGTTGTCTTTATTTACTCTGTGTGTGTCTGTCTGTGCACGAGAGATGCGTCAGGGGTCCTCAGTCGCAGACCTATCAGAGTCGAGGTCTGCACTGTTTGATGGTTTATATAGTACTCTCTAATAACTCAGCAGTTAATTACTCAGCTTAACATGTGGGCTACACTCCAACCTGTAAAAGTCAAGAGCACTGGATTGCATATCATGAATAATAAAAAAAAGCAGCAGTGGGGGGGAAAAAGTGCATTATGTCAAATGAATTAACATCTGTGTCCTTGTCCCAGAGTAGAGGAAAGAGAATTGGAAGCGGGAGGACGGTGTTCTTGTTCACTGAAGCTTGAGTTTGTTAATTCTACCAACTGCCGAAACACAGGCTGAGGGATACTTGTGTGAAAACTCATGGCAGTTAGCTCAGTTTGGGACTCATGAACAACAACATGAATAGAACATGACCCTACTATGGCACTTATATACTCAGCAAAAAAAAAGAAACGTCCCTTTTTCAGGACTGTGTATTTCAACAATAATTTTGTAAAAATCCAAATAACAACACCTGCACAGGATGGGTACATCCAAATATTACACCTGCATGACAGGTACAGACAGGATGGCCACAACAACTGCCCGAGTAACACCAGGATCACACAATCCCTCCATCTCACAGCAAGAACTGACAAATCTGGTCCAGAGTCCATGAGGAGGAGATGCACTGCAGTATTTCAAGCAGCTGGTGGCCACACCAGATACTGACTGGTACTTTTGATTTTGAGCCTCCCTTCATTCAGGGACACATTGTGAAACATTTTTAGTTTATGTCTTATGGTGTTGACTCTTTTAGTGTTCATACAAATATTTACACATTAAGTTTACTGAAAGTAAAAACAGTTGAAAGTCAGGACGTTTCTTTTTTTGCTCAGTATATTAGGCCACTTCACGTATACTGAAATACAAATCAATGTAGCCATAGTGCACTACTGCATACAGTAGATGGATAAAATGGACGATTTCTTCACCATCTAATGGATGATTCAACTGAAATGACTAAGAGAATATAAAAACAGTCCAAAAGTGAGTGGTGCAAGACTAAGGTAATGTAAATCGATGCGGGTAAGGATACATGATGAGTAGATAAATATATGTTTATGTGTATGAAGTAAATGTACACCAGTCAGCCATAACATGTGAACCATGGGTACCAAGGCTCATTTATGCCTGTGGGGACAAAAATGCTAGTCTGTCTGGTCCAACACCACAGAAAAGCCAATGCAGTACAAATTGCTAAAAAAAATAAAAAAGTCAATGCTGGCCATGATGGAAAGCTATCAGAACAATGCACCGCAGTGCACCATACATGGGACTTGGCAAGCAAATTGCCTGACATAGGCTCCAAACTCCAATCCAATCCAAATGAGCACCCATGGGATACACTGGACAAACAAGTCTGATCCATGGAGGCTCCACCTTGGAACCCAAAGGATCTGCTGCCAAAGACCCTGTGACAGACACTGCACCATACCCCCAGAAGCAGTGAAACGCTTATATGACTGTTTGTAACCTAAAAAGGAAAGATATGATAGATTAGGAAGATAGAAAGGTTTTACTGCCATAAAAGAAAAACTGCACTAAGGAAACTGTAAACGTTTGGGATGAAATGTACAAAACTACAAGTTACACTAATTCACTCACTCACTCATCTTCTATACTACTTAATGCAGTATACAGTTTCACTGGGGGCTTGGAGCCTATCCCAGGAGACTTAAGATTCACTCATTCACACACTACAAGCGATTAAAAATAAAAAAATCTTTGGAACACAGAGCACCCCGAAGAAACCCACAAAGCACGGAGAGTACATGCAAAGCCCATGTAAAAAAAAGTTACAATAAAATATTATTTTATAATTATATAATATTATTATATATTATAAATATATTATAATTATATAATATAAATAGATAAATGTCAGAATATGCTGTGTAATTATACAAAGAAGGATAAAATAACAATATAACATATACCTGTAAGATATACAATTAATATCCATTAATCCTACTACTACTACTACCACTACTACTAATAATAATGATAATACTTATTATTTTATATTTGCAAAATGGAAAGAACATTTTGGTTAGATTTCCTTGTTTTTATTCACAATCTGTTTCCGGCATTTTGCTTTTCCTTAATTTATTAAGGAAAGGAGGGATACATATTTTATAATAAATTAAATCTTTAGAATTGCTAAGTTTTTTTTGTCATAAATGTAAATGTAATAATAGTATACCCCTCCTTCTTGTATTAAAAATGATAGCATAAACTATTTAGAAAGTATTAAGTTTTTATTTATTTTTACATATGCATTTTTTTATACAATGCATTTTTAGTTTGTACTTTTTCTGCTCATTTGCAGTATTTTTGCAACTATAATAATAATAATAATAAATCTTCTGTTTTTGTTGCCTACTGCTCCTGCTTATCTTCCGGTTATCTTAGTGCTAGTGCTAGTGCACTTAGTTCTATTTGGGATTCCTGACTGTGCAAACTTGAGTGACTGCGCGTCGCGGACTAAACACGTCACCCTCACCGAAAAGCTTTGTCGAGTGACATTGACGTAGTTCAGAAGCGGCAAGATGGCTACGGCGGCTTGGCTGCATGGCCCTAAGAATATGCGGCTTACCGAGGGTTTGGTGTCCGCGCTGAAAGAACAGCGGCCCGAATATTTACCTGCACTTTTAGCGAATTACCGGGAGCATGGCGTGGTCGGGACGCAGGTGAGTGAGCTGCTAGCGCTGGTTAGCACCGTCTGCTGTAGCGCTCCGTCTGTAACAGCAGGAGGAGGAGGAGGATGGTGGTGATGATGATGATGATGATGCCGTCTTTGTGTGTTCGCTGACATTCACTTCATGAATGTTGTGTAGTTGAAAAATACACACACAGTAAGTTTTATATACGAACCAACGTGACGTTGAAGTTTCCATCACATAAATACAAACCGCGTTAATTCGAGACTCGCAGGTAGAGTGCAGCTTCCCAGCTCTGCTCCTGCTCTCCAGCTGTTCTGCACATGTCAGTGTCGTCCTGCTCTAACATACTTCAGCTAAACAGCTGGTTAACAGCTATTCCTGAGCTTGACTAGGTGTGCTAGAGCAGGAAAATAATCCTAAAGTAATCCTGCAGGATACAGTTCTGTGCTCTTCTGTAATGTGGACCTTCAGATGCCTCATATAACTCCTTTGCTGTGTAACTGTTTCTCTGTACTGCAGAACTCTGGGACTGTGGGAGGACTTGTGGGCATCAGCAACTCGCGCCTCAACTCCAGCAAAACCAGGTGGGCATCTGCGTCACTCATAAACACAAAATCATCCTTCTCTTGGGTCATGTTTTTGATCTGTGTAACACCATTGTCCTGTTTAAAGAGGTTAGTGTTGGGCTACTGATCGGAAGGTCCTGGGTTCACCACCAAGTTGTTCCTGTTGGGTCTTTGAGCAAGGCCCTTAACCCTAAGTGCTCAGATGTATAATGAGATTAAATGTAGGTCCCTCTGGATAAGGAGCCAAATGGCATAAAATGTAAAGGTGGGACAGGTGATTATTAAATCCCTTTTTTTTAAATCAGATTTTGCAGTGTTATTAATTTTCAGCTGGAAGAAATAAAAAACTTTTTTTCCTGAAATAAATTGTAAACAGAAAAAAAATAGACCAACTAATCAAAACAAATAGGATTTTTATTCTCTTTTGGTTGGTTTGGGGTGCTGCCATAAACCGACAGTATATGTGTGTCTGGCCTCGTTTTGAGTGATGTATTTGTTTCTCACATTTACTTAGAAATCACAGACCGTACCTTTAGTTCACCGCTCAAGATGCTCAATTACTTGTGCATTTTTATCATGTATAGCAGGGGTCCTAAATTTTCATGTTAGGATTTAGATTTCTACATCTGCAGTCTTTGGAAGTCTATAAAAATTGAACAGTTTAAATCTTCAATATCATTTCAATAATATTTATTGCCAGTTTTTAATAAATATGTTAAACATGAGGACAGGGTCTTGTATATTTCCTTGTATTTGTATGAAAGGCTAACAACAATCTTTAATGAGTATTCCTCCGCATGCTGCTGGGCTTTAAATGAATGTGGAATGACTCTGGTTGCTCTATCATACCGGGCTCTCAGCGCAGGTATTTTACACACAGTTACCACGGACTGCTGTGGATATCTCTAAGGACACTTTTTTAAAAATATATAGCGACGCTTCACATTACTGCTTTTTATTATCGCCATGGTTTCAGAACACAGGGTGTAGATTGAACCGTCACTTGGTCTGGATCCGGACCGGGAACCAAAAACATTTGTTTTTTTGAGTGTGTAAAATGCTTGAATAGAACAAAATAGTTTTCTTGTATGTAATCAGAGGCCCTTGTGTGCTTCAGGTTTGAGGGTCTGTGTCTCTTGTCTATACTGGTGAAGGACAGTTCAAGCGAGGTGTTCCAGCAGCACTGCCTTTCATGGCTTCGCTCTCTTCAGCAGATCATCCAGGTGAGATGCATTATACTACTTGCAGCAGGACACACAATAATAATATTATTATTATTATTATTGCTTTTCACATTATTGTACATTCACACGATTCATTGTTGGTTACGTTACACTTTGTTATGTCCATGGATCTTGGGTGCTTTTTGTTTTGTTTTGCCCCTCCCCCCCACCTTAATTAATCTTCTTCCTGTGTAGTTTAATCAGAATAAATAGACTTTCTTTTTTCTTTTTTTGCTTCTTATTTCAGAAGTTTTTACTGTGTTGATATTGTGCTTATAATGTGATTTGCGCTGTCATTTTAGTTAAAACAAGGTTAATCTTGTTATGGTTACAAAATTTAGACACATCATTTAGTTTATTTTGCCATCATCAATGACACTATCTTAGTTGTCCTAAAGTGATGGAAAACAAATTGGATTGGTTCTTCTTTTCGGTTGTGCAGTGGAAACACTAGTTGATTAACGTCAATCTCATGTAAAATTATAAAAATTTTCTTTCAAGGTAGATTTGATTTCAAGGATTTATTTGATTCTGAGTTTTTGGTGCATTGTCAGATTTAATGCAAATAATACACGCGTTCATCTGTAAATTAAATTTTACTCCCTCATTGCTTCTTACTATCACACATTTCTTCTGTTTCTCTTTATCCACTTCCTGCCCGCGTGAACACATGCACACAGTCGCAGGCCCCTCTGCCCTCTGTGCAGTTGGCAGTGAGTGTGCTACAGGACGTGCTCCAGTACTCGTCTCAGCTGCCAGAGCTGGCCAGAGAAGTTGGCCTTAATTCTATCTTGGGAATTCTCACCTCTCTACTGGGTCTCAAGTCTGAGGTGAGCCTGTTACACTTGTTTCTCCTAAGTTTTTGCTTCTGACAAAAGAGCTTGTAAATTGAGCAGTTTGCAGGAACAGCTTTAGTCATGGTTGGAAATTGGGCGATGATTGATTGAATTGTGTAGTTGTGAAACAGTAAGATGATTTTGGTACATATTGTGTAATCTTAATAAAACCTGTCAGATGTAGATGTGTTCAGTGATGTAAAAATCTCTTCCTGTTTATATGCTTTGCTTATATTCTTAATGCTTATATCTGGCATTTAGTGTTAACTCACACAACACACATTGTGCAATGTGTGCATTTAGAAATGTTGCCACTGAACATAAAACACACTACCTTTTTTTTGTTAGTGTGCTTATATTTATTTACTTTCTCTATCAAATACATATTACGACACTTGATTTTTGCACGGATAGACACTGTACATATCAGTGTGGGGAAGGAAACATGACCAGATGTACAGTTTATATCTAATTGTG
The DNA here is from genome assembly GCA_030522415.1 of Channallabes apus. Taxonomy (NCBI): domain Eukaryota; kingdom Metazoa; phylum Chordata; class Actinopteri; order Siluriformes; family Clariidae; genus Channallabes; species Channallabes apus. The sequence goes on along the minus strand of CM060108.1, from coordinate 25,800,211 downwards.
CAGCATCTGTAATAAAACTGTTGTTGTTGCAGTGCCATCTGGCTGCCATGGAGGGAATGATGGCATGTATGACCTATTACCCTCGGGCATGTGGATCACTAAAGGTGAGGGTTCTGATACTGTACTTGCATTTCTGAAATAATTATTAAATTTCATCTTTGTGTTTACTATAATCGCTTGCTCATGCAGGAAAAGCTGGGGGTTTATTTCCTATCGAAGATGGATTCTGACAACCCTAAAGTGCAGGACGTAAGTGACATTTTTGTGATATATTAAATATGTTAGTACATTTCTTCCTGGTTCTGTTAGTGTTTTTTTACATCACAATATTCAGTTGCATAAATTGATTGTCGTCTTTAAGTTTGTGTTTCTGGGTTGTAGGTGGCTTGCGAGTGTTACGGGCGGCTGCCTTGCCTGGGAGGCGTGCTCGAGCGTGGAGGAGGCGGGCGCCGGGCTGAGGGATGGACCAGCCAGGTGCACTGTCTTCTAGCATCAGCCAATAGCATTGTGGGACATTTATATCAGGGAATGGAAACAGGTGAGATAGAAAACTGACTTGTTAAACAGACACCTTATTCAGAGGTTTAGTTGTCTAATGTTTGTACAACTCATTTCAGCTTTGCATGACTCCTGTGTGTTTTTCTTTACTGTATTGTGAAGTTATGCATAACATTTTGTAATTCAGTTTTTTATGCATTGATTCCATCTTCATAGTCCTGGGTATGTGTTGTACCATGATCCTAAAGGCATCATATTTATTACGATTTCATTCTTAATTAAGTAATTTTTCTGTCTGTCACTGTTTTCTTTTTGGGTAATGGCAGGCCAGCCAATAAAAAAAAAAATTTGGATTGGGATTTTTCTATATTATTGCCTTTAAAAGTGAGAGAAAAAGTCCTGTAGTTATTGGTGCACCTGGGATGACTTTACTTTGTGTGGAACAGTGAAACCTGGTTTAATGTAATACTAATTTAGTGGTTTAATTAATTACTATTTAAATAACGCTTTTAATATGCAGGTTAATTGGTATCATATTAACCCGAAATGTACAAAAACATAGTTATATTGACAACACAAACAACAAACTGTAAACCTAGTCCAAAACCTACTGTTCTTATTACCTATTAAGCATTTTAGGCAGCTGCTCTACCCTCTGTTCAGTACTGCAGGCTGCACAACTGTGACACAATGATGCATACAGTTAAATGTCCCAGATGCTCTATTATCACCATTAATTGAATGCCTCTTGTCTAATCGGATTACTCCGTCTGAACTAACTGTTTAAATTTAGTAACTCGACAGCATTTACCAACATCCTGCCTCCACTTACATCAGAATAGTTGTAATCTTTTGGCATTCTGCAAAGGTAGAGTTTTTACTCACATCAGAATGCAGACATTTAAATGTGAATTATTGAAATGACATTCAATTATACTTTTTTCGGTTCATTCATACTCTCACAAAAAGTGTCACCATAAAGGCCACAGAAGGCCTGTCTTTGGTATTATTATCGTAAACAGCATTCAATGCTCCAGATTCATGTCCAAAACAAGTTAGATCTTAACAGGTCTGTAGTCACTGCAGCAACCTTTGTCAGCAGTAAGATGCAGAAGACCAGCTACATGTAAATTTCATCAGAAACATGCAACATTACCATTTGCCTGTTAATTGCTGTACAGTTGGTAGTTTGAGACAGCTAGGCTTCACTATGTTTATTAAATTTTTACTCATTTCTCTTAATCACATTTGTCTTCAGAAGAGACCATACAGTATGAGGGTCCAGGAGTAGAGCTGCCCTTTCCTCCTCTGGATGATGTTGATCCAATGCTGATTCTTCAGCTTCGTCATCGTTATAGAGCAGTGTGCCTGGCTCTTAAAAATACACTCAGGTAGAGTGTCTGTGCGTCTGACTGTGTGTGTGTGTGTGTGTGTGTGTGCTTGTGTGCCAAACTTATTTATAAAATATTTGTCATGCTCAAACGTTTGCTAGGTTTATTTCCTGCATATAAATATAAATTAGTTAATAATTAATGTAATGTAATTAGCAATGGTCCTGTTCAAACTTACTTGATCTTTGTCTGTGAAAGTTGAACTAAACACAGATTTTTGTGTGTTTCTCTTGATTGTAGTGTTGATCCAGCGACCTCTGTGCGTCTTCCCATTCAGCACGTGCTTAATATAGTGTGCCGTGCCCTGGCTGTCAACATCAAGAACATTGTAAGTTTTTGCAAATATGTATTTCTGACACTCACTCCCTCCCTCCCTCCTTTACTGTTTCTCCACACATGGTGTATACTTGGGGCCCCAGTATATCGACGGCCACCTAAGTATATTTCTACACCCTTTTAAAAAATATTTCTGTTAACACAGTGCCATCCGAGATCGATTTACTAGTAGCGCAAACTTCCCTCTTAACAGTCCCGTCAGTGTGTGTTGATGGAAGTTTCAAATTATGCATTTGGATTTTCATGTAGAACCAAAGTTATCATTACTTTAAAAAGAAAGAAATACTGCTACTGGAATATCGGAATGATGTCGCCAAGTATAACACACAAAATGCATCCATCATTTATTTTTGATCACAGAATGAATCGAAAACAACCATGTTGTTGTTAGTCTTTCGGCTGCTCCAGCTGCCTCAGTGGACCATTTGATCCGTACAACAACTTGGCACAGGTTTTATACTGGATGCCCTTCCTGACGGAACCCTCCCATTTTATCCGGGCTTGGGAAAGGTACTGCATCTAGTGGCTGGGGTTTGGGCATTGGCTGGTAATCGAACCTGGGCCTTCTGCATTGCAGAGGAAAGACCTACCACTGAGCCACCAATGCCCTGTGTGTGTATTCATACCCCTTAAGCTTTTCCACATTTGTCACATTTCAACCACAAGCATAGACCAACACAATGTAGCACATAATTGTGAAATGGAAAGAAAATTATTAATGGTTTTCAAAGTTGGTTTTTGCAAATAAATATCTAAAAAGTGGGGCATGTATTTGTATCCATCACCTCTGAGTCAATACTTTGTAGAACCACCTTTCGCTCCAATTACAGCTAAAAGTCTTTTTGGAGTATGTCTCCGTCAGCTTTGCACATTTAGGTAGTGAAATTTTTGCCTATTCTTTTTTGAAGAATAGCTCATGTATAAAGCTAGCAAAATAGCTCAAGCTCAGTCATATTATAGGGAGAATGTCTGTGAAAAGCTATTTTAAATCTTGCCACAGATTCTCAATTTGATGTAGGTCTGGACTTTGACTGGGCCATGCTAACACACGAATATGCTTTAATATAAACCGTTCAATTGTAGCTCTGGCTTTATGTTTAGAGTCATTTTCCTGCTGTAAGTTGAACCTCTTTTCCAGTCTCAAGTCCTTTGCAGACTCGAACAGGTTTTCTTCTAAGATTTTTTATTTATTTTTATTTTTTTACATTTTGTCATGTTACAACAACAAATGAAAATTTATTTTTTGGGGGGGATTTTATGTGTTAGACCAAGACAAATGACAATCATTGTGGAAGGAAATAATCCCATCAACTCTGACTAGCTTCCTTGTCTCTGCTGAAGAAAACCATCCCCACAACATGATGCTGCCAGTAATTGCTTTCTTCTTGCCACTCTTCCATAAAGGCCAGATTTATTGAGCGCAGGACAAATAGTTGTCCTGTGGACAGATTCTCCCACCTGAGCTGTGAATCTCTGCAGTTTCTCCAGAGTTACCGTGAGATTAAATTACACAGAGCTGGGGCCTCATGTACAAAGACTTGCGTTGAATTCATACTAAAACATTGCGTACGGACAAAGCTGTAAATGTGTGTATGCAGTAAAAAAAAATCTGATGTATGAAACACTGCGTACGCGGAATCCCACGCATATTCTCTTTGTACATCCGAATTTACGTGAAATTGAGCACACGTGAACGAGCGCAAAACCCCTCCCTGCCTCCTCCCCCGTATAAATATGGTAATGACTCCACTTTGGCAAAACCAAACGAAAAAGCAATGGCAAAAGCAAGCAAGAAGAGAATGTGAATTGGAGCTGGTCCTCAGATGGCGCCTTTATAGCAATATGCGTGTAGTCGATCGCTCCGATTACATTAGGAAAACCGGCGATTGCTGCAAATTGCGCTTTAATGCTTGGCTGGTCAACTGCATGGTATGGAAACCTCATATACTGTACCTGCTAGACATGCGGGTGATCCCGTATGGCATTGCATGGCTCAAAGACGACTGGCTTAACCCAGAGCGGTCTGCCAGTTCCCTTTGGAAAGAACCAGTTGCCAGGAAACCATGCGTAACTGGCTTAAGCACAGTTTTTGTGCGTACGCAGCGTTGATACATGAGGCCCCTGGACTTTATTTACTAATTACGTGACTTCTAAAGGCAATTGGTTCCACTGGATTTTAGATAGGGGGTGTCAGTGTAAAAGGGGCTGGATACAAATGCAACGCCACACTTTTTTTTTAGATTTCAAAAACCCTTTTTTCAACCATTTATCCTTTTCCTTCCACTTCACAATTATGTGCCATTTGTGGTTATAACATGACCAAAATGTGGAAAAGCACTGTATGTCACAAATAAAATTTCAGTTTAGATTTTAAAAGTTCAAGGGGTATGAATACTTTTGCAAGGCACTGTACACACACACACACAAGTATCAGTTTAGATGTATTTGTAGCTGTTGAAGTACCAATTTTCTCAACTTTTTGCCTAAATAACATATTGCTTAAGCTCCGTTTGTCGGTACTTGTGATGAAATCAAGGCATAAAACCGATTCACATTTCCAGAAGACTTCAAGCACAGTACGGTGATGAGACTCTTAGTCATGGTAAAACATTTGATTGATTGATTGATTGATTGATTGATTGATTGATTGATTATCCCGACTGAAGTGGCAGGATCCCACTGCAGTTGTTCCCATGAACTTTCTGCAAGTGGAACACCTAACCGTAATCGACAGATAACTTGTTGGCATTGTGGAAGATATCTGTCTGGGAACTGTACACCTATCATTCACAAACTCCACTTGCACATTACAGGAACTCGGCTAAGAGTTACTGCCTCATCCCCTGTACGGTCCTGACCTCGCCCCAAGTCATTTCCATATGTTTTCAGCCGCTAAATGAGTTCCTGGAAGGCCAGCATTTCAGACCTGAAGCAGGCAGTCATCTTTCATATTTGTGTAATATGTGTGTTCTTAAACTGAATACGGTGTGCACAGTCACAGTATTATTTAAACTATAAATAATGAAAAAAGTCAATAATGATCACTTCAATTTTAGATTCATTTGAAAAAATGTTTTGAAGCTTTATAAACAATAATACTTTTTATTGTTGTGTAATACTAAACATAGGGTTTTGAATGCTTGTTTTGCTTGTGTATGTTTTACAGAATGTCACAAGCGAAGGGTGCTTAAAACTACTGGTTTTGCCATCAATACATACCGACACTTTGGAGGTGCTCTCTGCCCTAATTAAAGCGTGAGTAATCACAAACATAGTTCTTCTCTTGACACCCTACTGTCATAGAAAGGGAAATTGTATGATAGTGAAGTTGTTTGTTGACTAAATGAATGCGCTTAACACTCCAGTCTTTTGTTTCAGTGTGGGTGCTGGCCTGGTGCAATATTGTAATGTGCTATCCAGGCTTTTTTCTCAAGCGCTCTGTGCATGGACACCCCTTCCAGAGGCCAGCCTCGGTCAACAGAGAGCATACAGGTAGCATACAATCAATTTTTACAATCAAGAAATTTCCTTTGTGTTTCTTGAATCTGTGCCTTTCACACACATTCATGCATCTCTCCAAAGTCCTTTTTCAAGCCTCTTGTCCTATTCACAGTGCTGTGCGGGTGGCCCTGTATCGCACGCTAGAATTGTGGGTGCGTGTCGGCAGGGCATCTTCCTCAGTTCTGCAGGGTAGCTGCTCTCACTCAGAGCTGCTCTTCGCTAATCTCATTGGGGACATTACACCAGGAACTGAGGCCGTTAAAGTGAGTCTGTGCAGGGTTACTTTTCTAAGGAATCTTTGATTACATACATACAGCTCCTGGATTATTGCCATTCTTGGTAAAGGGTGATGTTCAAAAGTAATTCAAATGTTATGACCCAAAATGATAGATATTTATGAGCCTGTCTGTAAAAATATGAGGTTTTACATACATCTTAGGTTAAAGGTAATTAATAAATATGTGCTCCCCCAAATTTAGTTTAATGACATTTAAAGGATACTTGGTAAGATGCTATTAGAACAGCATTTTATAGGCTCTAAATTCTAAACAGAGCAGTGTTTTCGTGAGTGTGGATGTGTGCATGCGGAAACACTGCTTTGTCGGGAAACTTTTTTAGCAAGGTAATGGCAATTGCACGAACACACTAACGGAATCAGTGCTTTCTGACAGATAGAGACTGAAACGATTACCCATAATCCTGTATCACGCGCGACAAGAACTTGGCAAAGTGCATGTGTCCTCGTATATCAAAATTTATTTTTAAAAATTTGCTTTCTCTCAAGCAGTGTTGGATGTAATCACAAAGGAGTTAAAATTTTCTGCAATGGAAAAGTACACTAACTAGTTACTTTTATCAGAAGGTAATGCTGTAATGTAATGACAGTAATTTTGTAATGTAATTAGTTATTTTGTAATGTAATTAGTTACTTTAAAAAGTAACATCCCTCGACACTGCTCGCAAGTTACTCGCAATCCAAGGTTCCACTGTACATTTTTGTATCTATTACCTGATTTGTGCAGGTCACCCACCATCTGTCCATTTTGTGTTTAAAGAAAAACATGCATATTATCTACATCATTTATAAAAATTTTGATCTGAAATAAAAAGACAGACATTGCCTTAAATCTGCTTGCTCTTGCTTTATCATCGACTGCTTTGCTCCTCTAATGTAGCTTCGTGCAGGACAGGCAGGGATGTCTGATCTGGTTGCTGCAGCTGGGAAGACTGGACCTCGGCGTACGAAAGCAATGGGTATAGGCGATCCAGGTGGAGTCTCGCTGCAAAGAAAGGGTGATGCATTAGCCAATCAGGACACGTGTTATGCAGCTTTACGAGGTAAGTTGAAAAATGAGAGAGATTCTTTTTTACATTACTTTAGATTAAAAGCATTAATGCTTGTTCTTGTTTATTTGCAGTCCTTAGACAGATAATTTTGACTAGTGGCACACTTCTGAAAGAAGACCTACATAAGGTAAATAAGTTTTCATGTAATTGTGATCCAGCCATTTTTTTTAAGTAGATGTTTTACTTATTTTGCTGATGTAATGTTGAAATACTATCAGTGAGGTTTAAAACCTGTAAACTTAAATTCATGTATTGGTTACATTTTTAGCAAGCCAGCAACGTCATGTAAAACATATACTTTTTTTGTTTATACTAGGTAGTATTATAATATGGGCTCCTAAGTTCTTAGGTAGCTTGTTAAAAGTACTTAATGTGTATTAAGCTCATGGTCATGGACTCACTATTTCATTGTCGCCTTTGGATAGAAATGTCTAGTTATAACCGTAAAATTATTGGCAATGTTTGTGCTTGCCTTTAATGCCATGTCCCTTCTTTGTCTCTCAGAAAGTGCAGGAGCTAGTGGTGCCACTGTGTTTAAAACTCCAGCAGCAGGCTCACTGCAGTAACTGGGATGTGAACTGTGTTAGTGGTCAGTATGGCAGTGGTGCTCCACGCTGTGAGCTTTACGCCCTGCTTTTGGCTTTGGTGCTGGTTCCATGTCCGCGCTGGCCTGCTCCACTCTCCTGCGCTGTGTGTGTCTTCAGCCAAGGACGCAGAGATCAAAACATCACTGTGAGTGGTCAAAACTTCAAATCTGCCATTAACACCACAATATTAATAATTAGCTTTGTTACTTCTTAAATCTCAAACCCACATGTATCAATTCACAGTGTCCTATCATATGCTCACAGTAAAGATCAATTTATTTTACTGTAGCATTTTTAAAGTAATTGCTCCTCAGAGTAAGGAACACGTGAGTGAATATCTGTTGATAGCTAGAGCACATAATCTAGCATGGTTAACAGGTTGTCCAGCTTACCATTATTAGACCAAATGAAAAGAAAACCAACCAATTTTATTTTAAACCCGTTTGTCTGAACAAGCAAGAAGAAACATTACAATCTGTAAAATTATATCCAATAAAGGAGGATATACACTCAGCAAAAAAAGAAACATCCTCTGACTTTCAACTGTTTTTACTTTCAGTAAACTTTGTGTAAATATTTGTATGAACACTAAAAGAGTCAACACCATAAGACATAAACTAAAAATGTTTCACAATGTGTCCCTGAATGAAGGGAGGCTCAAAATCAGTCAGTACCAGTCAGTATCTGGTGGCCACCAGCTGCTTGAAGTACTGCAGTGCATCTCCTCCTCATGGACTGGACCAGATTTGTCAGTTCTTGCTGTGAGATGGAGGGATTGTGTGTTCCTGGTAGGCCTGCACGATATATCGAAAAAAATATCGTTACCACGATAACCATATCGCAAAGAGTTGCCATAAATACTTTATTTGCCAAGCATTTGTGTCCAAATTTGACCAATCAGATGGGCCCTTACTATGTTTATACCCGCTTATATATATATATATATATATATATATATATATATATATATATATATATATATATATATATATATATATATATATATATATATATATACTTCATTCTGTCGCGAACTAACCCCGGATGATCAGAAGACTTAGCGATTAGCCGTTAGCGCTTTGTAGCGTGGACGCGGAAGCAAGCGAGTAGGCAGGATAACCACGCGAATTAGTTTAAGGACTCTCACAGAAGGGGAGCAAGGGAAAAACACACATTTAACCCGCGTCCTATAAACACACACTCGAATCAGAAAGTAAACAATCTGAACCGACATGGCGAACTCAGTGACTAAGCTGTATGCAATGGTTTGTTTACTCCTCTTATACTTCCGGGTTCGCGCCCGCATTACTTCCGGGTCCTAGTGCCGGTTGCGGAGCGCGCGTGCGTGCGTGTGTGCGTGACAAATAGTATTTTTTTTTTTATTATTATTTTTTTTAATAATATTTATTTTTATTATAAAAAAAAAAAAAGGCAAGCCAAAGAGAATATTTTGTTAAAAGATGCTCTTGTTTTAAGACACTATTGATGAGTGTATGGTTACATGTAAATAAAAAGTAATGTTTGAAAGTAATTCATATTGTTTTGGCAGGTCTACAGTAACTTAAAACCCTCAGCAGATATTCTGATTTCTGGTTTGCTGTCATTCATAGTGTTTGAAGTCTAAATATTTTTCCTTGACATATAGTTTCTTTTTAGCCTGAATTAGATTTAATTACATCAGACGAATATCTATTACCTGTTTATTTTAGTATGATCATTACATATAAATAAATAATTTTAAAAAATAGGCAATAATAATAATAAAAAAATGGATTTCTCTAGGGAAATGTTATATCGCAAGAAATATCGTTATCTTTCTTTGGGTGTTTTTCACAGTCGGTAGACAAGTCTCTTTAGTTTCCTGCGTTTTTAGAACTGTGACCTTAAATGCCTACTTTCTGTAAGCTGTTAAGGTCTTAACGACCATTCCACAGGTGCATGTTAATTAATTGAACATGCATGGAAAACATTGTTTAAACCCTTTACAATGAAGATCTGTAAAGTTATTTGGATTTTTACAACATTATTGTTGAAATACACAGTCCTGAAAAAGGGGCGTTTCTTTTTTTGCTGAGTATATTTCCTCTTAACAAGGTATATGTTTGTAATTGTGTCTTGCAGTGATAATCACTTAACACTTTGGTGTGGTTTTGGAAAAAAATCCTTGAGATGTCCCGAACACGTCATAAAAAATTCATGGAATTTGTTAACTTAAAATGTGTATGAACACCGTCATTGGTACGATGCGTAAATATTGATGTAAATTACACATCTGTTTATCAGTTCCTCCACTTTAGTTTGGATTCATACATAGTGGGGTTTTTTGGCTTTTAATGGACTTCCAAACCATATTCTGCTGACAAACCTGAAACAATGTGCATGTGAAACTACAACTGAAATATTATAATAGAGGACAGCAATGTTTAAATCTTAATTCTTACAACTTCTGCTTGTCATGGTCGAGTTATTTTGTTTAGCTTCCATTATTATGTTGGCAAAGTCAAGTTTGTGCTCATTCTGGCTTTTGCTTTTCTTGTCATATTTACTCAGTTATTGTTGTCTTACCCTTCTTAGGTGTCTTCATTCTGTGCTGAGGCATTGACTATATGCAATGCTCTGCTTCACCCACGTACCCCGTCCATTTCCCTCCCTCTACCTCCGCTGACTCTGAAGCCGACCCCAACTGCTTCCGTCCTTGGCCCTACTCAGAATCCCTCCCTCTCCCTCCCTACACTCCTGGGGACTCCTGCACCAGGACATTCCTTTGCTCCCAGACATCCTTTGAGCTTAGGCCCTGCTTCTCTCCTGGGCTCCTTGGAGAATCATATACCCCTGGATCCTCCTGTCCTTCCCACACCAACGGGTGCCACTGGAGTGCAAGGTGAGTTGCTACTCTCCTCCCCTGCCCAGGCAGCTGAGCTGGGAGGATTGGCTGCACCCCCTGAAACCCAGAGGCAGGTGTTTGTGCGCTATGACAAAGAGGAGCCAGAAGATGTGGAAATCTCTCTGGAGAGCGATTCGGATGACAGTGTGGTTATAATGCCCCAAGGAATGATGCTGGAGATGCAGGAAGGAGCTGCTAACACACAGAGTCTCCCTCCACCACCAGGCAGTGCCATACCTGTGCCAAATGCTGGGTTGGGAAGTGAAGCAGGGGCTGTTGAAGCCTCGCTCTCTAGCGATCTCCCCACATCCATCGGGCATCAAATGTTGCCATCTGATGCGAACAACATCAACTCCTTCCCAGGGTCTAGTCAAACAGATCAGCTGGTCTCTCTGGTTCCAACTCTGAACTCTAATTCTGTGCCTCTTACAACATCCTCTGGTGCTCTGGGTAATTCATTGCCTGCTGGTGCACAGCTTCAACAGATGTTGATGCAGCCTTCACCAGGTGTTCAGCCAAGTCAGCTTGGACTGTCCTTACACATGCAGCTCCAGAATCAGTTAGCACAATCCAGTCGCCAGCCTGCCGCCAATGATCAGGACCAGAATGTCATCAACATCACAGATGATGAAGAAGAGGAGGAGGATGAGGAGTTAGAGGATGAGGATGAACTAGGAGAGGAGGAGGAAGATGAAGAAGGCCTAGAAGATGAGGAAGAGGAAGGATTTCCTGATGAAGGTTACTGCCAAGATGAGGACGGCTTTGAGGGGTTTGATGAGGAGGATGAGGATGACGATGAAGTGGATGACATTGAGGAAGAAGAGGAGGAGGAGGATGAGGAAGAGATCCAGGCCTTGGAGGCTGACAACCAGGGGGATGTGATTGGTGCAGAGGAGGGGGAAGCAATGATGGAAGGGCAAGAAGAAGGGGCAGTGGGCACATTCCCCATGGAGGGCGAAAGGCCAGTAGAAGGAGGGATTGAGGAAATGAAGGCAGTGCAGAGCATCTATGAGGAGGAAGGAATAAAGGACAGAGGTGGTATAGAGGAGATTGAGAACATTGGTGCTGTAGAGAGAAATGAAAGCATGGTGGGAGAGCAGCCAATAGAGACTCATGTGATTGGTGAGGAGGAAGAACAAAGTGAAGAGAATGCCCTTGTACAAGCAGATGATCAGGAAGTACAGCCACAAGAAAAAGGGTCCAGACCAGAGTCAGTGGTGTACCCAGAAGATTCTGGGATAATTCCAGAGGGTCAGGAGCAGGAGGTGGCCATTGAGGTTAAAGATAATGAGCCAAGTGCAGAGGCAGAAAATGAAGAGATGCCTACTCCAAGCTCAGCAACCACATCAGAGAACACTACACCCCAGCAAGTAGTGGAGACAGCAGAGAAAGATGTTGAAGAGACACAGATAGCAGGAGAAGAGGCACGAGGGACAAAGAGGAAAGTAGAGGATCGAGAAGAAGGAGAGGTGTCTGAACAGCGCAGTGAGAAGAGAAAGGTAAATAATTTTTATTTTAACAAAACCCCATTACTGAACAGAAGGCACTGTTGCCTGTAGTCATCAAGACTCTCAGTAAAGCTGTGGTCAAATGTTTTTGAGAATGATACAAATCTTCACAAATTCTACTTTTGTTAGATGCTACTAAGCTATAACTGCAAACATGGCATATGTGTAAAAAAAACTTTAACTATTACAATAGGTTTATAGAAAGGAGTCCATTCTCCTTGTCACTCAACTTCTGGGCCACTTCCTGACGCATAAACAGTGATTGTAGTTTGTCAGAATTTGTCTGGGGTTTTTTTTTTTTTTTTGGGGGGGGGGGGGGGGGTGATTATTGTCTCTGGAGTTTTTTCGGAGGATTCCTGGGCATGGACCCAAAACTTTGATGTTTTGTTCCCCGATCTATTTAGTTTCACTTTTGCCTTATGGCAAGGTGCTCCATCATGCTGGAAAAGCTATTGTTCATCACCAAACTATTTTTGGATGGTTGGGAGAAGTCGCTCTTGGGGGATGTTTTTGTACCATTCTTTATTCTTGACTGTGTTCTTAGGCAAAAATGTGAGCGAACTCACTCTCTTAGCTGAGAAGCAAACATGAAATTGCTTTACTGTTTTCATGACACAGTACCAATGGTAGTGCTCATGTTTTCTTCTCCGGACAAGCTTTTTCTGGATGCCCCAATATATCGGAAACGAGTGTCGTCAGAGAAAAAGACTTAGTACCCCAGTCCTCAGCAGTCCAATCCCTGTACCTTTTTTCAGAATATCAGTCTGTTCCTGATGTTTTTTCTTAGAGAGAAGTGGCTTCTTTGCTATTCGTCTTGAAATGTATTAAGGTGAGTGCTACCATCAGTCCTGTCATGCCAACAGTATCCTGAGACCATTTATATGTGGGGTTGCTGCTCAGCCAAGGGAGTGGGCTAAATAATAGTACAAAAACATCCTCTGAGAGTGAATTGCAGAGGTCTTGAAAAAGAATGATAACACTTAAAATATTGACTTTTTGCAGAGAAAATTAATGTAATTGTCAATTAAAACCTTATGAAATGCTTGTGATTATACACTAGTAGTTAGATGAGTATGTTACTCATTCATGCCTGTACATAAAGCAGGCATTGAGATAGGGAGATTGGAATATGACATTTATTAATTGAATAAATGTCATTAAATAATTAAAGATAGAATTGTCATTTAAATGTCATTAAATACTTAACATTTGAAAGTGACATATAACTATAATGTTGGTTAACATTAATTTTAAATGCTGTTGAAATGTTTACCATAGTAACATCAGACAAAAAATTTTAAGACACTGAAGCATCAGACTTTGGGAAAATTAATATTTGTGTCAGTCTCAGTCTTTGGCCAAAATGGTTCAATTAAAGCAAAATAGGGAAAAAAAATAGGCAGAAGTTCTGTGGAAGTAAAAGTGGATGAATAGTCGATTCATCCATGGATTAAGTTTTGCAGTTGCAAAGTATGTAAACACTGGCAACAGGCACAGGCAGTTCTGACACTCTTAGTTTTGTAATTTGCTTTTAAATCAATGCTAATTCATCTTGCATAGTTGTTTATTAAATCTCTCTCTTCTACTCTCTCTCCCAGGTGGATGATGAAGCCATGGCTTCCATGCTGGCTGACTTTGTAGACTGTCCCCCAGACGATGAGGACCATGGTGCCTCTCATTCACATTCGTAAAAAAGTAAAACCATCTCCAAGAGCCATAATTCATTAATTGATGTCATAGACTCCAGACAGTTCCCTCTTATCTTTCTTGCATCAGTAATAACATAAAGATATGACTCATTTAAACGTTAAACCTTTTATCAACTGTAAAAAGTTAACGGTTTGTATCCACAAGGCAGTCATGGTGTACCTTATGATCCCATTTAAGATGCACTCCTTAAATGTGTCATAAGTGCTTTTTGACTTAAATGTTGGAACTGGTTGTGTTACCATCCAAGCAGCTGGTCGGTATTTTGTGTAAATGACTTCTTACAAGTGTGAGGGAAGTTGTATAGACAGATCTTTGTGTTCTGAACATGGGTTGCATGCCTTAAACCTTCATACTTAACCATACAATTAAAGTACTTTACTTCTCAGCAACATTTACACTAAAGAACTATGGTATTTCCATGTGAAAGATGGTATTGTTATTGTAGTTCTTATGGGTTTTCACCTCATTTAATTTTTTTTGTACTATCATTCGTTACTCTTGTGCTTATTTTCTGTTAATTGGTTACAAAAAAACGATTAAAAGCAAAAAAATCTAAATGCCTTTGTGCCCTCCATATAACTAAATATGACTGTAATAGGTCATTTATTAAATAAATAAATGTCATTAAAAGTATAAACTATTTAAATGTCATTAAATACTTTACTTTGAAATTGACATGTGACTAACAGTTTTTTCAAAAAAATTGATGTTTTATTTAAATGTGTTTTACTTTAATATGTGACACTACTTGAACATAAAATAATTAAATCTGAAAAATCACCCATCAGACTCAGTGGGCGACATTGCTAAACTACTGTCTATCTGATCTGTGTATAATCTTTAAGGTTTGGGAAAATCTTTGATAGCTGGTTCTTAGATTATAGTTATAATAAGAATTTATACAATTTAAAATTTGCAGTAAGTGATGGCCCAGTGAATAACGACAGCCTTCCTTTCAGGTGACCTGTGTTTGATTCCAATGGGTTACAATGAGATTTTGTATGTTTCTTTGTACGAAAGAGGAATATTACAGCATCCTGCAAGCCATACTATTAAATGGCATTTTTTTCCCTAAAAGCAGAATTTGCAGCTTCTTATTTATGTTATCTAGGTCAGTGTTTTTCAACCACTGTGCCGCGGTACACTGGTGTGCCGTGAGAGATCGTCAGGTGTGCCGTGTGAAATTATTCAATTTCACCTAATTGGTCTAAAACATTTTTTGAAAACTAATAAGTCTGCGAATAATATGCCATTGCAGCTGCTGCGATTGCCCGCCGACGTTCCGCGAAGTTCTGCATGGTCCGCAAACTTCAGGGAGGACCGTAAAAAAAATATATATCTATTTTTCCCGCGAAAAGAAATGTACTCACAGCGCCAAAAACTCGCGGTGAATCATAATGAACCGTACTTACAGCCACCGCGCGAAACCGCATAGGTGAGATAGGGGTATTAGTGATTGAGCTTCTCAAACCTGACTGCTATAAAAACTAAAAACAGAGAGAGACTAAGAGCTGTTGTGCTTCGTGTGTGTCTTTCTTCAATTCCTGCCAGGATATCAGCTCTGTGTTCATCCAAACAGGCCCAGGTTTCATACTGAGTAGGTAGAAATATGAAAAATCAAAAAAGACTTTTCATTGTGTTTATTTGATTCCTATTCAAGACACTTTGATAAGAATGACTGTATATTGTTAATTGCACCTTTTTATTTGAAAGAAGAAATATGATGGATCATAAAATACTTTGTGTTTATTTGATTCCTGTTCAAAATACTTCGATAAGAATGGCTGTATATTGTTAATATAGGCTACAGAGTTTAATTTTTTTACAGTTTCGATTGTTGGTGTGCCTTGTGATTTTTTTTTTTTCAATTAAAAATGTACCTTGGCTCAAAAAAGGTTGAAAAACACTGATCTAGCTGATAGGAGCTTGAGACTTCAATTGACCACTGAACTAAGGGTTCCAATTATTAAATACCTGATGCTAGCTACAAGTTTAACAATATTAACTAGATATGCATTTCTGCATAGCAATCCAAAAAAAATGGATCACTTATCTACTGTACCCCATTTAAGACTACAAAGCACAACACCCTGTAGTAACTCATTAAAAAACAGACGAAACTTTGTGCCGTATCTATTTTTATTAATCAACCACAACCAGTGGTTCATGTATAGAATTTTAATTGAAAGATTGTACAGCACAAAGCTGATTTGTTAGCTGTTGGCTGTCTTGGAGATTAATTAAGCATGTGCCTTGAGATCGCCATTCGAGCCTGCTCACAGAGATAAATGGGTGACTGACATTTCTTGTCCAAAAAAAAAATAAATCATAAACCTTGAAAGCGTTAATCATGATACAAATAAATTATTTAAATAAACACACTTTGCATATTTGTTTCCAATTCAAATGTTAATTATTTAGACACAATTTTACTTTTGCTGCTTTATTTAATGATATTTAGTAATTTGTCACATCCCTCCATATAGGGAACCTGTGAAATACCATATAGGTACTTTTTAAAACAATTCCACACTTTTTTTTTTTTTTCCCCAAAAAGAAATGTGACCTCAGACTCGTATGTGATTGGTGAACATCTCAGAGTTCTTAAAATGGTGTTGCTCCCTTATCTACTGGCTCAATTTTTTTATGATTTCCACTAAAAGAGAGAGCATGCTTGTGGTTTTTTTTTTACCAAAATCTTGAGTGAGGTCAGGTCTTGGCATCAGCTGTAGATATCTGAGGAACAATCAATATTCCAAGTTTATCCTAAAGGTGTTCATGGGGGTTGAGGACTGGCCTTTTGGTTCCAGTGAAGGGAAATACATTCTATAAGAGGTGTCAAATAATCTCCAGTGCCACACTTGATAGTCTATTGGAAGCAAATAAAGACTAATTAAAGAGGTGGAATCAGGCGTGGATTCTACGTGGTTGCAATGAATCCCTACATACACACTGGCCCTTTCTGGAGAAACTTGACACCTGTGTTCTAGAAAAATGTGTTGTTCCATTTTTCGTTAACATTTAATTAAAATGCTCACTGATTTAAATTTAATCTACTTGGGGGAGCATACTTTTACAGTGGTGTGAAAAACTATTTGCCCCCTTCCTGATTTCTTATTCTTTTGCATGTTTGTCACACTTAAATGTTTCTGCTCATCAAAAACTGTTAACTATTAGTCAAAGATAACATAATTGAACACAAAATGCAGTTTTTAAATGAAGGTTTACTTTATTAAGGGAGAAAAAAAACTCCAAATCTACATGGCCCTGTGTGAAAAAGTGATTGCCCCCCTCGTTAAAAAATAACTTAACTGTGGTTTATCACACCTGAGTTCAATTTCTGTAGTCACCCCCAGGCCTGATTACTGCCACACCTGTTTCAATCAAGAAATCACTTAAATAGGAGCTACCTGACACAGAGAAGTAGACCAAATGGCAAAAACATGGAACAGTGGTGAACCTTCCCAGGAGTGGCCGACTGACCGAAATTACCCCAAGAGCGCAGAGACGACTCATCCGAGAGGCCACAAAAGACCCCAGGACAACATCTAAAGAACTGCAGGCCTCACTTGCCTCAATTAAGGTAAGTGTTCACGACTCCACCATAAGAAAGAGACTGGGCAAAAACGGCCTGCATGGCAGATTTCCAAGGCGCAAACCACTTTTAAGCAAAAAGAACATTAAGGCTCGTCTCAATTTTGCTAAAAAACATCTCAATGATTGCCAAGACTTTTGGGAAAATACCTTGTGGACCAACGAGACAAAAGTTGACCTCTTTGGAAGGTGCGTGTCCCGTTACATCTGGCGTAAAAAAGTAACACAGCATTTCAGAAAAAGAACATCATACCAACAGTAAAATATGGTGGTGGTAGTTTGATGGTCTGGGGTTGTTTTGCTGCTTCAGGACCTGGAAGGCTTGCTGTGATAGATGGAACCATGAATTCTACTGTCTACCAAAAAATCCTGAAGGAGAATGTCCGGCCATCTGTTCGTCAACTCAAGCTGAAGCGATCTTGGGTGCTGCAGTAGGACAATGACCCAAAACACACCAGCAAATCCACCTCTGAATGGCTGAAGAAAAACAAAATGAAGACTTTGGAGTGGCCTAGTCAAAGTCCTGACCTGAATCCTATTGAGATGTTGTGGCATGACCTTAAAAAGGCGGTTCATGCTAGAAAACCCTCAAATAAAGCTGAATTACAACAATTCTGCAAAGATGAGTGAGCCAAAATTCGTCCAGAGCGCTGTAAAAGACTCGTTGCAAGTTATCGCAAACGCTTGATTGCAGTTATTGCTGCTAAGGGTGGCCCAACCAGTTATTAGGTTCAGAGGGCAATTACTTTTTCACACAGGGCCATGTAGGTTTGGATTTTTTTTTTCTCCCTAAATAATAAAACCCCTCATTTAAAAACTGCATTTTGTGTTTACTTGTGTTATCTTTGACTAATAGTTAAATGTGTTTGATGATCAGAAACATTTAAGTGTGACAAACATGCAAAAGAATAAGAAATCAGGAAGGGGGCAAATAGTTTTTCACACCACTGTATATAAACTGGTATAATCTGTAAAGCACACTATCTGGTGTTTCTAACTTTTCCTTGAGTTAGCCCAAGTGAAATGTAGTAATGTAAGGAGATTGTTTTATTAACGAACAAGAAACAATTTTTCAAATAATTATTTGAAACCAGGTGTTCACAAACTAGGGTCTACTTGATTTACTGGTGTGTGTATAGATAATCTCACTATCTCCTGTGCTTAATTTGTATATTATACACTCACTCATCGTCTATGCAGCTTTATCCTGTGTACAGGGTCGTAGGAGTCCTGGAGCCTATCCCAGGAGACTTGGGGCATGAGGCAGGGTACACCCTGGACATAATGGCAAGAGTCACAGTCAGACAAGACACATTTAAATAAATTTTGGTAATTGTTTTGGGGTAATAATTATTATTTCCCTTTTTTTTTTTTTTTTTTTTTTTTAAACAGTTGTGGCAAAAGTGAGGTCATTAGTCAAAGGCTTGGGCACCCCTTTTATTTCCATGTTTTTCCCCCTGATTTTTCTATCTTTCCATATTGTAAAATGATGCTGAAGCTATCCAAAATATGCAATTATCTTCTTTAAATAGTTGACATTGACATGTCTGCTACTTATACTCTGTAAAGCCTTCATACTGTATCAGCTCAAATCTGAGGTGCTCTTCATTGGTTAGTTTTGAAGGTGATTCTAAATTAATGTCTCCACTGAAGTAAGTTTTGATCTTGCTTTCCAGAGATGGTCTTCATGAGAGATTCAAGATTCAAAGAACTTTAGTAATCCCAGAGGGAAATTGCTTTCATTTGGTTATGTAGTTGTTTTGATTAATTTACTTTGAAGAATATAAAAAAATATATTATAATTATTATAATTATAATAAGATTAGACAGGAAAAAATTTAAATTGAAGAAATAAAAATTTAATGAAAAATAGCATTAAATAAAAGTAAAAATATAATTAAAAATAGCACACAGTAAGTTACACGTTGCACGTAAAGTATTATTGAACAGTAACTACTGACAGTCCCTATCCCGTAGTGAAAATGTTACAAAGATTAGTTATATAATTTTATTGCCATTGGGAGAAAAGATCTCCTGTGGTGCTCTGTAGAACACCTGGCCATATTCAGTCTGAAATTGCTCCTCTGGTCAGAGAGGACTCTGTATAGCGGGTGAGAAGGATTGTTCAAAATTGTATGTATTTTGGGCAGAATCCTCCTCCTTGCCACAACATCAAAAGAGTCCAGATCCAAGCCCAGGACAGATCTGGCCCTTTTAATGACCTTGTCCAGTCTGTTTCTGTCTGCCGCTTTCATGTTACAGCCCCAACAGACCACAGCATCATCTGTGTCAATACTGTTCTTGACAGAACTATTCCAGAATAGCTGACCTCCGTGTCTTAAAATAACAACTGTTATTGTTGTTGTTGTTACCTAACTACCTAATGCCATATGTGTATTTCGTAGTTATGAAATCTCTGGTGTAGAAAATAAGTCGATACAACAAGATATAAGTGTTATACAACAAGATCATGCCGTTTTTCTTTAATTACCTTTTTCTTTAATTAAATATCAATAGCACTTTCCTTCTAAGGTATCAGAACATCTGTAGATAAAATTTAACAAGATAATACAGTCCAACTTTAAGAGTACAATTTTTTCGACCCACCAGATGGCGATAAAGCATAAAATGATTCAGATTAATCCGAATGGAAAAAAAAAGTTCAGTGACGTAGATTCCTGCCTAGCCAAAGAGGTTGTAGCTAATTTGGTTCTTCTTTGTCTTTCGGCTGTTCCCTTTCAGGGGTCGCCACAGCGAATCATCTGCCTCCATCTAACCCTATCCTCTGCATCTTCTCTCACACCAACTAACTTCATGTCCTCTTTCACTGCATCCATAAATCTCCTCTTTGGTCTTCCTCTAGACCTCCTGCCTGGCAGTTCCAACCTCAGCATCCTTCTACCGATATATTCACACTCTCTCCTCTGAACATGTCCAAACCACCTCAATCTGGCCTCTCTGACTTTATCTCCAAAACATCTCACATGGGTTGTCCCTCTGATGAACTGATTATTGATCCTATCCATCCTTGTCACTCCCAAAGAGAACCTCAACATCTTCAGCTCTGCTACCTCCAACTCTGCCTCCTGTCTTTTCTTCAGTGTCACTGTCTCTAAGCCGTAGAGCATCGCTGGCCTCACCACTGTCCTGTACACCTTTCCTTTCATTCTCGCTGATACTCTTTTATCGCACAACACACCTGAAACTTTTCTCCACCCATTCCAACCTGCCTGTACCTGCCTCTTCACCTCCTTTCCACACTCTCCGTTGCTCTGGACCGTTGACCCTAAGTACTTAAAGTCGTGCACCTTCTTTACCTCTGCTCCCTGTAGCCTCACCGTTCCTCTCATTCAAACACATGTATTCCGTCTTGCTGCGGGTAACCTTCATTCCTCTGCTTTCCAGAGCATACCTCCACCTCTCCAAATTTTCTTCCACCTGTTCCCTGCTCTCGCTACAAAGCACAATGTCATCTGCAAACATCATAGTCCATGGATATTCCTGTCTAACCTCATCTGTCATCCTGTCCATCACCAGAACAAACAAAAAGGGGCTTAGAGCCGATCCTTGATGCAGACCCACCTCCACCTTGAACTCTTCTGTCACACCTACAGCACATCTCACCACTGTCTTACAGCTCTCATACATGTCCTGCACCACTCTAACATACTTCTCTGCCACTCCAGACTTCCTCATACAACACCACAGCTCCTCTCTCGGCACCCTGTCATACGCTTTCTCTAAATCTACAAAGACACAATGCAACTCTTTATTACCTTCTCTGTACTTCTCCATCAGCATCCTCAAAGCAAATACTGCATCTGATGTACTCTTTCTAGGCATGAAACCATATTGCTGCTGACAAATGCTCACCTCTGCCCTTAACCTAGCTTCCACTACTCTTTCCCACAGCTTCATTGTATGGCTCATTAGCTTTATGCCTCTGTAATTGCCACAGCTTTGCACATCTCCCTTGTTCTTAAAAATCGGCACCAATACACTTCTCTTCCATTCTTCTGGAATCCTCTCACTCTCCAAGATCTTGTTAAACAAACTAGTCAGAAACTCTACTGCCACCTCTCCTAAGAACTTCCATACCTCCACAGGTATGTCATCAGGACCAACAGCCTTTCCACTCTTCATCCTCTTCAATGCCCTTCTCACCTCACTTTTACTAATATTTGCTACTTCCTGCTCCACAACAGTCACCTCTTCTACTTTTTGTTCTCTTTCGTTTTCCTCATTCATCAACTCCTCAAAGTACTCTTTCCATCTTCCCATTACCCTCCTGGCATCTGACAGTACATTTCCATCTCCATCTTTAATCACTCTAACCTGCTGCACATCCTTCCCATCTCTATCTCTCTGCCTCGCCAACCTTTACAGATCCACCTCACCCACCTTACTGTCCAGCCTAGCATACAAGTCCTCATATGCTCTTTGTTTGGCCTTTGCCATCTCTACCTTCACCTTATGCTGCATTTCCCTGTACTCCTGTCTACTCTCTTCAGTCCTCTCAGAGCCACTTCTTCTTAGCTAGCCTCTTTCCCTGTATACAATCCTGGACTTCCTCGTTCCACCACCAAGTCTCCTTGTCCACTTTTCTCTTACCTGATGATACCACAAGTACCCTCCTACCTGTCTCCCTGATCACATTGGCTGTAGTTGTCCAGTCAACTGAAAGCAACTCCTGACCACCCATAGCCTGTCTCAACTCCTCCCTAAAGACTACACAACATTCTTCCTTTCTCAGCTCCCACCACTTTGTCCTCTGCTCTGCCTTTGTCCTCTTCACCTTCCTCACCACCAGGGTTATTTTACACACCACCATTCTGTGTTGTCTGGCTACACTCTCCCCTACCAACACTTTGCAGTCACTAATTTCTTTCAGATTACAACGTCGACACAAGATGTAGTCCCCCTGAGTGCTTCTGCCTCCGCTCTTATGTCACCTTATGTTCCTGCCTCTTCTGGAAGAAAGTATTTACTACTGCCATTTCCATCCTCTTTGCAAAGTCCACCACCATCTGTCCTTCTACATTCCTGTCCTGAAGACCAAACCTGCCCATCACATTTTCATCACCTCTGTTCCCTTCCCCAACATGTCCATTGAAGTCTGCCCCAATCACCACTCTCTCACCTCTGAGGATGCTCTGCATCACTTCATCTAACTCACTCCAGAATGTCTCCTTCTCTTCTAACTTACATCCTACCTGTGGGGCATAACCACTAACAACATTGAACATTATCCCTTCAATATCCAGCTTTAGACTCATCAACCTGTCTGATACTCTTTTCACCTCTAGAACATTCCTAACAAACTCCTCTTCCAGAATAACTCCTACTCCATTTCTTTTCCTATCCACACCATGGTAAAACAATTTGAACCCTGGTGTTAAGCTTCTAGCCTTGCTACCCTTCCACCTGGCCTCCTGGACACACAGTATATCCACCTTCCTTCTCTGCATCATATCAACCAACTCTCTTGCCTTCCCTGTCATGGTCCCAACATTCAAAGTCCCTACTTTCACTCCTAAACTCTTGCCTTTCCTTTTCTCTCTCTGCTTTCGAACACGTCTTCCTCCTCTCCTTCTTCGACCAACAGTAGCCCAATTTCCACCGGCACCCTGTAAGTCAACAGCACTGGTGGCGGTCATTGTTAACCCGGGCCGCGACCGATCCGGTATGGGAATTGTATTTCTGATTTGCATCATTAATTTGGCAAATGTTTTTACGTCTGATGCCCTTCCTGACACAACCCTCTGCATTTTTCCAGACTTGGGACTGGCACAAGAAGACACTGGATTGCGACCCCCCCCCCATGGTTGCATTACATTAGCATTTCATTACATTGCGTTGCATTAGAGGTTGTAGCTAATTTGGTTACAGACACTAATTTTAATTGAATTCTAAAACAAACATTTAAATTTTACAAACAACATCCAGTCAATAGAAGCATTTGTAAGCAATTACACATATTAGACATATTAATCAGATTTTGGGCACCACAGGCATGGATATTAATCAGGGGCTCAGACCACCCAGGGCTATGGAAGCTGCCTGTTTCTGTAGAAATATGTATGTTTATTGCAGTGTACGGTTGCCAACTCCAAAATAAGAAACTAATTAAGATGCCTTTTTTCCATATATTTGGAAGCATTGCATGAAATCTATGGGGAAAAGATTTTACAGGTTAAAAACAGTATGGTTTGAATGATATGAATACAGTCAGTGGATAGAAAGAAGCCCCTCCTTGCTCTCAGAACACACTTTTCACTGGTCGCAAATTACAACCCAGGGTGGCACTGGGTTGTAATGGGTTGTCATGAATTATTATAAATAAAATGGTTAATATTATTTGATATTCATTTGGTTTATTAAAAAATTTATAGTAAATATAATCACTATGTGTCGATCAATTATTGCAGACTGATGCCTTATTACACAGCGTTATTCTGTTGTGTAAGTTCTGTTCTGTATTTTCACATTTGTTGTAATATTTGTTTATGGTGGTGTAATACACCATTAAGCATGATGACTTAATGGTCATCACTGTCGCCTTGCCACCTCCAAAGTCGAGGGTCCGATTGCCGCTTTGGGTCTATGTGTCTGTAGTCCGCTCCCCCGTACTGGCTACATTTCCTCCCAAAGTACAAAGTCATACAAATTAAGCTACGGTGTAGTGTGTGAATGTTGACCATCAATGTAAAATGGAAATAAATACAAAGGCAATCACCATTGTCCTCCACAGCCCCTACTACAGATCTTCATAGAATCTATAAGATTATATGACATGGATGGATGGATACAGTATATGTCATGAAACACTGAATATGAAATTAATATGTAAACAAGGCAGGTTAAACATGAGGTTTATACTTTCCTATTCTACTACATTACATAACATTGTTCTCATTTATTATTTTTATTCAACCAACTTCAGGACAGTACACACCCCAAACTTAGAGTCAAGACGAAACGATTTCCCCTCAGAGGTGTGTAGACTGTACTGTATTATTCATAATGATTTCACACAAAAAAGAAGATTGCTATTGTACAGTACACCATAAAACAGATAACATTTTTATTTTCTCTTTTCTCTCTGTATTCATTATCTGAACCTTGGGTATTTTCTGTTTCTGTCATGCACACTCAGCCGCGACCGGCACTAGGACCCGGAAGTAAGGCGGTCGCGAAGCTGAAAGCATAAAAGGAAACAAGATGGCGGCGCACATCGCTCTGTCATTGAGTTAAGCCCATGTCTGTTCGGAATCGTTCCAGTATATGTGAGTACTCACTTTCTTGGTTATCTTTTCAGACTGAGTGTGTATTTATAGGACTAGGGTTAGATTGTGTCTTTCCTGTGCTCATTGTGTGTGAGAGTCCTTATAATAAATCGCGTGATTATCCTGCCTGCTCGTGTTTATCCGCGTTTGGGTTTACCATTCACGCTACAGGGCTAACTGCTAAGGCTATCTGTTCATCCTGGTTAGTTCGTGACAGATAGCACGATCATCATTCTGGTCATCCCGGTTAGTTCGTGACAGAATGACAGAGCCCGCAGTAAACCCAGCGGATTACGCCCGCCTTCGCGGTGTGGTTGACCAGCATGCTTTGCTCATTAATGCGCTAACCGCGGAGCTCGATTCTCTGCGCCGGAGTGTCCGAGACACCGCGGCCTTGCGCCGCGAGGTCGCGGAGCTTAGGCAGGAGAACGCGGGCCTTCGGGCGGCGGTTAGTGGGCTGGCTAGCGGTCCGCCCGCCGCGTCGGTCGCGGCACCGCACCATTCCCCCCCCCCTTCTGACGTTTTTCTAGCTCTTCCAGATAAATGGGATGGCACGGATGGGAAATGCAGTGTGTTTCTAACATCGCTGGAACTGGTGTTTGAGTTCAATGCCACCAAGTACTCCACCGACCGGCTGCGCATTGCACTCCTCGTCTCGTTGCTATCAGGGCAGGCAGCAGAGTGGGCCACGGCAGTCTTGCGCGCTGACACAGACACTGCGCACTCATATAATGAATTCACCCGTCAGCTCAAGCTAACATTTGAACATCCCGCGGGCGAGGTGGAGACCGACACAAAGCTCTACCACCTGCGACAGGGAGGACTGTCCGTGAGTAGATATACCGCCGAGTTCCGGACCCTCGCTATCCAGACCTCCTGGGGAGACGCAGCTCTCCGGACGTCCTACTTCGAGGGGCTGGCTAATCGTATCAAAGATGAGCTAGCCGGACGAGAGCTACCAGCCACACTGGAAGGGCTAATCCAGCTAGTCCTCCGGGTCGATCAGCGCCTCCTCTCTCGTCCGAAGCCAGCACCTCGAACCCTGTCGCCACCATCCACTTATACCCACACTGCACCAAGACCACCACCCACCGTCACCACAGCTTTTCCTGGACGTGTCGGATCTCCACCCCCTGCCGTGGTTGACACCGGAGCCGGGGAACCCATGCAACTAGGGCGCGCCTCCCTGACCGTGGCGGAACGCCAGAGACGTTACCGCGAGGGACTGTGCGCCTATTGCGGCTCAGCAGCGCACCACCGAGCCACCTGCCCGTCTCGTCCGGGAAACGCCCAGACCCGGTGAGAGATAGGAGAGACTCCCCGGGTACCATACGTCTCTCCGCCACCACCGATCACACCGCCACTCGACTCACGGTTCAGGTAACCCTCCACCTTGGCCACAAACGGGTCAGAAGTGCCGCGTTCATCGATTCCGGTGCCGCGGGTAACTTCATTGACTCAACATACGCCAGAGGATTGGGGGTAAAGATTGAGGCGTTATCCCAGCCAATGAGAATCATCTCAGTCGACGGGCGGCCCCTCTCATCCAGCCCCATCACCCAGCAGACTCTACCCATCACTCTCGTCCTCGGCCAACATCAGGAGTCCATACAATTTCACCTCACACCCATATCATCTCCACCCATCATCCTCGGCTATCCCTGGCTCTTACAGCACGACCCACTCATCTCCTGGTCTCAGAACCGGATCCTTCAATGGGGGCCGACCTGTACCGACTTATGCCTACAGGCCCAGGCTGGGACGTGTTCCAGGGAGTCCGAGGCCCCCGACGTCGACATCCACGCCATTCCTCCATCATATCGAGACCTGGCTGAAGTGTTCTGTAAACGCCGGGCCAGCCACCTTCCACCTCACCGACCCTACGACCTAGCCATTGAGCTCCAGCCAGGCTCCAGCCCCCCCCGCGGCCATCTCTACTCTCTCTCTACCAACGAGACCCAGGCTATGGAGGAGTATGTCACCAACGCCCTGCGAAATGGCACCATCAGGCCCTCCTCCTCGCCGGCTGCCGCGGGGTTCTTCTTCGTAAAGAAGAAAGGGGGCGAACTTCGTCCATGTGTCGACTATCGGGGGCTAAATAAGATCACCATTCGGAATCGTCACCCGCTGCCTCTTACCAACTCAGCCCTGGACGCCCTCTCTGGTGCCACCATGTTCACTAAGTTGGACCTCCGGAGCGCCTACAACTTGGTGCGCATCAGAGAGGGTGATGAGTGGAAGACAGCCTTCATCACCCCTACCGGACACTATGAGAGCCTGGTCATCCCATTTGGTCTCTGTAACGCACCCTCGGCCTTCCAAGCTTTCATCAACGATGTCCTCAGGGACATGCTAGGCCGATGGGTGTTTGTCTATCTGGATGACATTTTAATTTATTCACGCAACCCCACTGAACACACCAAACACGTTCGAGCTGTCCTTAAGAGATTGCTCGCCCACCAGCTGTACTGTAAGCTGGAGAAGTGTGCTTTTCACGAGCACTCCACCACGTTCCTGGGTTTTGTCATCTCGCCCCAGGGTGTGGCCATGGACCCGCAGAAGCTGGAGGTTGTACGTCACTGGCCCCTACCCAGGACACTCAAACAGCTCCAACGCTTTCTCGGGTTTGCGAACTTTTATCGTCGCTTTATCCGGGGCTACAGTACAGTTGCAGCACCGCTCACTGCACTTACCAGGCTCTCCAACAGTTCCTTTCGACTCAACCCTACCGCCATCTCAGCTTTTCATCGACTCTGTCATCTGTTCACCACCGCACCCATCCTGCTTCATCCAGATGCCAGCCAACCGTTCGTTGTGGAGGTGGACGCGTCGGAGGTGGGCGCCGGCGCTGTTCTCTCCCAACGAGGTCCAGACCAGAAGCTGCACCCATGTGGCTTCTACTCCAAAAAGTTTAACCCCACTCAGCAGCGATACGGTGTGGGGGACCGCGAACTGCTGGGCATAAAGTGAGCCATTCATCGTCTGGACGGACCACCAAAACCTGATCACCATCCGCAGTTTGAAGCAGTTGAACCCACGACAGGCACGGTGGGCACTGTTCTTCGAACAATTCAACTTTCACCTCTCGTACCGCCCGGGGTCGAAGAACACCAAGGCTGACGCCCTCTCCCGGCAACACGAGCGAGAGACGCCCCGGGCGGACCCCGTGCCTGTCCTTCCACCTACCCGCATCATCGCACCCCTGCAGTGGAACCTGGAGACGAGGGTCCGCCAGGCACTGACCAGGGACCCAGCACCGGCAGGTGTGCCGCCCGGACGGCTCTTCGTCCCCGAACAACTCCGAACTGAGGTCCTCCAGTGGGGCCATTCGTCACCCGTCGCAGGACACCAGGGAAGCCGGAGAACCACCACCTTCATCGGCCGGGCCTTCTGGTGGCCCTCCATGAGGAGGGAGATCACAGAGTTCGTTCGGGCGTGCCCAATGTGTGCCAGGGCGAAGGACATTAACCAACCAACTCCAGGGGAACTCCAACCACTCCCAGTTCCCCGTCGACCCTGGTCCCACATTGCCGTGGATTTCATCACGGGCCTGCCGGATTCAGATGGAAGAGACGTCATCCTGACCATTGTGGATCGCTTCTCCAAGGCAGTGCACCTGGTGGCCCTCACCGGACTCCCGTCAGCGAAGGAAACAGCCGAGCTGATTCTGGAACACGTAGTCCGATTGCATGGGTTCCCAAAGGACATCGTCTCGGACAGAGGTCCCCAGTTCACCGCCCGGTTCTGGAAGGCCTTCTGCCGTCTGATCGATTCGTCCTGCAGTTTGTCTTCCGGCTACCACCCTCAGACGAACGGTCAGACGGAGCGAACCAACCAACAGCTGGAGCGCTACCTGAGATGTTTTGTGTCGGACCGCCAGCGCTCCTGGGCCCGCTACCTCAAGTGGGCCGAGTTATCCCATAACCTCCATGTCTCCTCAGCCACCAACCTGAGTCCATTTGAGGTGTGCTATGGTTTCCAGCCTCCAATGTTCACCCACCAGGAACCGGAGGTTGACGTACCATCGGCCCAACAGTTGGTTCGCCGGTGCCGGCGGCTATGGCACCAAGCCAACCTCGCCATCCGACGCACCAACGCCAACTATGTGGCCCAACACCGCCGCCGGCACCCCCCGGGACGATTGTACCACGTAGGTGACAAAGTGTGGCTATCAACCAAGAACCTCCACCTGCACACCGAATCCAAAAAATTATCACCAAGATTCATCGGGCCATACCGCATAACACTCAGGATCAACCCTGTCACCTACCGGCTCCAGCTGCCTGCGGCGCTCCGGATCCACCCCGTCTTCCATACCTCACAGTTGAAACCATTCACCACCTCACCCATGGTTCCACCCACCCCCCCTGCTCCTCCTCCCCGAATCATTGACGGCGGTCCCGCCTACACCGTGCGACGGATCCTCGACTCGCGCCCTCGGGGCAGGGGCACCCAGTATCTGGTCGACTGGGAAGGCTACGGCCCCGAGGAGCGGTCCTGGATTCCGGCTCGCTTCATCCTCGACTCCGGGCTCATTAGGGACTACCGTCACCGGGTATCCTCCACCCCTGGACCGTCCGGAGTCGGTCCTGGACGGGGGGGTACTGTCATGCACACTCAGCCGCGACCGGCACTAGGACCCGGAAGTAAGGCGGTCGCGAAGCTGAAAGCATAAAAGGAAACAAGATGGCGGCGCACATCGCTCTGTCATTGAGTTAAGCCCATGTCTGTTCGGAATCGTTCCAGTATATGTGAGTACTCACTTTCTTGGTTATCTTTTCAGACTGAGTGTGTATTTATAGGACTAGGGTTAGATTGTGTCTTTCCTGTGCTCATTGTGTGTGAGAGTCCTTATAATAAATCGCGTGATTATCCTGCCTGCTCGTGTTTATCCGCGTTTGGGTTTACCATTCACGCTACAGGGCTAACTGCTAAGGCTATCTGTTCATCCTGGTTAGTTCGTGACAGATAGCACGATCATCATTCTGGTCATCCCGGTTAGTTCGTGACAGTTTCACAGTCTGTGTCAGTGTGTCCTTTGCATGTACACCTCAGCATTTATAATCTGAATCTGGTATCCTGATTCTTGAGCAGTGTTGGGTGTAATGCATTACAAAGTAACGTGTTAGAGTACTTGGATTACTTTTTTTTGTATTAGGTTTTTAATTTAAATACTCAGTTATTTAGTTATATTTTCAAAAATGTAATCTGTTATTCAGACAATCACCAATAACCCGCCCCGGATAATCCGCCCCGCCTCCCCTCTATTATTCCTGTTGTTAGTAGTTAACAGACTATGGACCAAACTTCGCTGAGTGATGATGATAGAATAATTATAAATGTCTTGACTAAAACAACATGCATGAGGAATCAAAGAGGAGTTTTTATTTTCTGCAGTGGAAAAATACTCTTTCCACTTTGTGGGCCAGGGGTAGCTCAGTGGTTAAGGCATTGGACTACGTACGGTTCGGAAGGTCCCAGGTTCAAATCCCACAACCACCAAGTTGCCACTGTTGGGCCCTTGAGCAAGGCCCTTAACCCTCAACTGCTCAGATGTACAGTAATGTGATAAGAATGTAAGTTGCTCTGGATAAGAGCGTCTGCCTAAATGTAAATGTACTCTAACTAGTTACTTTAATCAGAAGGTAATGCTGTGATGTTACTGATTACTTTTTAATGACAGTAATTTTGTAATGTAATTAGTTACTTTAAAAAATAATGTCACCCAACATTGTTCTTGAGTCATCTTGGTTCTAAATAAAGACAGCATTTTGATTCTCATCACAAAGATGAACAACATGCAAAATGTTCATTAAGTAGTAGGGCTGCACGATATTAGGAAAATATGCGATATGCGATATTGTTGTTGAATACTGCGATAACAATATTTCTTGCGATATAACATTTCCCTAGATAAATGCATTTTTATTATTATTATTGGATTTTTTTATTTTTATTTATTTATATGTAATGATCATACTAAAATAAACAGGTAATAGATATTCGTCTGATGTAATTAAATCTAATTCAGGCTAAAAAAGAAACTATATGTCAAGGAAGTTGCAAATATTTAGACTTCAAAACACTATGAATGACTTAAAACCCTTAGCAGATATTCTGACTTCTGGTTTGCTGTTACTATAAACCTGCCAACACAATATGAATTACTTTCAAACATTACTTTTTATTTACATGTAACCATACACTCATCAATAGTGTCTTAAAACAAGAGCATCTTTTAAACAAAATATTCTCTTTGGCTTGCCTGTTTTCTTTTTTTTTTCTTTTTTTTTTTTTTTAATAAAAATAAATATTATTAAACAAAAATTT
This sequence comes from Channallabes apus, assembly GCA_030522415.1. Lineage (NCBI taxonomy): Eukaryota > Metazoa > Chordata > Actinopteri > Siluriformes > Clariidae > Channallabes > Channallabes apus. The sequence goes on along the minus strand of CM060108.1, from coordinate 25,769,239 downwards.
ACCCCGCCTTGTGCCCTAAGTTTCCTGAGATAGGCTCCAGGTCCCCGTGACCCTGTATATAACGATAAAGCGGTACAGAAAATGAATGAAAATGAATAAATAAAAAAAATACTATTTGTCACACACACACACACACACACACACACACACTCGCTCCGCGGAAGTATAAGAGGAGTAAACAAACCATCGCATACAGCTTAGTCACTGAGTTCGCAATGTCGGTTCAGATTGTTTCCTTTCTGATTCGAGTGTGTGTTTATAGGACGCGGGTTAAATGTGTGTTTTTCCCTTGCTCCCCTTCTGTGAGAGTCCTTAAACTAATTTGCGTGGTTATCCTGCCTACTCGCTTGTTTCCACTTTTGGGTTTACCATCCACGCTACAAAGCGCTAACGGCTAATCGCTAAGTCTTCTGATCATCCGGGGTTAGTTTGCGACAGAATGAAGTATAAAGGTATAAATTATATATAAATAAGCGGGTATAAACATAGTAAGGGCCCATCTGATTGGTCAAATTTGGACACACAAATGCTTGGCACAAAGTATTTATCGCAACTCTTTGCGATATGGTTATCGCACTTGCCATTATCGCGATAACGATATTTTTTCGATATATCGTGCAGCCCTAGTAAGTAGCAAAGACCTCTCATGGCTCTAATAAATAAATATGATGGAACATATTTGTTAAATTAGCTTAATATCAACCAAATATCAATGATTAAAATAGGTTTGAAAATTATAAATTTTAAATTGTTAAATTTTTTTAAGTCATTGTTGATTTTTTTGATGAAGTCCTTATTGGTTTTTATTCCTCCTCAACCTTCCTTACATTTTTTGTAGCATTCGGCAGAGTAAGAGGTGTACCTTGTCGGGGAACCCAATGAAATTATTTTGGTACTAGATTGGGGTCACTTGACTTAGAAACTGTTGAAGAAATAGTGACTTAATGTCACTTAAAAATAAGAATTTTAAATAAAACTCAATGAAGACATTTTTGGGATAAAAAAGGCTTATCTTGTGGGGGGTATACAAGTAAATAATTTTGGTACTAGTTTGGGGTCACAGGGTCACATGACACAAAGACATATAGATTTTTTTTTAAATAAAAATGGAAGGTACAAATTAAGGAAGACATATTGGGATACCAAGAGGTGTACTTTGTGGGGTTGTCGAAGAACCTATTAAAGAAATAGTAATTTAAAAAAGAAATAAACAAATAATTCACATGATACATAATATTACCTATCAATTCAATAATTTTTTTTATAAATAAACAAAATATGCATGCAATGATGCATGGCATACTGTATGTATACAGTGAAAACTCGGATTGTGAGTAACGTGGTTTGCGAGTGTTCCGCATGACGAGCAAAGATTTAAAATAAATTTTGCCGTGAAAATCAAGCATGGCGCTTATTTAAATATATTCCATCATATTTATTTATTAAAGCCATGAAAAGATTTTGCAATTTATTGAACATTCCATAGAATCCAAATACTATAACTTTCATTACAAGTAAGACGACTCAAGAATCACAAGGCAAGGTAATAGGTTATATCCATAATAAAAGAGATGGTTTACTGCATGCATGCATCAAGATAACCTGGGCATTTTCGAGTTTAAACATAGGTTGAACAAAGCTGGTGTTTATACCAGTTTTTATGCTGAGGTGTACATGCAAAGGACACATTGACACAGACTCTAAAGCACACAGAAAATGCCCAAGGTTCAAATAAGGAATACAGGTAGAAAACGGAAAATGAAAATCTCATTATTATCTAATACAGCCATGTATGCATTATAAGTGGATAAAATACACTTACAAGTATCACACTAACATGGATTGATCTTAATGATTAAATGATGTATCAACTATTATAATATTAATGGAAAAAAACAGAAATACAGCCCACAATTCCCACTTTGGATGACACTAAAGGCATCCAGCAGAGCTTAAACTTCCTGAACTGTTCTACATCTCATAACCACTGGTTAGGTGATTACTCTTCTACATATCCAACATAAGGATAGGTCTTACTCATCTCTCTGCGTACCAAGCATAAAATAATAGTCGTATTAAGTGTAAACATGAGGCCTAACTGTAGGGGTCAATAGAAGTTTCTGCTACATGCGCATGTGTCATGTTCCTAAAAATGTAGCAACTGCTGATCACAAAATAAGATGATAAGAGATAAAAAAAAAATAACACCATAACACACAGCAGTGTTCTGTGGCCATATTACCCCTAGGAACCTTCAGTAGCCAGACACGTAATCCACAGATCTGATTGAATGGTGACAAAAACAGTGGAAGTGTCCCAGGTTTTAGTCTCCTTATTAAACATCACACTATCAAGAATTACACGAACATTGAACTTTTTGATTTAAATCATGTATCATATAATTATTTTAAAAAATTGAAAAAGTAAATAAATCCCATACACCCAAAAAGCCAAGACAGGTACACTCAATTAACATGTTGTTTTCTGCAGAAACATGTTTCACATAGCCAGAAGGTTTCCTGAGACCCTATTTAATAACCATGGCTATGGCACTCAATGTGTGTTTAATATGACATCACTTATTTTTCCTGCTTAAAGAGGTTATCATGTAAGTTACTTCTATTTATGCTTCTTTAAGTGAAATTAATCAGGAAACAACATGGTCTTTGGACTTACGTATGTCTTTCATGCAGGTTCGTCTACAGTATATAAGCGCAAGAATCATCTTGTGCATTCATGCCTTCTGCTAGTGGAGTAGTCTGATTAAAACTGATTTTACTCCATTATCTAGATAAATTTGATTTGTCTGCATATGTTTTGATAATACAGAAGGACGTTTCTATGTCTGTTGGGGTAATTAAAGCCAAACTTTTGCAATTTAACTGCATTTTTTTGTTGCATAATATTCTATATATTTTTTTTGTTAAAAAAAAAAAAACAAGTTCAGTGTGGGATTGATACAGTATTTATGGACTGACATTTATGCTTAATGTAGTCCAAATGATTTTATATTTTTAGGTATAAAAATCATGGCATTGACTTAAGAATTATTCTGTAAAACCTGCAGAATAATTCTATGTTTCTCAAGTCTCTCTATATGGCAATGCTGTTTTCTATGTGTTTAGGACACAGATAGAGATATGGCGGTTTGACATTCTTGATCTCTTTTAGGATTTCCTCCTCAATACGATTCAGATTCTGCTTGAAGTTTTCAATCATCTTTTGGGCTGACGGCTCAGTGAAATGCTGTTGCCTGTAGTGTCCCAGAGGCATCTGAACATGATAGAAAGGCAGAGGGCAGAACATACAGTAGAACATAATATAGAAATAAAAAAATTGTAAAAAGAATATAGCTATACTGTACATATAATATATGACATTAAAACATAATAGTAGGTAATCATTGGGAAGAGTTCAATTGCATTCAATCAATTCATCAAGTTTACTATAAACCTACAGCCAACATCTTGTTCTTTATTACTGCATTTTATTTTGAGCCTGCTTTGCAAAAACATATTGTTTAAACAGATGAAACAGGTTACTTAGGTATTTCACTGAAGTGTTGACTCACTATGTATCTCGGAAATCGTCCTTAAAGATATGTCATTGCCACTTCGATACATGACTGGTTGATATCAGGGAGTGTGCTCATGATCAACTCCATAGTGACACCGTTCTTGACCATGGGTGGAGGCTGGCGCATGGTGCAAGGGGTGTTGAATACCCACGAACAAAAGTCAAACTGGAGTATAGAAGGAAAAAAGCATAGAAAAAAAGTATAGAAGGTCAATATTTAAACATTACAGCTAGAGCTTTTTTGTGTAAATTCTGGAAAACTAATTTTCCAAAGAAACTTCTGTTATTTTGCATACAGGTTTGATTTTCCCTGAAAATTGCCTCCTCCACCATCACCGGCTTGCAAAACTCTGTGCCTGGCACTGAATACTGTAGAGCCTTGATTTTTGAATGCAATTTTTTTTATTTTGCCAAATCAAGATTTCTTGAGACTCCGAGAGTTCGTTCCATTCATGAACTCGTGGCCGAAGACACCATCCTCTTTCCAGTGATCCTTAATGTATTCTAATAACATCCATAAAACATTTACATTCAGTTGTTTACAGTTCAAGCAGGAGGTCTTTAATAAATGTTTCTATTCTATGTTAGCCAACATTTGCGCCTTAAAATACAAGTTAAAATGAACGCACCTTCTTGGCATAAAACCTGTATTGAACAACAATTGAATCTGTGTGTGTGTTAGAAATAACTTGTATAGGTGAAACAGGTCTCAGTTACTACACCTGCAGTTGGACTCTTAGGCAGTGCACAAAATACATTGTCAAAATCTTTCAGATCTTTCCACGACGTATCAATCAAGGTGATCACCTTCTCCAGTGACAGCTTCACAAGTCTGAGGGTGATTAAATTAACCATTATATGTACACATAACCAGCACACATTTGTTTCTGCATCTACAACAGTATATGTGTTCATTCATGATATATTTTATTTAGATTGATAAAACACCATCAAATTGATTTGTAGAGTTAATTAATATTATTTTTATAAACTTTTAAATTGATATAAAATCTGCTGCTCACATCTCATTAAACACTTCTTTAAAGGCCTTCGCATCCTCATAGTCGAAGCGAACATCTAGGGGGAGATCATCTTCTGATTTGAAGTCTATGCATTTGGGAATTCCTGGAGCCCAGGCTTGCCATCGAACAGAACACAATTAACACATTTATTTCATATCAAATAAAATGAAGGATAAAAGTATTCATTACCATGTTCATCCATGAGTTAGCATAGTGTTCTTTAAACTATAAAAAGAAGACAGCTACATAAGCTATAACACTTAGTATAGCTCTACAGTGTATTTAATTGTTTTTGTGTAATTTCTCCAAAAAACCTAAATGAAAAGTGGTAAAACTATGCACAATTCAATCATATTTCTGGTGCTGAAATGTACACACCGGAAAGTTTTCTGTCTCTCCTGCAGTTGTACTTTTCTATGAGCCAACTCTTGGGGCAGAATCTCATCACATGGCCTTTTAGCTGTGAAAGAAAATAAGAAAAAGAAGCCACCCTTAGGAATCCTCAGCCTGAATCAGGTTGAGAGAAAATCTCCTTTCTGGGGTAATTGTTTGGACTGACCTGTGCCATCACGGATTTCTACTTTATTATCTCCCACTAACCAGCAGTAACAAGGGAAGGTTTGTGTGCTTTCCCCTTCCAGTGGTGTGACTTTCACATAACTGCAAAACCAGTTATTGTTCACATCTACTACCTTCCATTTTTCCATCTCCAAGCGTACAAGGAGGAATCAAGCTACAAACTTTGTATTCACCAATCTGTAAAGAAAATAGATTTTTTTAAAAAGGAAATACAATTTGTGTACATGAAAGAGAAGCAATGCCTATTAATATTTCATAATGCACTTGAAAAATTTTTTGATCACTTATATGGTTTGGTGATATCCTTAGTCTCACTTACTTGGCCCTCACGCAGACCCCAGCCAGGTTTATCTAGCAGCTTCCTCTCACTCTCTCCATTCTCCCCCACCAGGGTAACGTACACATGGTTAACAGTAACTGAGTACTTTAAGGTGCCTGTAGCCACGGTCACGTTGTACTCCATCTGCACACAGAATTCACATCAACTCTTGCATATGAAAACTTATTTCTAGAACAATAGCAGAAAATGCAATAAACCAGAGGATCTTCTTAAAATCAATATTTACCTAATAAGCTCAGTTAGTGACGTCTTGTGATTTACTTAACCTGTCTCCACCTTGTCCTTGCACTGACTTTTGCACAGTTATGGGTCTGTTTAAGCAAACTGATATCCAACAGTTGACTTCAGCATACTGAGTTTTTCCCCCACTTTCTCGCTTTCTTTTATTAAGTATATCCAAAATTCAGTTCTCTTCTTTCTTTTTGCAAGGCTATGCCCATCACCTCAATTAATACATCATTTTCACAAACAGCCCCTACAAAACCCTCCCCAATCCTACATACATTCTCCTTTCTAAATTACATATATGTATTCTTTTGTTTTGCAATTGGGTTCGCTCCAAAGGTAGGTTTAATGGTCTTGCTGGAACAAGTTTGGGCTAATTAATTCCTGGGAAAATCAATTCTTATGAACTCAATACAGGAAAACCAATTAATTCAATTGTATTTCATACCAGTATATGAATCACTGTTCTAGAGTAACTGGAATTATAGATATCTTGAATAAAGACAGAAGACTGTTACTTAAAAATCATTTCCACATATTAATAAGCTGGCCCTCGATGGATTGGCATCCCGTCTAGGGGGTACCCTGCCTTGTTCCTCCTTAGATAGGCTCCAGGCCCCCTGTGAACCTGCATACAGGATAAAGCGGCATAGACAACGATGATGAGATATTAATGAGCACATTGAATGCACAGCACCATGCTTCAAAAATAATGGTTTATATATTTTAAAAACACATTTTAAATGTAAAATGTGACAACACTTATATAAGGAAGGCATTTTAAAGCCCAAACCTTTCTTTTGTTGGCAAAAAAAAAAAAAAACACAGAACAAATTACCAAACATTTCTTTATAAAATAAAATACTAAAATCTCTTATTTTTTATTTAAAGATGAGTTTTTGTGTTATGGTACAGTAATATGAATGATTTTATTTCACCTACTGGAAAAGGTCATTATAATGCACACTGCATGGTCAAAAAAAAAAAAAATCCATCAATTGATTTTTTTGTGGGTCAGTGCCAAACTTTTGTAAAACCCCTTGAATCACTCTGCTTTAGACCTGTGGTCTGTTACTGCGACCAATTCAATTGTGAAGATAAAATTATATTAAAAAAAACCCAGAATAAGTTGTTCTTGTAATTAACTCAGTTTATTTAATGTCCTTAAATAGGTAGAGCTTCATCCAAACGACTGTTAAGGTGCAGGCTTTAAACATCAATCAACTGAAGCAATGAAAAAAAAAATGGGTCAAATTCTCCAGAATTATGTGAGAGACTAATAAACTTCCACAGAAAACATTTACATTATTACTGCCAAAGGTGGTAATACTTACATACTACATACTACAGTAACTCTTGGGATAACCCCTAGAGGGCGCTGTGTGCCCGAAGACTCCTCGGTTGTGTTTTGTGTATTTCTTTATTGAGCGGCAATTTCCAGAATGCACCTCGGTCAGGTGATGGGAGCGCTCACCTGACCCGAGGGTCCGTTATAAATATTAATGTGTTCTGTTGTTCTGGGTCTGACATCTGTTTTGTTAAAGTGCTGTTAGTGTATCTCCTAGCCTGTTTTATTTAACTCCTGTTCTGTTAAGGCCATCCTGGAAGCCCCTACTCCATCTGATGCTGTTGCCCTGAGATCCTTTCTGGGCCTAGTATCCTGGTATTCAAAGTTTCTGCCTAACTTTGCAACAGTTGTGGCTCCTGTGTGTGCCTGTGCCAATGGAAAAAAACACATTTACATGGACCCCTGCAGCACAAAGCAGCTTTGAGGAAGTTAAGCAACTTGTTGACAGTCCGGCGCTTTCTCTTTTTGACCCTTCTCTGCGACCTGTGATTTCTACAGATGTGAGCGATTATGGACTTGGAGCTGTCTTTGCACAAGTACAGCCTGATGGTACAGAGATGCCAGTGGCTTTTGCTTCCCGCACACTGACTGAAACAGAGAGGAAATATTCAACCATTGAAAAAGAAGCACTTGCTTGCGTGTGGGCTACATAAAAATGGAGAACATATCTGTGGGGATGTCGTTTTACTCTCCGCACAGATCACCAGGCATTGACAACACTGCTCAGCACAAAGGGAATCGGTCGAGCTGGAATGCGGGTTGCCCGTTTGTCGGCACGCCTGCTCTGTTTTGATTACGATATTATTTATCGACCAGGCTCTCAGAACTATACGGCTGATTGTCTTTCATGCCTTCCGTTACCTGTGTCTTCTGACTATCCCAGATGCAGAACCCGAGATGGTGGCACAGATTTCTGCTGCTCTGAGCTCCCTTCCGGTGGCTGACTATGACTCTGCTTGCTCTTCTTGTCCTGAACTGACAGCCTGCCTTGCGCTCGCAAATTGAAAGTGGTTGGCCGTTGTTTTGCTGCATTTAATAAACATAACCTAACTCATCCGAATAAGCAATGTCTATATGCAAAGGACGAAACATTACCGGTGTCAAATTCTGTAAAGACAAGCGCCTGGCTTACCTTAGAAGAAGGCCTTGGAAATGTAGTCCCCTGAACCGTCTGTTCTCGATGCAGGAAACAAACTCACACCCTGAGCACCATGCTGGGGGTACTGTCCTCACAATGGGAGGCAGTCCTTTTATTATTTTATAATGCCAAATATACAATTCAAGCAAATAAAACGAAGTAAATTTATGGTGAATACAAATAGCAAATACTAAGCAAAAGTTCAATGGAAAATAAAAGAACACAAAGTCTTGTGAACTCAAATTAACAATGTATGCTAACACTGCCCCATGAACAACAGAAGAAGAAGCACCCAGCTAGGGTCTGACAGTACCCTCTTATACCTTTGTCCTGTGACTCATGCTCTAGCAGTCTTATGCTTCTTATCCAATTAGCAGGCCTTAACCCTATATGGTAAAACACTGGCAATCAAAAAACTAAGCTTATATGGCTACTGACTAATCTTACACAATCTATAGAACACATATTTGGGTATTAAGGCTGGCTTCCGGCCGAACTTGGAACAGACCTTTCTGTTCATCCAGACTTGACCCCCGCACTGTTCCTCTTCAGGTGTGCGGAGCATTTCTCCTAACCACGGTCTTGTAGGTGCTGTTCCCTTTTCTGGATGCATGTGCTGCACCCGTGACCTGCCGGGCAGCCCTTTCGTTTCCTCTTGGGTCTTCGTTGAGCTTTAGCCTCTGCAACACATTTAACTGCAAGCAATACATCTCCCAACGTAAGCTGGGACATATGACAGTTTAAAACATTAATTGGTTCCACGACACCGTCCTCCGTCAAATCAGTAAGTGGTGTACTGTCTATATACTACAATATCAGAGATGAGCTCTCAGTCAAGGATAACTACATCCTCAGAGGCTCAAGACTCATCGTGTCACTCTCCTTACGACACACACTGATCACGCTTGCACATGAGAGTCATCAAGGGATTGTCCGCACAAAGCAACGTCTGCGCGACCTTTACTGGTGGCCAAAGATGGACTCAAGTACTTGCTTCATGTATACTCTGCCAGGTTAACGATAAGACAGCCTCTACTCGCCCTGCTCCTTTACAACCAGTCCCACTGCCTGATGAGCCATGGAAGAAACTTGGCCTTGATATCGTTGGACCCTTTGACACCGCAGTTTCTGCTTGCAGGTATGCTATCACGCTGACAGACTATTATTCTAAGTGGCCTGAGGTTGCCTTTCCACATACTGCCACTACTGAGGATGTGGCTGCACTTAAACAACCCTGAGGTCAAAAGGTGGGAAAAATAGCCAAAAAATATAATTTTATATAATAATTATATAAACACACAGTATCTTATATATTACGTATATTTCAGTATAAGTATAATAATTATATATGGTAACATTGCAACATTTAAAATTTTTTATTTTTTTAAGTTACCCAAGTAAATGTAACGGAGTAAATGTAACTCGTTACTACCCACCTCTGCTGAAATCTGCTGGAACATTGCTGTACAAACGCTAAGCCTACTACAGCCTTAACTCTGCCGCGACTTCCATTCAGAAACCTGCCGCTAAAACCAAAAAGGGAGGAAGTGGAAGAACAAATCCCATCACTTCCCTTTTATACCGCAGAAGCTAATGAGTTTTTGTAATTCCACCACAGCGCATCTCATTACGATCGAACGCTGAGGCTGATGGGATTTGTAGTTCCCCAAAAGGCATTTCATTACTATTTGATGCTGAGGCTCATGGGATTTGTAGGTTTCAAAATGCATCCCATTACATACAGTTAAGGAATTTTATTTCCTGTAACTCTGACTCTTTCCCTTTTCCTCCATCTCCATTCCTTTTAGGTTCTGTTTATAGATGTAAACCAGATGCTAAACATATGATTAGTGCTGTATTTACGTTATTAAACACAAGTAATTCTTACTTTACTTAAAAGTTAAATATACTTAACTTAAAAGTAAATTGGAAAATTATATATAAGAACAAAGTTCAGATGAACTCAAAAGATAATAGATAGAATTTACTCATCATCAGTTTGCCTCAAACACACAGTAGTTCAATTTAAAATTGTCCACTGGTTTTACTGGACTAATACCCTTATCTCACCTATGCAGTTTGACTCGTGGTGAGATGCGGTGTTATGCACCGTGAGCCACCGCGATTGCCCGCCGACCTTCAGCTGACAAACGAAGTTGTGCAATGTCCACGAGGACTGCCAAAACGTTTTTTAAAAACATGCTAAACAAGTTTTGGAAACATAATCACAGCACCAAATATAGCTCACAGCAAATCACACTGCAAACCTACAAAGAAGAAAATAAAGAATCATGATGAACCGTACTAACGGCGACTGCACGAAACCGCGTATGTGAGATAGGGATATAAAGTAAAACTATCTAGGATCAGAGAGGACTTTCATCCCACATTAAGTTAAGCCGTAACTGTCACGTACTGTATACATTACTGTACAGTGAAATTCTTTCTTCGCATATCCCAGCGTAACTGAGGGCAGAGCACAGGGTCAGCCATGATACAGTGCCCCTGGAGAATATAGGGAATATATGGGAATTGCTTGAGGGCCCAACAATGGCAACCTGGTTAAGCTGGGCTCAAACCGCCAACCTTCCAATCAGTAACTACGTGCCGTGAAATTCAATTGTGTTGTTAACATTTGCCAAGTGGTTTGGAGGTTTGTCCATGTTGTTTTGAGAATGTAATTTCTGTTTCAAGAAATGAGCCAAACCAATGGAGAAAACTGTAATATATCAGTGTCAATGTGATTTGAACAAGTGTCTTATCAATGCCTTAATTAATAGGTGAACCAGAAAGATCCATTTATATGGTGCTTGACCTACACTCAGATACACCCCCATTCTCCGAACCATTTGTTACAGATAATCTGTTAAATCCTAACTGCTGACAATATTTTAACAAACACTGGATTACTTAAAAAATTATAAATGTGATATTTAAAACTTTGTGGTTTCTTTAAAGTAAATGATAATTTTCATTGTCTAATTGTACTTTAATTAACTGTGCTTAATATCAATTTGTCCAAAATTCTACGAAAGCATAACCATGCAGTTGTAGAAGGAGAAAGGGTTGGGTCTTGCTCATCTTACAATCGTTGTACGTTTTCAGAATCAAGTTTTTCTACCTATTGTGTGAATCTATTACTGATATACTGATGTATAACTGAAGTATTGTTGTGTGGTCTTAAGCATTAATATCTATAAGATATTAATACAGGGAGAAATGGTTCACAGTATCAAGACTTAGCAATAGGTGTAAGGGGGCCAGGGGTAGCTCAGTGGTTAAGGCATTGGACTACGGTTCGGAAGATCCCAGGTTCAAATCCCACAACCACCAAGTTGCCACTGTTGGGCCCTTGAGCAAGGCCCTTAACCCTCAACTGCTCAGATGTATAATGAGATAAAAATGTAAGTCACTCTGGATAAGAGCGTCTGCCAAATGCCTAAATGTGTAAGCTTTAACAAATGTAATTTGGTTGTGTTTCAGTTTTGGCACCTCTATTGTTGCAGGCACACCTACACCAAGTGCGTATTTCTAGTTACACTATAAACAGATAGATAGTTTTGTTACATTGTGACGTGAATGGGTTTGATCTGCACTGAAAGGTTTGCATCAGTGTCACAATAGTGAAAGAACACTGCATAGATCTTACTGTAAACCAGAAGGACTCCATTATGTGACAACAAAGGCCTTGTTTGCACAATAAAAGAGCTCTGATGAAATAGCTCTCTTGTGGAAAATAGTAGTAGACCATAAGACGTCACACTTAACCTAAAGGACATTCTACCCATCATTCATTCATTCATTTATTCATTCAACTTAAGTAGCCAGCAAACAGTGATATGACAGAGCTGGGTTTTTCTAACAATATAAACAATCTCTGACAACAGGCAAATGCTTCATGCTTGTTAGAAAGATAAAAGCCTTAACCCACTGAGCTACAACAGCTCCAGACGCAAGACATCTCTGCTGTTTAATATTATCTATGATCTCACTGTTCGTTCTTTTAGGACAAAACCATGACATAGCTATAAGATGAAAAGTTGGTTTATATGACATAAAAAATCACAGCATAAAGCTTCTAAAATAACAACCTGTCTCTTAATGTTCAGAAGACTAAAGAGATGGTTGTTAACTTCAGGAAGAGCCCGAAGGCCTACGCCCCACTGTACATCAACGGATCTGCTGTCGAGATTGTCAGCAGTGTGAAGTTCCTGGGGGTGCACATGGCAGATGATCTTTCCTGGAACCTGAACACCACCATCACCAAGAAAGCACAACAACGTCTTCACTTTCTTCGGAAACTGAAGAAGGCCAGTCTTCCACCTCCCATCCTCACCTCATTCTATCAAGGGACCATCGAGAGTGTTCTCTGCTGTTACATCACCGTCTGGTACGGAAACTGCACCACCGCTGAAAAGAAGTCCTTGCAGCGGATAGTGAAGACAGCAGAGAGAATCATCGGGGTCCCTCTCCCAGCCATCTCCCAACTCTACGACAAACACCTGATCCGCCGTGCGAGCAGCATAGTGAAAGACTCTTTTCACCCCTCACATGCACTGTTCTCCCTCCTCCCATCAGGCAGACGGTTCCGCAGCATCAGAACTGTGACTGCCAGACACTGCAAGAGCTTCTTTCCACAAGCAGTAAGGGCTCTCAACTTACTGACAACATAGAACTGAACAAACATACGAAACACACACTCAACATAAACACATAATGGACTCCTATATTTATAAACGATTGGCACCCTGTCCAGGGTGTACCCCGCCTAGTGCCCGAAGTCTCCTGGGATAGGCTCCAGGTCCCCCGCGACCCTGAACACAGGATTAAGCGGTATAGAAGATGAATGAATGAATGAATATTTATAAACTCAACTAAACCCTCATACAATATGCTACATGTACACCAAAGACAAAAACACACAAATTGGACTGTGGTACAACACACATATTGTACACCCTGTATTGCATACTGTATTTTTGTCCAAGAAATTTTCTACCTCATGCTGATTTGCACTAGTCGCAATTTGCACATGTCTTGTCTTGTCTCGTCCAATACTCCTACAATAACTTGAACCCGCACACTGTACTCTGAACCAATTGCACATGTTCACTTTGTATCGTTGCACTGTATTGTCTTCCTGTCCTGTTAGTGTACAGATAGTTTATTTAAAAATAGTCACTTAGTTAGTTTAGCTTAGTTAGATATAATTTAGTTGTAATTTCTTGTTTTCTATTTCTTTCTTATTAAGGCACCACGGAGGGCCTGTGTGAAACGGCATTTCAATACAATGTATACTGTGTATATTGTTGTATTGACAATAAACCTCTCTTGAACCTTGAATCTTGAATCTAATACAACATGACATGTATAACAAAATTTGGCTTAATTAGCATTTCCTATGACAATACCAACACTACATAAAATAAAATAACAACATATAAAAATTTAAGCCATGTTTAATAATATTTATAATATATTTAAAGTATTATATTTCATAATTTATAATGTAATTGTACTTTTATAAAATTAGTGAGGACACAGTATTCTGAGAAAAGTGTACTATTGTACAAATGCATGAAAATTACTCACTCACTCACCATCTATATCACTTTATCCTCTATTCAGGGTTGCAGGGACCTGGAGCTTATCCCAGAAGCCTTAGGGCAAAGGCAGGATACACCCTGGACAGGGTGCCAATCCAACACAGGGCTACGGGCAATTTTTGAATGCCAATGACTGTGGGAAGAACACGGAGTACCTGGAGGAAACCCACCAAGCACGGGGAGAACATGCAAACTCCATGCACACACAAACAGGAATCGAGGTTGGCCAGGAATCGAACCCAGGCACTGGAGGTGCAAGGCGACAATGCTAACCACTACACCACCATGCTGCCATTCATGCAAATATAGTTTATAATTTGTTGCAATGCTCAACCTACTGTACATGATCTTTGACAATGATGCCAAACCCTGGATAGCTGACAACTAACTGAAGACACTTATCACACTGAATATTGAAACCTAAAGAAACATTGATTATATGTGCTCTGAACTTCTATAAGCATAATGACCTTTTTGATGTTTTGATTGAGTTCACAAGCCAATTTGGAAAGCTGCTCTGAATAAGGGAGTCTGGGAAATGCAAATGTAAAATACAAATGTAGATACTGAATAACTGAATAGATAAAACTCACTTCACATGTGAAAATATTGTGTGGGGAAAATGTAGCATCCATGTGTGAGTACACACTACATATTTTTTGGACGCATGACTATCACATACCTGACCCTTCCTTAAACTTTTGCTACAAATCTGAAAGCACAGAATTGTCTAGATTTTCTTTGTATGCTGTGGCGTTAATATTTTGTTTCACCGAAACTAAAGGGCTGAAACCTGTTGCAGTATCAAAATGCCCTTTAGCACAAAGAAAGCACCAGGAAGACATGGCTGGTCAAAGTTGGAGTGGAAGAACTTGAGTTTCCTGCACAGAGCTCTGACAAACACACAGAACAACTTTGGGATGAGCATTTATGCTGACTACACCCCAGGGCTTCTCACCAGAAATCAGTGGCTGACCTCTCTAATGCTAATCCTGTGGCTGAATGAGCACAATTCCCCTTAGCCAAGACCCAAAATCTACTTAAAATATTTCCCAGAACACTGGTTATAAAGTTATTATAGCAAAAAAAGTGGATAATAAATTTGGCTTGTTCAAAACACATATAAATGAGACTGTAAAGGGTCCGCATACTTTTGACCATGAAGCATCAGATAAAGGAAGCTATGTCTTTTTGTGAGGTTAAAAATACTGCTTTGCATAGGCGTGATAAAAGTTGCACTGTGTTACAGTCCACTTCCTTGAACTAGAAAGCAAAACCAAAAAAGAATATTGTTTACATAGAGGAGAATTTGTGTGTGTGTGGGAGGGGGTATCTCTGTAGATTTTATGATAACATACTTGAAATAATGTGTTGATCCAGGTGTTGGGCGTAGCCATACAGACAAAAAGGGGAGGGTGGAAAAAAGAAACAACTTATGAGACAAGAGTGGGCAAAAATTCAGTTTGCAGAAGTCAGCTGTTAGATAGCACTGGACTGAGATAGACCTAAAAATACCATACAAACTGCATTTGTAAGCCGGAGAAAGGAAGCAGTGAAGACAGTCTAAAGTAAACCACAAGTCTTCACTAAGAAGGCAGACTAGGTAAATATTTATTTCCAAAGTTTTACTATTCTCTGAATGTATTAATGTATATGCTTTTGCAATTTAATCTGTAAGTTACCTTTCATTCAAACTGATTCTCTTTGTAGAATAAATGTTGATGTTGTGTACAACATATGCCTATAGCTTTAACTGTTTGAGCTACAGTTTGAGTTAATATACAAACCCATTCAACGATGTTAAATTTTTTTGTGCTGCACAGAGATATTTTGCATGTGTAGCTGACTGTAGATAAGCTAAATGAACATGGAGTAGTGAGGTAACAGTACAGACAGAACAGAATAGTATTTACACCAGCTGAATCCTTTCCTATTTCCTCATCCTTGTTAACTGTGTGTTGTAAAAGTCCATATCTTTTCAATTGCTATGTGTGTCTAACTACCTATGTGTAGTAATTGTTCCCATAATTGTGATCTGATTTCTACTTAAAACTATACAAGCTAGGACATGACATAGCAACATGTTGGTTCATATGACATAAAATATCACACCATAAAGCTTCTAATACCACGTGAAATGTAAAACAAAATTTGGCTTTTTTTAACATTTCCTATGATAATACCAACTGAACATTAGCAGCACATATACAGTACAAATGAAAATCTTCAGTAATATTTTTTATTTTAAAGTATAATTTTTGTAAAACTACTTTTATAAACATAGTGTGGACATTCAAAGTACTGTTTATAGAAGTGTACAGTTTATAATTTGTTGCAATGCTCAACCCACATGATCTTTGTCAGTGATGCCAAAAACTGAATAGCCTCCAACTACCTGAAGACATTTATCACATTGAATATTAAAACCTAAAGGCACATTGATTATATGAATATTTAACTTCTATAAGCATAATGAACTTCTTGATGCTTTGATTGAGTTCACAATGGGTATCTGGGAAGTGCAAATGTAAAATGGCAGAACCCAAAACATGTATTATATATTTTGAAGTGTAAATAAATACGGAAATAATAAATAGCATATATGTACTGTAGTTTACCTCCCACTGGTTGCTTCCTTTTTTGAACTTCATAGATAATTAAGAGTATTTATTAGAGGAATCACCTATTTTTGTTTCCAGTGAATTTTGTTTCTGTGAATTTTGTTTCTGGGTGTCCTAAAGCCACCAAAAAGGTAAGTGTTTTTTTTTTAAGGTGTTTATGAAATTAGGTGTTTTCAAATAATTGTGAACGCATAAACTCACAATAAATTTTTTGCTAGCAGCCAGGATGCTAATTAGAAGGGAAATCATGTTTAGCAGAATTACTCATTTCAACTGAGGTGGCACTACTGAATTTATATTGCATATACTAAATTATTTGTTTTTTTAATTATATAAATTACTGCTTTTCGAACTACATATTATTTGTTTATTTAATTATTATTTAAAATATACAAGTTTTTTTTAGGGGGGGGGGGGGTTGTGAACTGGTGAGTCATAACATAGAATTTTTATATTTCTCCTTAAACCTGTGTAAAAACTTAGGCAGTATGTAGGCATGCTATTGCTAAAGAGCCAGCTACGCACTTTAAGGGCTTCAAAGTGAGACACCCATACATTCTCATACCAATAATTAAAAATAAATTTGAGATGCTTTTAGTAATTGTAATACAGTGATATTTTATCTATAAGAGTTGATGTGAATTGTGTGTGCAGATGGAGTACAAAGTGATTGTGGCTACAGGTACTTTAGAGTACTCCGGTACTAATAACTACGTGTATGTAACTCTGGTGGGTGAGAATGGAGAGAGTGAGAGAACGCTGTTGGACAAACCAGGCCTGGATCTGTGCAGAGGCGCAGTAAGTGAGAGTGAAGAGTATTGAATCTCCTGATTACCTATACCAAATTGACTATACCTAAAGTCAAGTAGGTTAATAGTGTACTTCTTTTAAACTAAAAATAAGCATGCTTTTACTTTTATTTTTTATATACCTATTAGAGATATATTTAGCAAAATAGACTTTATTATTCAACAGTTAGTTCTGAACGAGCATTCTGATTGGACATAAGGTATCATACATGTGGTAATAATAGACGATGTCACCTTCTACAGGTTGATGAATACCTAGTCCGGAGCTCAGCTCCTCTGGGACGTGTGCTCCTGGTACGCTTGGAGAAGCAGAAGTACTTTGTGGAAGATAACTGGTTTTGCCGTTATGTAAAGGTCACACCACCAGGAGGGGAAAACACACAAACCTTCCCTTGTTACCGCTGGTTAGTAGGAAATGTTGAAATAGAAGTTCGCGATGGAACAGGTCAGTCCTAACAACTACCCCAAAAAGTAGATTTATCTCACTCTAACTCAAGATCAAACTTCATAAGGATAGCTTCTTTCTCTCTTTTTCTTTTACAGCTAAAAAGCAGTGTGATGAGATCCTGCCTCAGGAGCTAGCTCACAGAAAGGCACAGCTGCAGGAAAGACAGAAAAATTTCCGGTGTGTATATTATAGCACTAGAAATCTGCCTAATTTTTTAGTGCATTTATATTGTTG
Source organism: Channallabes apus (assembly GCA_030522415.1). Taxonomy (NCBI): domain Eukaryota; kingdom Metazoa; phylum Chordata; class Actinopteri; order Siluriformes; family Clariidae; genus Channallabes; species Channallabes apus. The sequence goes on along the minus strand of CM060108.1, from coordinate 25,751,293 downwards.
GACCTATTACTCTCTAGAAAAAATAATTAAATAAAGTGTAAAGGGAACAGGTCAAAGCTAGACTAATTACACAAATATAGCTTACATTATACCTGCTCATCACATAAAAAAACAACATAATATAGGTTAGACCAAAATTCTCGATCCATGGAAATTCTCTCTCTCTCTCTCTCTCTCTCTCTCTCTCTCTTTCTCTATGATTTTGTAGGCAATGTATCAGGGTTATGTTAAGCAGGAGAACTAGTGTACAAATTGGACACTAGCAGATGCCCAGATGCAAAACATAACTTGTTGAATTGTTTTTCCGGACCATTTCAGTGATCTGCATGCCAGATCATTGAACACTGGTTAACATGGAGAATCACAGACAAGAATATTTTCATATTCATATTTTAGACATAAAATTTTTACCTGCCCCTGTAGCTTTTAATATTATATGTTAATATTACTTTCTTCTGCAATGGATTGACACCACATCCAAGACGTTCCCTATGTTCCCTGGGATAGGCTCCAGGGCCCACGCAACACTCTACAAGATAAGCAGTTTACAATTGCATTTACATTTAGGGATTTGGCAGATGATCTTATCCAGAGCAACTTTTTTTTTTTAAGTGCTTTGAATTTTCCATCATTAGATATGTCCTTAGTATAAAAAAATTAATGATTGGATGTAGCATATGCTTACTATCTTCTTCAGCTCCTTCTTTCTCCTGAGTTGATACTAAAAGTCTGTCTGATAACCCTTTTGTTTGGATTTTAGTGAGGCATAAGCCAAAGGTATGGCTGAGTATTTAATTCCACTATCTGGAGGGACTAGACAAAAAGAAAGTTGGCAATTGGAAAAGAGGCCCACTGAACATGTGTTTGCATAGGGCTTAAAAAGTTGTGGAATTCCTCTGATAGTCCTTCCCAGAGAGATGACTGTGTACATTAAATGAAAGTCAGTTGGCTCAAGGCCATCAGTAGTCTTACACAGGGGTCTATGCAAATGAGAACATCTGCTACTACAAGATGTCCTCTGTTTTTGAAATGCTGCAGAAATGTGTGTACACATATGAACTCCGTTGATGTTGAATTAATTCTGTCTTCTCTTGCAATAACTTTCAACAGAATTATGAGTTGGACGCATTTGTAGAAATGTTAATAAAAACGTCTTAAAGGGATATTTCGGGCTTTTTTCAAATATGTCTTTAATCAAACTTGAGGCGCATATATTACTTTTGGTCAGTATGAGTTTTGACTATAAGTTGAGACTATAAAGCTTCTGCAGTCCAAGTGACCTAATAGAATTGATTTCTTTCAAAGCTACTGTGTATTTAGTACTCTTTTAATTATTTTTTTACTAATTATATTTAATGAATTAGTTTTATGAGTTATTTTATTCTTAGTCATACAGCTAGCTCAGGTTAGCCATTCAGCTAGTTCCGAGAGACAAACTTAAATGGTGATGTCTGTCGTGTTATGCGTAAGGATTCACGGCGCAGATATCAAGTAACACCGAACTGCTTTATTTCTCCACACATTCATACCCGGAAGAATGTTAACGTTTCCCCCTCCAGCACCACATCACAATAACAGTCTCTGCATCACATTAAACACCACCACAATGTCCACAGCAGAAAAATTTATTAAAAAAGAAATTATAACAACCAAGACCTATGGTGTTGTACTTATATGCCCCTCAATTTTGATTTAAGAGAGACTTAAAAACTTAAAAAATCAAACTATCCCTTTAATATTATCCAAGAACCATTATACACCTATTTGTTAAATTTTTTGCTTATACTATTTGTTACATTTTTTGCTTTCCTGGTATTTATTTGTATTAGATGGCAAGTCTGGGCTTCTGGAATTCCCAAATGCATAGATGCCAAATCAGAGGCAGACCTACCCCAGGATGCTCGCTTTGCCAATGAGAAGCGAAGTGACTTTGAGCTATCACTTCAATACGCGTAAGCATTGCAGTATTTTGTATAACGTTAATACATTCAAATTCTTATTAATTAAGTCCAATGCATATTAACCAAAACGTTTTATCAGTTTCAATAAAACAGCACACATCATATTATATCTACATTTACGCAGGGATAAAAGCATGTGTGTCATGTATACATACTGTATTATGTTTAACTGTATGACCCACAGTCTTTTGGAGCTGTCCCTGAAGAAGCTTGTTATCTGGTTTGGGAGGTCATGGAAGGATCTGGATGATTTTAAACAAATATTTTGGAAATTACGGAGTCCCATTGCTGGTATAGTAGTTCTTATCCTTCATACCCTGTTTCAAACAAGTGATGTCTAATTTAAATTTGCTTTATTTCAACTTGTATAATGTACAATGTGTTTGTATAAACAGCAATATGAGTCTTCTTTGTCTAAAATTTCTGTTGTTGTCTAATACCCCTTTTATGCAAAATAGCCCAGAAATTTAACTTAAAATTACACTCATTGAAGACTTTATTAGGAACACTTGTATGAACACACATTCATGCAATTATCTAATCAGTTAATTGTGTGACAGCAGTACAAGGCATAAAATCATTCTGATATGGGCCAGCATTTTCAGGCAATGTTCCCATAAGAACAGGGGAGTAACATGATCTCAGTGATATTGACTGTGGTATGATCATTGGTGCTAGGCATGCTGGTTCAAGTATTTCTATAATTATTGATATTCTGAGATGGAAACACCTTGTTGATAAGAGAAGTTAAAGGAGAATTGCTAGACTTTGTTGAGTTGACTGAAGTGTTACAGTAATTCAGATAAACACTCTGAACAATTGTTAGCAAAAAAACAGTTCAAGCCAATCATTCAAATCAATCAATTGTCACTTGACTACCGCAGCCTATTTAAATATTGTTGCTGTCCATGTGCATGCCTTCATGCCACAATTTGCCCATTTTCTAATGGCTACCACCGGTATAAAAGTGCACCCTGTTAAAAATCAAGTAACAAATGACTGTAAATGTGAGATACATGTTTAAAACCTCATGCTTGAATTGTACACATGCATAATAATATTTGTAATATTCTTTTGTATGGATGTCATTAGAATACACTATGAAACACTGGAAAGAGGACTGGTTTTTCGGCTATCAGTTCCTGAATGGGTCAAATCCACGAATGATCCATACTTGCAGGAAAGTGCCTTCCAACTTCCCTGTCTCTGGAGACATGGTGCAGACCTTCTTAAGTCCCAATACTACCCTGGATAAAGAGCTCAAGGTGAGGAGGTATAGTACAGTGGTGTGAAAAACTATTTGCCCCCCTCCTGATTTCTTATTCTTTTGCATGTTTGTCACACAAAATGTTTCTGATCATCAAACACATTTAACTATTAGTCAAAGATAACACAAGTAAACACAAAATGCAGTTTTTAAATGAGGGGTTTTATTATTTAGGGAGAAAAAAAATCCAAACCTACATGGCCCTCTGTGAAAAAGTAATTGCCCCCTGAACCTAATAACTGGTTGGGCCACCCTTAGCAGCAATAACTGCAATCAAGCGTTTGCGATAACTTGCAACGAGTCTTTTACAGCGCTCTAGAGGAATTTTGGCCCACTCATCTTTGCAGAATTGTTGTAATTCAGCTTTATTTGAGGGTTTTCTAGCATGAACCGCCTTTTTAAGGTCATGCCACAACATCTCAATAGGATTCAGGTCAGGACTTTGACTAGGCCACTCCAAAGTCTTCATTTTGTTTTTCTTCAGCCATTCAGAGGTGGATTTGCTGGTGTGTTTTGGGTCATTGTCCTGCTGCAGCACCCAAGATCGCATCAGCTTGAGTTGACGAACAGATGGCCGGACATTCTCCTTCAGGATTTTTTGGTAGACAGTAGAATTCATGGTTCCATCCATCACAGCAAGCCTTCCAGGTCCTGAAGCAGCAAAACAACCCCAGACCATCACACTACCACCACCATATTTTACTGTTGGTATGATGTTCTTTTTCTGAAATGCTGTGTTACTTTTACGCCAGATGTAACGGGACACGCACCTTCCAAAAAGTTCTACTTTTGTCCCGTTGGTCCACAAGGTATTTTCCCAAAAGTCTTGGCAATCATTGAGATGTTTTTTAGCAAAATTGAGACGAGCCTTAATGTTCGTTTTGCTTAAAAGTGGTTTGCACCTTGGAAATCTGCCATGCAGGCCATTTTTGCCCAGTCTCTTTCTTATGGTGGAGTCGTGAACACTGACCTTAATTGAGGCAAGTGAGGCCTGCAGTTCTTTAGATGTTGTCCTGGGGTCTTTTGTGGCCTCTCGGATGAGTTGTCTCTGCGCTCTTGGGGTAATTTTGGTCGGCCGGCCACTCCTGGGAAGGTTCACCACTGTTCCATGTTTTTGCAATTTGTGGATAATGGCTCTCACTGTGGTTCGCTGGAGTCCCAAAGCTTTAGAAATGGCTTTATAACCTTTACCAGACTGATAGATCTCAATTACTTTTGTTCTCATTTGTTCCTGAATTTCTTTGGATCTTGGCATGATGTCTAGCTTTTGAGGTGCTTTTGGTCTACTTCTCTGTGTCAAGTAGCTCCTATTTAAGTGATTTCTTGATTGAAACAGGTGTGGCAGTAATCAGGCCTGGGGGTGACTACAGAAATTGAACTCAGGTGTGATAAACCACAGTTAAGTTATTTTTTAACAAGGGGGGCAATCACTTTTTCACACAGGGCCATGTAGATTTGGAGTTTTTTCTCTCCCTTAATAACGTAAACCTTCATTTAAAAACTGCATTTTGTGTTCAATTGTGTTATCTTTGACTAATTGTTAACGGTTTTTGATGAGCAGAAACATTTACGTGTGACAAACATGCAAAAGAATAAGAAATCAGGAAGGGGGCAAATAGTTTTTCACACCACTGTATATTTTCTGCACTTACTGTATGCCATACATTTTTCAAAAAGCTCACATTTATCTTCAATAACTGCTTTATCCTGGTTACACAGAATACACTGGTCCATCACAGGGCACCATGCCCAAATATTTGCACTTATGATTTGTTTAACAATGAGTTAATATGGACTGATGCGGTGATTGAAGTAAATCGAAGCACACCTTCAGACCAAGATTGGCCATCAGATGTATTCTATTGTATATAATTGTAAATATTGGTATCTGGTGCACTGTAGTGTCTTTTTTTGTACAATACACGTGAGCTACTTCTGTGATTTGTTCATATCTAAGAATGTTCATAGACCCGCGGCCCATTCGTATCTGCAGAAATTTGTACTGTACAGTAACTCGAATAACTGCTAAATAATCCATCTATGTACCAGGTCCAGTACAATAATCCCCACATATACTGTCTGGGAGGAAAAAATGTGACACACATTTGTGACACTCATATTTAAAACTCAGTTGCTGGGATGGCCAGGTAATGTTATTCAACAAATTCAAGTCATTAGCTGACTTCATTTTATTGCCACATATCATTGCTGAGCCAAGACCTGACAAACTGAAGCAACCCCAGATCATAACACTTTCTCCAGAGGCTTGTACAGTGGGCACTATGCATGATGGGTACATTACTTCCCATCATGCACTTTCTTTCTTACTATGATGCACACATTGCTCTGGAATAGGGTAACTCATTACACCACAGGATCCCACTGCTCTAAAGTATCTTTATGCTCCCTAGCAAATTCAAGCCTTTTTCTGTTTAATCTCACTAACTAGCTCTTTAGTTGTTGTTTTTTCTGTTTATTTTTTACTATGCAATTTCCCCACGTTTTTTTTAATCTCCAGTCTGGATTTTCTTTCCTTTCTTCCCCAAAGTTGATCCATCCAAATTGTGATAATGTGTTGAAGGGTTCTTTATCCCATTTCTAGTAACTTCAAATCTCCTTTCTTTGTTTGATGCAGTCCAATAATTTGATCCTTCTGAAATGGCGACTTTATTGGCCAGACAGTGTATGTCCTTGCATCGTAAATGTTACAAGTATGTTTGTTTCTCTCCCTGAAGGCTGGGAATATATTCCTTGTTGACTATGCTATAATGGATGGGGTCCCTGCGAATGTGATCAAAGGGAAGCAGCAGTATATAGCAGCTCCTTTGTGTTTACTGTATGAACATCCAGAAAAAGGTCTCATTCCCATCGCCATACAGGTAATGCTTTCACCAATTCTATCCATTAGAGGCAACCTATAGCTAATGAAAAGGCTCATTCCTTATTTTCTTTAGCTTGAACAGAATCCTACCAAGGACACACCCATCTTTCTTCCTAATGATCCTCCTCTGGCTTGGTTATTGGCTAAAATATGGGTCCGGCAAGCTGAATTTCAGGTTTTCCAGTTGCTGTCTCACCTGCTGCGAACTCACCTTGTAGCGGAAGTGTTCTGTGTGGCCACACTGCGTCAACTCCCTGCAGTCCACCCTATATATAAGGTTAGTGGGGAAGTACGGGTAAACTTTTTTTTTTAAACCTAAAAAGGTCAGGTATACCAGTAAATCTCGATCATTCCCCCTCTCTGCTACAGCTGCTCATTCCTCATCTGAAGTACACTCTGGAAATAAACTGCCGTGGGCGCACACAGCTCATCTCTAATGAGGGCATCTTTAAAAGGGTGAGTTTCAGGTAATGACATTCATAGTCAAGAAATTAGTTACAGCATTTCCAATGAACCAATGAAAATACAACACGTGCACTTAATTAGGTATTTATTTGTAACATAAACCATACATTCTCATGAAAATGTGCTCCTCATTTTCTCTGTTTGATGTATTTTATGGATTTTAATCAAAATATTGGGATATAGTATGTATTTGTTCAATATATTCTCATTACTTCCTTACTTCTTAGACACCCTATACATCAGTAGTATATACGTAGACATGCTTTCCCTGCAGGTGGTGTCGACAGGTGGTGATGGGCTGCTAGTGCTGGCTCAGAGGGAGTATAAGGTCCTGACCTACCGCTCTCTACAACCGTACTTCGACTTCATAGACCGTGGCGTAACTAAACTCAATAAATACTTCTACAGAGATCACAGCTTGATGCTCTGGGATGCCATTGAGAAGTAAGAGTCATGCTATCATTAGGCACAGGACGTTTAACCAGATTCAGTATTTTGTTTACTTGATTTTGGAGAAACAAGTTTTGACAGCCCTTCCTTTCCTTTTCACCCACAGGTTTGTCTCCAGCATGGTGTCTTTATATTATGCAAGTGACAGTGAAGTTCTGCAGGATTCAGAACTGCAGGCATGGATTAAAGATGTGGCTGAGGAAGGATTTGAAAACATCCCTCACTTTGGTTAGTTGCATGAAAAAAGTGGAATCCTGATCTCATGGCAAAACTGTGTAGTGGTGGGTCAGTACTTAAGGGTGGGGGCTGATAAAATGAATTATTAAAAAAAAAAAAAGTATATATATATATATATATATATAAAATATAAAAATCTTAATGATCTTAACTATAATAATTGTACTGTATGCAATAGTTGTGAATACATTTATCCTTACACAGTGTAATCAATGCGATTTAAAAAAAATTATTTTTGTGCCAGGGCTACCTAATGAACTAAAGAATACACAGGAGCTGATTACACTTTTGAGTGTGGTGATCTTCACCAGCACTGTACAACATGCAGCAACTAATAATGGACAAGTAAGTGGCATTCTAATGTGTAATAAACCAATGAGGACTGTTAAGGTTTAGAGTTATAGAACTATAGTGTAATTACTCAACCAATCAATTTGCAGTGGCAGTTATTAGAGAAAAAAAATACTGCCAGGCTGACATTTGCTGTAATCTTGCTTAAAATCTTGACCTTGAAATGGTTTCCACTATTCTCTAGTTTGACTTTTGTTCCTGGGTACCAAACACACCTTGCACCATGCGCCAGCCTCCTCCCACGGACAAGGACAGTGTCACTATGGAGATGATAATGAGCACACTCCCAGATATCAGTCAGTCATGTGTGGAAATGGCAATCACATGGCATTTAGGAAGAACTCAGCCAGACGCAGTGAGTCAACACTTCCACAAAACACTAAGTGGCCTGTTCTGTCTGTTTAAACTATATGTTGCAATTGCAAAGCAAGCTTAAAATAAAATGCAGAAATAAAGGACAGGATGGTGGCTTTAGTCTTATTGTGAACTAGATGGAATGATAGAATCAAGCACAACATTTTCTTATAACTTACTTTTTGTTCTCTTTTTAGAATGTTTACGTTTATTTATTTAAAAACCTTTCTGCCCTCTGCCACATCTATCATGCACAGATACCTTTGGCACAGTACGAGGAACAATACTTCACTGAGCCAGCAGCCCAAAAGATGATTGACAACTTCCAGCAGGATCTGAAGGAAATTGAGGAGGACATCCTGAAGCAGAATACGAGTCTCGAACCACAGTATCTCTATTTGTGTCCCAGTCGAATAGAGAACAGCATTACCATATAAAAAGACTTAAAATAAAAAAAAATAGATTTTTGATGATGTACAGTACGCCTTATGACAGGTACAGAAATCAGCCTTAAATATGTCGACAATTGAAAAAAAGAAACATTTTGACAAGCTTGTTGGAGGGGGGGGGGGGGGGTTAAGGAAGGAAAAATATACTTTGTTGTAAATCTAACTGCTTCAGATATGTTGTTCTTATGTTGTACTGATTTTACAACCAGAATTAAATAGCTGGAGATTCTATAATGCATGTAAGCACAAAGCACAGAGTATTTTACACAGAGAAATGTTTATATCTTTAAATAACTAATTGTTCCAAATAAGATATGATAAAATAAAAGACAATGGTTATTTCTACTTTGTATGTATATGTAAATATTACTCAAATATGATAGTATGCAATTTTTTTATTCAGTTCGGTCAACCAAACAGAGGCACTTTTTTTTTTTTGTAAACTCATAAAAACTGTAAAACATTTGGTCTACAGTAATGTTGGTGTCAAAATGTACAGAAGGAGCAATATTAATAAAATGCATCAATCCTTGTATCATAAATATCAATCCCACATTGAGGTTTTTTTTTTTAAAGATCTAAACCTGAGAAAGCTTTACAAAGAGAAAAGGCACAGTTAAAACACAACATTTTGGCTCTGATTACAGCTTAAGTATCAACAACAATTTCTGTCTGTTATATGATTAAAACATCTGTAAATCAATCAGATTTAGTAGTACAATAAAATCACTTTCAAGAAGTACAGATTTCTCCACCCACCAGATGGCGCTAACGCACTTGATAATCGTTGCGCTTATTCAGTCGGACCTGAACGAATGATACACATCCAATGACCACGTAGATTGCTGCAGCGATGAAGCAGTTATAGCCAATCTGGTTGTAGGTAGAATAAACATTCTGCAGTGGGTTCTGACTGTAAAGAAGACCATTACATGTTCAGAACAGCTCAGGACAAGCACAATAAAATCTAGACAATAAATCAATGCGGCACATTATTCTCTTTAAGCAGTGAAATGAAAAGGTACGTCATTTGTGAAACATCTTGGGTGCTATAGGTAAATTGGGACACAGGGATCGCCAGGTTTATGAGGTGGTACCAAAAGTTACAAGCCAATTTAACTTTTTTATTTAACTACATTTAGACACCATCACCTTCAAAATAGTCCCCCTGAACAAGCAACACAACGCTCCAAGTGTTCCAACACTTGTTGGAATATGTCCTTGAAGTCTACTTTTCAAACATGTTAAGCACCTTCTACAGTTCGCTCTGGATCTCCACAATGGTGTCAAAACTGCGACCTTTGAGCTAGATCTTCATCAAATTTGGTGAGTAGGATGCGGAAGTGAGATCAAGTAATTTCCGGCGAGAAACTCACGTGAGAAGAGTTCGGTGACAGGATATATTATCATCGTGGAGCATCCATTTTTTTGTGTGCGACAGATGAAATCGCAGTTGTGGTAATGCACATGGTCATAATAGCACCAGTTCCACAGCACCAGATGTACACAGGGCAAGTCTTTTGACACACTGACTTATGAAAGTAGGTGCTCCCTGTGACTGTGTGCACATCTGTTGGCATGTTATAAAACTACAGTAATCTTGAAACTTTTTGATACCACCTAGTATATTTCTAAATCTACATTTTAAAGCAGTTGAACTGTTCCTCATTCTGTGGTTCGAAAATTCTTGTCTCCCCATAAAATTATATAGCAAATATTTTTTGTCTTATAATTTCTGTTGTATTTTAAAATCACGGCTCCATAAGACACAAAAAAGCTATGCAGAGAAGTCCAAGCACATTAAATGACCTATTTCTGCATCTGATCTATTTCAGGAAAACATTTACTGCCTGGTGAAGTTGTCATTTCAGGAGGGTAAAATTATTGGGGTGCATCAATCAAAGAAAACAACTAAGGACAATGGAAATTACTGGAACCGAGTTAAGAACCCTTTATCACATGACCAATACCTAAAAGGTAGCGCTGAACTGACAATCAACAGGAAAAAAATATATAGCTATGTTTAATAGTGAAAGTAAGAGCATTTTCATGCACACTCACACTAAACAGCAGCACAGTCATAAGAAAAACAGTTTGTTAGTGAGATTAATCAGAAAATGTCTTGAGTTTGTTAGGGAGTATAAAGATTGAACTTTGGACCAATGGAAAAAAGCTCATACGTTCTGATGTGATTATACTGAACTTATTTCAGAGTGATGGGTGCATCAGGGTAAGAATCGAAGTGCATGAAATGCACACATTATGCATAGTGGCCACTGTACAAGCCTCTGGAGGCAGTCTTATGATCTGGGCGTGCTTCAGTTGGTCAGGTCTAGGCTTAGTAATGTTGTGTGGCAACAAAATTAAGGAAGCTGATCACCTGACTGCACCTTCATTAATGTAGCATCCAAAACATCTAAAAGTGTCCCGCCTATGTGTAAAAGTGAATTTTCAGGTAGGATCATATAAAACAATTTTTCATAATACTTAATGCTTCTTATCTCCCAAACAATGCTTAAATTTTTTTGTAAATATGCGTACACATTTATATTTTTATCAGATAAAAAGAAATATATTTGCTGAATACACTTTCATTAACTTTTATGTCCATTTTCTTATTTAAATCTTTCAGTGATCTTAACTGACATTCAGATGAAACTTGAGCAATTAATGAAAAGACATAAATCAGAAAATTCTAAAATGCATTTTTAAAAAAAAGCTATTGCAACATGAATTTGAAAAGGTTACGGACACTACAGATTTTTTTCTACTTTTTAAGCTTCTACCGAAAAACAATTTAAGCCACAATTTTTACAGGTCATATGCTTCTAGAAGCTTACTCCAATTTTAGTATCAATACTCAAAGAATTTGCATTTTAAGTTATTATTGTTTGAAGCGAGACTGTATCTAAAAAAAAATGACTAAAGTCAGACAACTTAAAATTTTTAGGGAAGCAAGATTTATCACTTCCATGTTGAATTAATTTCAGAAGTAATTTCTTTGGCCTAAACGTCTTCTGTTTTATATGTATAACAAAAAAATAAATAGATTTAGCACCAATACTGCGTTTTGGCCGATTGTTCATTTGGAACTACACTCATTCTTGAAAAGCAACAGAGAATGACTCTGGTGCATTCTTTTACAGTATCTACCAAATGACATGTTCATTATAACTTCTTTCCAAACCAGTGAGATGAACTCACGTGTCATGGTGGTCTTCCTCCTTTAAAGGCACATCCTCAATCAGCACTGCCGAATGAATGGTGAAGAAAATCCCCAGCATTGCCTAAAACAGGAACCAAGTAGGGAATAGTAACTCAGACAACACTAATAGCTACATTTTACATTGACATTCCCAAATTATTTTCTAACATCTCTATCCTTTCACCAAGCATATTTACACTGTGGTTTTAAAGTGTTGTGTTAAAGGTTAAAGCCCAAATGAACCACATAATATATTATGTTAACTACAACTACAATCCTTATTCGCTAACATTTCAGAATCAATACTTGATCTACACATAATTAGATTTTTTTAAGGGAATTTTATCACTGTTTATCACGACAAAAAGAACTGTTCGAATAGTTACATGTAATTAAAACGAGAATTACATTCTTACCAGCATAATGACTCCCCACACGCTCAGCACCAGCATACATGCTGCCAATTTCGGACCACAGAGGACTAAAGAAGGCATTTTCAAAGTTATTTGCCACCAAAAGCAATCTTAAAACATCGATAAAGTTAAAACTTAGTTTTGCCAAACTTCTTCCTACGTCTGACCCTGCCAATAGTCATCTGAACGAGTCAGCTGACTTAGCATTGACTTCCGGTCGGAATAAACAAAGTATTTCATAATAAAAGTATGCAACTTGTTTTTTGTAAGCCAATGAGTGAGAATGTAAATGACAATAGAGGGAGAGAGAGAGAGAGAGAGAGAGTAGAGTATAATAGCATGAAATTAATTACAAGAGCTAATGAAAATGAAGCTGTACCAAAACACCCCAGCAATGGTATGCTAAAGCTGAAAGGTATGCTAATAGCAAGAAGAACAACAAATTGAACTATCCCACAAGCAGAGTTTTGTGGTCAAAAGAATATGTAAAATAATTCCCTCATTCTCCATACTGCTTATGCCATAGAAGGTCAACCTGGATGGGGTGCCAAGCCATCTCTGCACACACAAACATGCTCTCACATACTACAGGCAATTTGAAAATGTAGTAGTAGTAATAATAATAACAATACATTATTTTTTAAATAATAATAGTTGTCCTGCTAGTTACTATTCTTCTGCAAACACATTTACATATTATCCAGAGCAACTTACATTTTTATTTCATTGCACATCTGAGCAGTTGAGGGTTAAGGGACTTGCTCAAGGGCGCAACAGTGGCAACCTAGGGACCTGGGACCTTCCGAACCATAGTCCAATGCCTTAACCACTGAGCTACCTATGACCCCAACAAAGGACACCATGAACAAAGGACACCGTGAACAAAGGACACCGTAGGCTCAAGATACATAATTACACATAAATATTTTTTATTAACAAACCACACTCATGTGCAGTAATCATTATAGAGGACATTTTAAGCACAGGAAGGACAATTGTAACTGCAGACAACTTGACTTGATCATGGTTCCAACCGATGGTGACTAATTCTGACTGAATGAAATGTGAAGTCCTACTACCAACCCATATATCAGCCACCCTGATATCAGCCACTTCACCTGTTTATGCCAACTGTTACATGAGATGATTTATAAATTTGGCTAATTTAATAAATAATATTTTATCTGTTAAATTAACTATACTATAATTACTAATATACTATATTTTAGTGTTACTATACAGAACATTATACTCCAATATTATGATAGTCTTGGTTTTCTGTCAACACATTTAACTCATTACATTGTATTATGATGTTTGAGCAAAGCTTTGTACTCATTTGCTTAGCTGCATGGTTGTGGCAATATTATGTGTAAATGGTAAAGTGATTTCTAAAAGTGCCAGTCAAATAAATACCCTCACTTGGGGTTACTGCATTGGCAGTTTTGTGTTTTCTTCTTATGTTTGTGAGGGTTTCTTCCAGATTTGGGTTGCTTTTTACTGTCCATGGTATGTGTGGAATGTGTATTTTTCTTTAATTATTTGAAACAAGAACTTAGTTCTTTCAAAAATGTCTGCTTATTAAATTACATTCTACTAGTAAATATTATTTTTTATATTATTTTTTCATTATCAAATGTGTGCAATTATGGAATTATTGGTACCCTTAATCAAAATAAGTTAGATGGATGAATGGACAGATACGTAGATGCCTATATACATCTGTATATATGACTATGTACAGTAGGTATGCCATATAATTGTTCTTGTTTCACATAATACTTTTCTATTATTAATATATTTACCTAAGAAACATTTACCTAAGATTTTTTTCCCCAATGGGTTTGTAAAGTCTTACAAAGTTGGAAATATTTGTAGTGGATCTTGCATAATCAGCCTTGTGAACCACTTCAAACATTTTTATATTTTTAGGTTTGTACATTTCCTTTTCCATTTCAGACAACAGACTTTCAGATGACTCAGATAGCCACTGGAAACAATGATTTTTTTTTTCTTAGATCATTTTATGTATTAAACATTACGGTATCAGACCTCAGACCGGTAAAGATTCTCTTTAAGAAGATACTGATAAGTAAACTGACTGCCTGATATTTGATTTATTTTATTTAATATTGTGTTGTAAAGCTGAAAACTTTAGGCCAAAGGCACACCCTGTTGATGCTATTAATAACGTAATAGAAGCAAACAAAGGTTTATTTACGTTTTATTTACTATTAAATAATCTGAATATTGCCATATACAGTACATAGGTGGAATGGATGTCCAACAAACTGCTTACCTTAAGCAGACTGTTTATTAATAAAGTGCAAGTTGTACTAAAATGACTTTATCTAAATTCTTTATATGAAAAAGAAGGCATACAAATACAGTTTGTGATGGTCCCCCATAAACATTTAGCATGGTACTGCACGGTAGTTCGATCATATTAGGCTTAGTCCTGCTTTTCTTTTTGTTTTTTCTTCAGTTTTTCTGTTAAGTTAGAACTTTTTTTCTTTAAGTTAGGACTTTTTTAGAATATTTTTCTTAAGTAAATACAGTAAGTCAGTGTTAGTTTTGTGATCATAAAAAGTTATAATAATCTAACCACATACAAATATTAACCTAGCTCATGAAAGTCTAGAAAAATAAAACAATGTCTATGTTTGCATCCTTCAAAAACACTTTATTTGAAGTATTTTGTTTGGGGGACAATCAAGTTTTAAGTTTTAGGGACAGGGCTATTTTTACTGATGACTGTATTAGTTTGGATTGGGCATTTGAGGCATTGTAAGTCAAAGTGTCTCCCTGATTGCAACAACCCCCCCCCCCCCCCCTTCTAGTAGACTGGTGAAGATCCTTAGATGGTTAGAGATGTACTGTGTGTTTATCCTAGGATCCACTTAACTGAGTCGATTCCTCAGACCTACCAACTCATTTGAACCGAATTGTCTCTTTGGATTCATTTGATTGAATTCATTTGAATGCAGAACAGTTACAGAAAACTATTCTACAGTAGCCTGACCGTGATTTTGGCATGGTTGTTAGGACTCATTTTATTCCGAATAGAGAATCGGGAACCTCCCATGGCAATTTGATCGTGAATAAGGCATGTCCAGGCTCGCTGGTTCTACATGTGAATGAACATTTCTTTCCATTCGATTTCCAGGCGACACGTCTCCGTGAATTTGAATACTGGTATAAGAGTCTAAAAGTGGCGTTCAGTGCGTGGGAATTATTCAACAGGGTAAATTACTGAACTGTAGTTTCGCTGCTGAAAAAGGTCACTTCTCTGTGGATGAGTGAAATCGGACACCAGGTGGTCGTCCTGCTCGGCTCTTTCTCCTCCCCTCCCTGAAACAAAACGTTGCGAAATTCCTCAAGTTTTGAGGCGGTCGGGAGAAGCCACTTTCCTGGGATTAGTAAGGTCGGATACGGATTTATAGCTGACTTCTTTGGCACGGGGTTTGTTGAAAGGGCTGTATAACGTACAAGGAGAATCGAAGAAACACAACGCCTGCTTGAAGAAGAGTGAAAATAGCGAATGAAGACTGGAGGCGCGTAACGGGACCTGAAGGAGAAGACAAGGAACTTTGGGAAAGCTATGGGAACTTCGGCCTTTTTGTATCGATCAGTGCGAAGGCACAAATAATATATTTTGCGTTGAACGTTCACATGGCCACATAGATAGGCGAGTTGACTTTCAAGTTTTAGATACTCACAGGGATTTTAAACACAACTTGACACATTTTCTACAGTCAACGTGGCCGAAACTGAACCACACACCAGGTTAGGCCTGTTTAACTTTGCTATAATAAATAGAACTTTTTGTTTTAGAATTGTTTGGTAATTTGGATTTTTTTTTATATGAGGAAACTTTGTCTTACACTCAGGCCACAGTCATGGTATTTTCCCTCTTTTTAATCAAAATGATGATTTCTCCTAGTAATCATAATCATTGCTTAATAACCTATTATTACTACCCAGATCTAAATATGGTCAGAAACTTAACTGAACTAATCAACTACAATCTAATTTTTTTTCCTTCTTCTTAGAAGTGTTTCAGGTATGATGGAGGGAGAGAAGGAAAGACAGAGGGAAGGAGGAGAGGAAAAAGAGAGCGATGAGACAGAGGAGGATGCTGAAGGAGCAGCCTTGCTATGGCAAGAAGGCTCTTCTGATGATGACCTAGGACTACCCATCATGCACTGGGAAGCCCTAAGCCTGCGTATTGCTCAACTTGAGAAACAAGAAGAAGAACGAAGAGAGAAGAACAAGGTCAGAGTTACAAAAAACATGCCAAATTTAATGGTGTATATATATATATATATATCTATATATCTTTTTTATATCTTTTTTCACTATACACAGCACGCAATTACAATCAATTTCAAGTCAATTCAGTTTTATTTGTATAGCGCTTTTAACAATTGACATTGTCTCAAAACAGCTTTACACAATCAAAAGAATTATTTAAGTTTGTGTGGAATGTGAATGTGTATGAATCAAAATGTTCAGATAGTCTCTGTTGAGCAAGCCCGAGGGCGACAGTGGCAAGGAAAAACTCCCTGAGATGGTAATAGGAAGAAACCTTGAGAGGAACCAGATTCAACAGGGAACCCATCCTCATCTGGGTGAAACAGATAGCAGGAAATTATCTGGATTTATACAGTGTTAAGTGTTAGGTTCAGCTATAATAGTTGATGTTAATTGATGTTATAATAGTTGATGTAAAATGGAGTCCAGTAGTTATTGGAGACTCAGATAGACTTGTAGAAAGTTCCAGTCCTGAACTATCGAATTGTCAAGTCCTCAGAGAAACAGCTGACAACACCAGTCGAGGCCAGAACCATCTTCTAAGTAGATAGAATCATCCCCAGACACCAGACGCATCCCAAAGAGACACACGGGGCATCCATGCGACGAGACCTCCAACCAGAAACGGGGCACCAGGATGGATCAGACAGGTCCGGAGGGCAGAGGGAGTCTGGATCACTGGCAGCTCAGGAACGACATGTGTAGCTCGACAGAGAGAGAGAGAGAGAAAGAGTGAAAGGGGGAGACAGGGGGAGAGAGGAAAGAGAAAGAGGGGAGAAAGAGAAGAGGAGGAGAGATTGCAATTAGGTATTGTCACAGTCACAATGTATAATGTGAATGTATATTTACTGTAGAGTGCAAGCAGGGACTCCGGCAGGACTAACTATGACAGCATAACTAAAAGGGAGAGTCAGAAGGAAACACAAACATGAGGGCTCCCTGAGATGTAAAGCAAACAATCACCTCACCGTCAACAAACCTGAGTGATCAAATGAGACTGAGGAAGACAGCATCTAAACATACCAGTTCACCATAATACTCTATGTCCATGAGTCCCCCAGATCTGCTCCTTTACCTTATGGCAAATCTATTTATAAAAATGCTTGGCTAAATAAATAGGTTTTTAGCCTAGACTTAAACACTGAGACTGTGTCTGAGTCCCGAACACTATTTGGAAGACTATTCCATAATTTTGGGGCTTTGTAAGAAAAAGCTCTGCCCCCAGCTGTAGTTTTCATAATACGCGGTACTGACAAGCAGCCTGCATCCTTTGACCGAAGTAGGCGTGGCGGATCGTAAGACACTAGCAGTTCGCTCAGATACTGCGGCGCGAGACCATTTAATGCTTTATATGTCAAGAGTAGTATTTTAAAATCAATGCGAAATTTCACAGGGAGCCAATGCAGTGAAGATAGGATAGGGGTGATGTGCTCATATCTTTTGGTTCTAGTGAGGACTCTCGCTGCTGCATTCTGGACTAGCTGAAGCTTGTTTATGCACCTAACTGAACAACCAGACAGTAAGGCATTACAATAGTCCAACCTAGAAGTGATAAAAGCATGAACTAGTTTTTCTGCATCGTTTAGCGACAATATATTTCTTATCTTGGCAATATTTCTGAGGTGAAAGAATGCTATCCTGGTGATATTATCTACATGAGCTTCAAATGAAAGGCTGAAATCTATAATCACGCCGAGGTCTTTTACTGTTGCACTTGACGGAACAGAAAGGCCATCTAAAGTTACGGTGTGATCTAAGATTTTACCTCTAGCTGTATGCGGTCCTATGACTAGAACTTCTGTCTTATCCGGATTAAGCAGAAGGAAGTTAATTAGCATCCAATTTCTTATATCCTGCACACATTGCTCAACTTTAGTAAGATGGTTTTTCTCATCAGGTTTTGTTGAGACGTATAGCTGTGTGTCGTCAGCATAACAATGAAAACTAATACCATGCTTACGGATTATGTTGCCCAGAGGAAGCATGTAAAGGGAAAAAAGCAGTGGGCCTAAAACTGAACCCTGCGGAACGCCAAACTCCACTAGAGAACATGCAGAATAATCACAATTTAAGTCTACATACTGATAACGATAGGTCAAATAGGATCTGAGCCAGGAGAGGGCTGTACCCTTAATTCCTACTACATTTTCTAATCTGTGAAGAAGAATAGCATGATCAATAGTGTCAAAAGCTGCACTGAGGTCGAGTAATACAAGCATAGTTACACAACCCTGATCAGAGGCCAATAGGAGGTCATTTACTACTTTAACGAGTGCTGTTTCTGTGCTGTGATGAGGCCTAAATCCTGACTGATACAGTTCATGTGTGCCATTTCTATGTAGATATGAGCATAGCTGCTCCGCTACTATCTTTTCCAGAATCTTAGAGATAAAGGGGAGGTATGATATTGGCCTGTAATTGGACAGCTGACAGGGGTCGAGGTCAGGTTTCTTAATTATTGGTTTGATAACTGCTACTTTAAAAGATTTTGGAACATAACCAATGCTGAGTGAGGAATTAATTATTCTCAACAGCGGTTCTGTTATTACTGGTACTATCTGTTTAAGAAAATGTGTTGGTATAGGATCTAATATACAGGTTGATGAATTTGCAGAAGAGATGAGTGAAATTAGTTCATTCTCTGCAAGAGGAGTAAAGTATTCTAGGTTTGAATCTGACATGGCTAGGTTAACATCTGTATCAATTACATTGTTTGGTTTCAAAGCCTTAATTTTATGCCTGATATTTACAATTTTATTATTAAAAAAGTTCATGAAGTCCTCACTATTGCATGATGTTGTTGTGGAGATTTCTGTAGTGGTCTTATTTCTGGTTAATTTGGCTACAGTATTAAATAAAAATCTAGGATTATTTTTATTTTCTTCTATAAGAGTGGAGAGAATCAGTAGTTGTACTATCAAAATGCCTGGGTAAAATAGCATTTTAGCAACATTTAAAATCATTTACAAAATGAAATATTTAACGGGAAATGTTCAACAGCCTAATAGTGTCAGTATTTGTATTATTATTTTATTTATTTAAGACTTATTGAAATACTGTGAGGTGGCACGGTGGCATAGTGCTTTGCACTGTGGTCTCACATCTCCAGGGATGAGGGTTCGATTACTGCCTGTTTGTGGAGTTTGAATGTTCTCCCTGTGCTTAATGGGTTTCCTCCAGGTATTCCGGTTTCCTCCGACAGTCCAAAGAAATGCATATTAGGCTAATTGGCGTTCCTAAATTGCCCGTTGTGTGTGTGTGTGTGTGTGTGTGTGCCCTGCGATTGATTGACAGGGTGTACCCCACCTCAAAGTGTCCTATGATATGCCCCCGCTACCCTGTACAGGATAAGCAGTGTAGACGATGAAGGAATAAATATTATAATACTTCTACATTATCACATTGTATATAATTTGCTTATATTGGCATTCATATGTGAAACAGCTAATTTGGTTCCTGTATGTTTAAAGGATGTTGCTCAGTGGACTGAGACCTGGCCAGAGTTATATAATCTTACCAGACATCAAGATACCTGTGAGGACGTGGATGATAGTCACCTGACAGCCCTAACAACACGGTACTCACCAGTTTTATTCTTTTCTCTTCCATCTTTTACTTTGCTGTAATATTTAAAGATAAGTTATTTTTCCAGTTTTCTTATTTATTTACTTTTTTATTTTAGACTCCAGAGCCATATGAACCTGCAACTCTGCTTCATCAACAACAGTGAAAGTGAGGATGAGGAGGAAGACAAGGAGAAAAGAGAGGTTTCATTTGACCTTGTGTTTGTATTAAACCTGTTGCACTGCAGATTTTGAAATGCAAAAAATACATATATTTAACTTTTTCTTATGCAGTGCTGTGAAAAACTATTTGCCCGTTCATGTTTTTTTTTTCATATTTGTCACACTTTTGTCACATGATTCAGATAATCAAAGTGTAAGTTTCATCAAGTATCAAAGTATCGAAATATTACAAAAAGATAACCTGAGTAAATACAAAATACAATTTATAAATGATGATTTCATTTATTAAGCTAAAAATGATGTCCAAACCTTCTTGGGTCTATGTGAAAAAGTAATTGCCATCTAAACCTAACAACTGGTTGTGTCACCCTTGGTGGCAGCAACTGCAATCAAGTGTTTGCAGTAACTGGCTAATGAGTCCTTCACATCACTGTGGTCACATTGTGGTCACTGACTTTTAGTAAACCCCATATATAATTAGGAGTATTTATTATTTATCACCAGTTTTTCTTTCTAATACTTTGCATTTTGCTTCTGTGCAGTGGGGTGTGCATGTGCTATTTTAAGGTATATACAAAAAGTTTTTGAATGATTGTGAATGCTTAAACTTAGAATAGATTTTCAGCTAGCAGTAGGGATGCTAATTAGAAGGCAATCATGTATAGCAGAATTACTTATTTCAACTAAAGTGGCACTACTGAATTCATATTGCACATACTAAATAATCCAGACTTTGTATTGGATTATACATCTGTGCATTCGAGGATTAAGGGCCTAACAGTAACAACTTAGTGGTGGTGGAATTTTGAACCTAGAACCTTCCAAGCCATAGACCAATGCCTTAACCACTGAACTACCTCTACCCCTGAAGGTGTGCCAACAAAGGTTTTCACATAGGGTCAGGCAGGTTTGGACAGATTTTTTTCCTTTAATAAATGAAATATTCAAAATATACAAAAAAAAAGTGTTTTGTGGCATGGTGTTTCATTATTTACTTTACAGATGAACAAACACTCTGGAAAACAGATGCAACAGCTACAGCAGCATTCCAGCACTGCATCCAGCACCAAACCCAAATCTGGTGGCTTTAAGAAAGAGGTTAAGGCTGCACTCAGTTCGCTAAAACACAAGCTGAGGTTGGAGCAAAAACAGGTAACCGCATTGAGAGCTCTCTTAATTCTGATTTCCCAAGTACAAGATCACTCTATACAATTATTTAAGCATGTTGTGGAAAAAAATGTTAATCTACTTTACTGTTTACTTACAGACCAAACCCCCTAGTGATATAGTCAAAGAGAGAACTCAGTATAATCGCAGTGACTTGCAGAATTTCAGCTTAAAGGAGTTGAATGCACTGAAGACCACACTAAGCAAAGACATTCATAGTAAGGTTTCTTCCAACTGAAACAACATTTCATTATTTGTTTTTCACTAGCCCTGACATCATGTATTTGAAATGGCTAATGAGTGAGTGAGGTTTTTACAGTTGGGTACAAGTAAGAAGTTATCTGGTAAAAGAAATAGGGGTTAATATGACTGTAAAGAAGACTCAGGAATTGAATATGTACTGAGAAAATGCAAAAATATGAATATAAAAAATAAGTTAAATAAGGGCTCAATTGAATTTCTAGAAAATGAATCTACACATCAGGAAATTAAAGTAAAGGATGTTTGGGAAAAGGAACTAAATATGTCAATAATAGAAGTTAATAGCAGTTTGTTAGTAAACAACAAATACATCAGTTTGAGGGAATATGATTGGATATTTGTATCCATATTTTTAGTAACACCAGTAATTCAAGTAAAGAATAGTAATATTAATTTAACATGTTAGGATGAAGTGGCAAATCATCCACATTTTTCTCATGTCAAGGTTTGAAGGGCTATTAGATGGAATTAGGGCATATTTTGGATAAAAATATAAAAGTATTTTGATGCAAAGTATGTGCAAGAGCATATACTATAAGGGATTATACCTGATCAGCTTTTTAGCAGGATGAAAGGATAGCAGCTCTTAAGCAGACGGTTGAACCACAAATAAGTAAATGGAAGGACTTAGGATTTAGAATTTTGTTAATAAATTTCAGACAGTTTCCGCCAGAACGTATAGGGCTTTTTATAGTTCATGACCTTTTATAATATATTGACATAGAAATGTTCAATATTGTTATTTTTGAAGGAAGGTTTGCTTTACGGCATTTGTTGATGTGTCCTTTTTGCGCAGTACTGTATATGTATACAATGGAGACAAAATGTTAAGCGTAAAGATGTTTATATTATCTATTAGTGTTAATGTTTGTTGTTATTCTTTTTCTTCTTCTGTGTGTGTGTGTGTGTGTGTTTAAATAGACCTCAGCTCTGAGTTAGTGGGCAGACTTCTAACAAGAGACCAGCTAAGAACTGAGCAGGATGCCATGTTACTGGAGATACAGGATATGACGTCACTCTGACATAAGAGGTCACTTCTTTTAACGGGGCAAACCAAATGGCTCAACTTACAAACCTGGGAGATCTACCTGGAAGAATTAACTGTACTGTGAAAAGTTTGTCCACACCAAAGGACTGTTTTAAGGACTTAAATTGCACAGATTTGTTAACAAGTTTTTGTTCCTTTAATTTTAGCTGCTTTGTAAGGTTTCTGTTATTATGTTAATATAAAGGTTTTGTAAGGCATCGGTAATCTGTTATTTCTGTCTAGGACCAACCTGAATCATGTTGTTTTGACAAATCATTCTTTTTGTTATTCCAACCCTTTAGCTTTGTGTCATATTTACAACATTATAGTGATGTACTGCATCTATAATTTGATAGTCAATAGTTTACAGTCACATGCAGAGGTAATGAAAAAAGCAATACCCTTCTGAAGGGATGATGTGTTACAGTATGTTTCACACCTGTGCACACAAATGTAAATTATGCAAATTAGCAGTTAGAGAATCAAAGCTGCCTAAAACATGCTCATTAACGTCTGCCTAGAATATTACATTTTGTTTTATATGTACATATCTCAGGTAGCACTTGAGTTGATTGATGCTGCTTGTCTTTTTTTTTTTTCTTTTTTTTTTTTTGCAGAATAAAGGTACAGTTTATTCAAAATATGTTGTATAGAGCTGGTAATGAGTACACCTTTGGGTTTGTTACTGCTCATTACTGGTTTTCTTTTCCAATAAAATTGAATAAGTATACAGAATAAGGTGTTTCTTTGTCTTTGCCTATACTGTAGTTTGAGTTTGTATCTTCAAACGGACAACTCAGCAGAAATAGAGGAAAGAAGGTAGACAGGGGGAGGGACAGATAAAGATGTGTGGGGAGACCATGAAGAAGGGAGGGATGAATAGAATGGTCCACCATAAGTACGACAAACAGTCAAGGTAAAGTAGAGCAACAGTTTATGGTTCTGAGGTGAGCTAAAGACTGCCTTCTTCTTCATACTATTGAAAGATCGACATTAAACTAGGAGTGTTGACATTTGGGATTCTGTTTTTCAAAAAGATCTCTTCTTTCAAATCAGGTACGTTTTTCAGATTGTAACAACACAGTGACAGTTGGGGATAATTTTCTATCACTCTGTGATACAACATATGTATTTTAGACTTGTTTCTTTAGAAACTTTACTTCTTAAAGTTTTTTAATACTCTGACAACAAGAAAATAAAAAAAATCCCAGGAATTGTCTTTGTGCCCATTAACCTATAAATGGTTGATTTATCAAAGCATGGTTGACTCTGTTGACACAATGCTTTATATGTTTCTCAAGTGATGAACAATATAGCCTTTTGCCCTGTAACTACTCAGCTTAATGCTCAGTCTACAAGAAGAGAAGATAACCATTGTATGGCATGTGGATAAAGTTCAAAACAATGTTTGATGTTTGAATATATTCACTGAGCCATATACAGTAGAATGATGCTAGTGCTGAATGAGCTAAAATGATCTTGGGGATAAAAAAAAAAAAAGGAAGGAGTTTGGGGTAACAAGTAAGGGGAAAAAAGCAGAGATGGCTGATGGAACATAGAGGGGAAATGTGGTTACTGATTGATTAGTTACTGAAGTGAAAAGAGTCTGAATCAGCACCATATACTCATACAGCAGGCAAACAGCTTCACAGATTGTGAAAGAGGCTGAGGGTGGGGGGTAGACAAAGAGACAAAAGTGGCTGCCTGTTAGGCTTGTAAATAGAAAAGAGCCAACTTTGAATATTGAATGACACCAGAATCAAATAACATTATCAATATCATGTGTTGTTGGATTTTGTATGCCATACTAAACATATTGGCAAATCTTTTACTCCCCCCCTCCCCTTTTTTTTATTCTTTTTTTTACAGAAACTCAAATTGAACAACCAGGCTGGAAATTTTGATACATTGGAATCAGAAGCTATTTTTATGATACTTACTGTGATGATGATAAAGGATAACTTCCTTAATACAAGTTTCAGAACAAATCAGAAATGGTGACACAGACTCCTACAGGCCTGTCTGAAACAGAGCAAGAAGGTGACACACTTTTCCACGTTTTAGCAAATTCCTCTGGTGCTACCTCCTGCATCATTGATGAGTCCTACAAGTACATATTTCTTCCTATCTGTTACTCCTTCACATTTGTCTTTAGCATCAGCCTAAATTCTGTGGTGCTCTATCGCTCTTTTCGCCGCACCAAGCAATGGAATGTGTCCCTAATTTATATGGTGAACTTGGCTACAACTGACTTTATGTATGGCCTCTCCCTGCCATTCCTAGTGGCCAGTTATATCATGCATGACAACTGGGTATTTGGAGATTTCATGTGTCGCTTAGTCCGCTTCCTATTCTACTTCAACCTGTACTGTAGTATATTTTTCCTCACCTGCATCTCTATGCATCGCTACTTGGGTATCTGTCATCCCATGAGGACCATCACTCTAGAGACGAAGCGAGCTGTGAAAGGCACTTGCATTTTTGTATGGCTTGCTGTCTTTGCCCTCACATGTCCAATTTTTCGATTCGCACAAACAGAGCTTCTTCCTTGTCGAAAGGATGGTGGCGCATTAGAGGTACATAAAGTGAATGGTGACACACACAAATACAACACAAGTTCAGGCACTGAAATGTTCCATAACTGCTGGGATGATGCTATTGATAAGGAGTTTCAGGATTATGTTCCTTATGGAATCACCCTACATCTCTTGGGGTTCTTTGTACCATTTAGCATCATTGCTTGGTGCTACTCACATGTGGTTATGACTATATTTCGAACACTGCACTCTCAACCTCCTGATAATGGTCCAAGGACTAGACAGGGAAGCAAGGCAGGAGGAGAAGGCATGAGCATTATTCTCGGTGCACATTCACCTTACATAAACAGGCGTCGTAAGTCCATCAAAACCATAATAACCATTACTCTCCTCTTTGCCCTGTGCTTCTTCCCCTTTCATGTAACCCGTACAATTTTTTTGGTGCTGAAAGTGACCAGCAGGGTGCAGTGCCATACGATGAGGATGGTCTCTATTTGTTACAAAATTACTCGGCCACTAGCTTCCTTTAATGCCTGGCTTAATGCTTTGCTCTATTTCCTCACCAAAGAAAAAAGTGGACCCTGCTGCAACAAACCACCACCTTCCCAACATGGGCTTTTCTGGCCTTTAAGGATGCTGGGAAAAGGAGGGAATGAGGAGGAAGAAGCTGAAAAAGCAGTGAACCACAAAAACAATGACTTCAAGGCAGAACATGATATATTTCCAGACTTACCTTGAGATAATATATAGGAAATGTGTAAAAATGTGCTTGAAATGTTATGCTATAAATTCACCTGAAGGAAATGTATTACAATTGATATGTAGTCATTTATTTCCTTATGCACTAATATAAAAAATGTGGAAAACATACATTTGTTCAATGATATTGCAATTGGTGTCAGATAGAAATGAATAACTTTGTGATTAATTTTATTGTGTAATATTATATTTCAAATGTATATCTTTTTGTCCTATGATACTTTGACCCATATTACTTGACATGATATTTCCAGCTGCTGGGACTCTAATATAATGACACAAGGACAAGCTTACCTCAGTACTGTCAAGGGTATTGCTGTGAAGTAAATGATAAAAATGTAAATAATCTATAATTGTATTTCCTTGTACTGTTCAGCCAACTAGAAAAAATGAAAAGTCGCATACCTCTGCCGTTTCTCTGTAAATACACCTTTATGTGTTTTGGGACTAATTCAAATGTACACTTCTTGTTCACATGGCTGCTAGTATGGATATGAACAAAACTACAAGTCAAAAGTTTGGACACACCCTCTAACTCCATGGTCCTTTCTTGATTTTTATTTCTTTCTGCATTGCTAAACAATGCTGAAGAAAAAATATGCAATAATCTCCTTTGAACAGTTGATATTGAGATGTCTGCTAATTAAGCTTTATAAAGCTTTGATAATGGCTTTAATCTAAGATGCTTTTTATTTGTGATTTTTGAGGCTGGTAACTCTAAATGAACTTCTCTTCTGCAACAGAGGTAAGTTTTGGTCTTACTTTTCAGGAGAGCCATTTTCATAGTGCTTATTTAGTTTTGACAATACTGTTCTTGCAAGAACTATTCCAGAACAGCTGATTCTTCTTAAATCTTAAAATAACAACTGACTGTTGTTGTAGTTACTTAATTACCAAGTACCATTTCATAATGCCATTTTCATGTTATTTCATAGTTTTGAAAAAAAAAAAACAGTATTGTTTGAGAATGTAGTAAATAAATTAAAAACGTATATATGTTATATATAATTATATTTTTTATGTTATAATGAATTAATATTATTATTATAAGATAGATAGATAAATAGATAGATAGATAGATAGATAGATAGATAGAGTAGATAGATAGATAGATAGATAGATAGATAGATAGATAGAGTAGTAAAAAAAAAAGTTAGGTAATTGTCAGCAAAATATCTGTCAAAGTCCAAACCTCACATGTGATAAAGAGGGAGGTTGTATATTTGGCAGTGTTAATTATTTGCTTTTTCTCAATGGTTAACTAAAAATAGGGACAAGTTGTTCTCCATATTTAGAAAAATTAATATTAGTAAGTAATTACATGCATAACACCATTGTGTTATCATGAGTTCATAATGGGGAAAAAGTGATCATTCCCACCAAGTATGAAATATTTTGGAACATTATACATTTAAACACTTTAGACTTTAAACAGATTTACATTTGTAAGACATTTACATGTACATTTGCAAAATTAGGCTAATAAGTTTAAACAGTTGTAATAGAGGTAAATCCCCAAACTGTACTGGACTCGAACCATACAGGTCTGAACAGTGGTTAAGGCACTGGATTACTGATTGGATGGTTCCAGGTTCAAACCCAAGCACCACCAAGTTATCCTTGAGTATTGGGCCCTTGACCAAGACCCTTAACCTACAATTACTCAGATGAAAAAAATTAAAATTAGATCAAATGTATGTTGTTCTGGATCAGGGCATCTGCCAAATGCTAATAGAGGTGGAGAACATGAAAACAGACAAGTGCTACATCACACCATCACTGTTCTCCCTTATACAGTAGTCACCTGAACACTCGATACCTAGAACAGAACCACTTACTGATGTTCTATCCGGTGGAGACAGACTAACAAACACACATGCACGATGTTTGAAGATCTCTGTTTATTTAATATTAGCAAAGAGAGCAGATTTAAGCTTTTTGCCTGTGCATCTACGTACATCAAATGTCCAGTCATTACTGTAACATGTAAGTGATAGAGAGACCCGGAGAAAGACAGACGATAATAAATACATTATGCATTTTCTGGTTCAACAAAAGGGTTCCAGCAGACACAAGATGTTTGGAAGTATATTTGTCTGGATATGGGCTTTAGGAAGTGTTACCTCATTCGGAGCCAGGAAGCGATCATTAAATTCTAACCCCTTACACAAAATTTGCGCTGTTTTATTTGCCAATTAGTGCTCAATACAGGTTTAGGTGTTATATGAACAGAAATGCTGCGTACAAGTAAATGCTAGTCAGTGGAGCTTCTTATGAAGATAATATTAATATTTCACGGTTCTTTGAAAAGGTTGTTTTATATTGTGCTCTCACTGATAGGTTAAAATATTTCAACATAAGACACTGGCTGTTGAGGAACTCTGATATCCAGGAAAGCGGTTCTTGAAATTCATTAATTCAGCCCAAATGGAGTTGCGTCCTGATATTAAATTGCCTGAACGTAAGCTCGCGTGCAGGACGCCATGTTTTCCAACAGGGGGCGACATATGGAACATCCGTTATATCCAGTTTGGAAATTCAAAACAAAACCAGCCAGGCCAGTTCCCGACCTGCACCGCGGCAAAAAATAATCGCTGACCGTTAAAAAAATTAACAAAAAATATTTTAAAAATTCATAAAGCGAATATTTGTCTTCGAGACGCCTGGTTTCGTAAAGGTTATCGAAATTACAAGTCGGCGGGGTGTCGAAACGTAAAAAAATTGTAGAGGAAAATTTTTTATTTATTTTTTTTTCCTCTGTGCCTCGTGTCATCACGGTGTAGAGGTGCTGCGGTGAAGCGTTGGCGCCATTTTCAAACTTCAGAGCCCGAGTGAATGGAACTCTTGTTATACACAAAATTATTATTTTGTTATTTTATTATTCTTTTATTGTTTACTTTCCAGTCGTTTAGCACTTTAAACATTGCAGGCGATTCAACTAATTCCGAGGACAAGGCTTTTTTTATTTGGGAAAAAAAAGGTAAATGAATATTTTGCATTTTATAAACCAGTGCGTTTTTGTCATACTTTTTAAATTATTCAATTGTTGTTGCTGTTTTTTTTTTTTACTTTTTCCCGCGAAAAATATTTGTAACAATTTTGTAAGAATATATTTCTTCTGTAGCGAACAGGTTTACTTGATATTAGTTTCTGAGCAATGCTGGCACAGCTGTCTAAGTTACTCCAGGTCACTTGGTAATTTCTAAGTAATTGTTGTCGACTGCTACAAAAAAAGCCTTGTCGATTGTATTTTTATATAGTGTTAGTTTAAAACATATACGATTTTTAAAGGGTATCGTTAAATAAGTGTCTTAGTAGAAAAGCCTTCAGATTTGGTTCCTGGTTAAGCTAATGAGTAACCTGTTAGGGAGGTGCGTGTGTATGTATATGATGGTGCTTGTAGTTTTTCACTGTAGGAGTTTCCTACACAAGGAGCTGTCCAGTTACTCTGCTTAGTTAAATAAGGGCACATGCGTCTCTCCTCCCCACCCTTTTTTGCCCCCTTTTTCTAAACTCTAGTAGGAGAAATCCACCGCTCATTATTTTGTCTTGTTTATTCCTATGATGTTAGGATTAATAACTTCATTAGACTATCTGAGTCATGAGACACTCCCTGTTTAGGTTTGTGTCTCACTGACTATCCAATATCATTATAGTCGTACACAAAATTATTCTCGACAATAACTTTGAGCGACTATCATTAACCATTTTGTTCATTTTGTCTATGTGCAATGATTTTCACCTTTTTCCTTTAACGAATTCTATGTTAATTATGCTCTCCACAAAGAGCATAATTTGAGCAAAAAAAATTTTTTTTTGTTTTCGTTGAGTCTGCCCTCCCCCCCACACACATTAATTTTTCTTTTTTTTTGCACACAACCAAACCAATTTGTTTGTGCAAAGCACTTACTCACTCAAAACTAGACTGTGGATCTGAGCCAGTTACTCAGATTTTAGTTCTTTTTGCTACTCTATATATACTGTGTGTATATATGTGTATGTGTGTGTGTGTGTGTATATATATATATATATATACATACACAGCCCCATCCACCACCAGCTCAGATTGTTTAATATATAAAGCTGATTTAACTCTATTTAGGTCATGCACTTTTAAAATATTTTATTGTTATTAGAATTTATTGATTATTTGCTTACATCAGGGCATGGCAGGTATAATTAATGTTAAGACATTTTGTGTTGCCTCATAAGTGGCCATCGAGCAGAAGAGACATTAAATCAAACAACATGCATTCAGGGGATAAACTGGGTCATTTTGGGGAAAAAATTGATGAGCAGTATGTGTTGTGTAGCAGTGTATGTGCATGTGAAGAGGCATATGACTGATGGGAGACTGTCATGAGCTTGTGGACTTTAAGAAAAGGGTAAGGAGTATACAGTGAGTATAGTGAGTCTGCCTGGCTTGGTTTCTAAATTGTCGGCTTTAATATGGTTTCTGGATTTGGAGAAATGCTCTTTCCATAACTCATGAACTCTCCTTGTCTGTTGAAAATATTACCAAGGATTGTAATGTCTTTGGACTGAGTCTAATTTGTGAATGTATGTGATCAGGACTTATGTATTTAAATATTTGCTTCATGTTTTTTTTTCTTAAGCTGTTCTGCTACATTTAACTGTTGTGCATTACACTTCATGATCTGAAACTGATCCACTATTTGCTTTTTGTTGCAATTATTCAGATAGCATATTAAATCATTATTTAAAAAATATTGAGCTTTAAAAATGTTTTGTATAAGCTATATAAAACGCAGGCATCTGCTCCATCACAGCTGTAATTTACCACAGTAATTAATTAGCATGTATGCTGAAACAGTGACACATTTGTTTTTGTCTTTTATCCTCAAAATCGGTAATTTTACAGCCTATGAAAAATCAGGGGAGTTTCAGGGTCATCATTTGCATCCTCATAATGTGCTTCATTTTGCTTTAATTGATTGTTTAATTTTTAACCATGTCTCTCATGTTAGGCCCTGGGCCTGACACTGTTCCTTCTCTGGACTGTTTTTAGTCTTCCTGTTTTTGTGTGTGGTTACTGAGGCTTAGTGAGGACCTGTTTTGAGCAGAATGCGATGATGCAAGAAATGTAAGATAGTATATTACTTATTTATATAATTGATTTTAAAATGTTATATGGCACCCCTGCAGCATATTCATAATTTAGTTTTTAATGTGCAATCATATTTATTTATTTATTTAAATGGATGTATAACATCTAGTTTACAGTCAATATGACTATAAGGGGGGGGGAAACCTAAAGTCATTTTAAAAGCAAGATTGTGTGTGTTGGTAACTATTTTGCTTTGAATTGCCGGATTTGTTGTGAGCTGATCTTTTAACTAATAATGACCTGTTTGTGGTACTCTTTCACAGTATGAGATTGTGACTTTGACGACTTTTTGTTTTGTGGTATAATGTACAATTCGCACAGGTCTTTGTCTAGTCTGGCTGCGTGTGCGTGTGTGCGCATGCAACTGTTCAAGCCCAGTTGTCTTTCTCAGTAAAGCTATCTGTGGAACCAGATCAACATTTTCTCCACTTTTTGTACCTAGTCTCTCGGCTCTATGCACAGCCCACGGTGCCGGTACACACAGCCAAATTCCAGGTTGAGATGAAACTATGAAAACAATATTAAAATTATAATCAAAAAGTTTAGTATCTTAGGTTGTTGTTTTTAATATATTTTTTTGTCTTCCACTGGTTGCACTTGTATTTGTAATTTATTTCGTGGTATAGACTGAAATGAATCAAGGTCAATGAAAAATGTTTTTGTAAGACACGTGAGAGTTTAGAGACTGTAGTAAAACTTTTCCTATATCATGGCAAAAAAACGCCATAAACACAACACTTTTTTTCTTGTTTCGTTTCCCCTTTTCCCCATGTTTCTGCAGTTGAGGCTGCTCCTTCTTTTGTTCCCCCCTCCCTTCTTTTCTCTCTGCTGGCTGTGTGAATGCTTTGGCAAGGGTACAAGAAATCAAGCAAGCGAGAACTGCTAGCACTGGCGCGCTCCACACACTAAGTCCCACAAATTAATTTTTTTCCTGTAAACAGTTAATGCAGCAGTCCCCAAATTTTACACCCTTTGAAAGAGACCCCCGGGTGACATACTGATTTTTTTTGGGATTTTTCCAGTCTCCCAAAAATGTTCATTTTAATTGTAGAAAGTGATGCCCCGGGAAAAAGGCTACAACCCCTGCTTTTTATGCCTACCAAGTTCCTCAGGCAGCCTCACTAGCTACAGCTAAGCAGAGGCTGCACACTGCATGGACTCCTGGTCTGGAAGGGAATAGGGAGAGAAAAAGGGTTTAGGGGCTGAAAATAGATGGTGGGGGACAAAAGCTTTAGGGACTTATTTTACTCCTGGAACCCCCAGCCTGGAATGGGAATCCCAATCTTAGACGAGTGGGTGTATTTTTGATCTCAAATTAAGACTTGGAATGCCAACTGATATATGTATGTGAGGCTTTTTTTCCTTTTTAAAAATATTTTGCCACAAATTTGTTTTAATAGATTTAGCTTTTTTAGTTTGTTTTTTTGTTTATATTTAAGGAATTTACATATTTGCATGTTACAGCCCTTCACTGGTGTCTTTTACCTAGTTTTAAGTAAGATAGTGCTAACTGTCTTATAATCTTTGTTTGGCTTTTTAAAATACTAAAAAAAGTTATACCTAATTTAAAGTAATTAATTGAAACTATTTTCCCCCTCCAGGTGCAGAATTGACTTCAGAGGACGACTGGTGTTGAGTAAGTTCCTTTTGGGATTATCAGCCACCTTCACCTCTCCTCAGTTGCTCAAGAGGGTGAAGAATAAAGGCCGAGGGTAAGTTAGTTTCTTTTTATGTTCCTGCTTCAAAGCTTAACCAAAATGGCCCCTGGTTTGAATGGGTAAGTAAAAGTTAGGCCAGGGTGTGTGAGAGTGTGGGCTTGTGCGCTTTCTCTCTCTCTCTCTCACACACACACGCACGCACTCTTCTGCACTCTCTCGCTCTCCCTCACTTTCACTCCGCACCTTTTTGTAATCTCTTTCTTTCTCTCTCTCTCTCTCTCTCTCCCCAGCCTCCTGATCTCCCATTTTTGTGCTTTTTGTTGTTTGCTCTCTCTCAGCGAATAGCTGGCAGGAGTAGACAAAAAATTTATGCCTTCTTCAACTGTGCTGACGTGATCATTCGATTGAGACTGCAAATAGGGTGTTCTGTTATCAGAAGTAACTTAGGCTTTTTTAAATGTAACTCTTTTTTATTGTATCCCTGAAACAAAAAACGTCCATATCTTAAAAAAAAAGTCCAGTAACATTTGATTACATTAGACTGTATTATATTGACCATATTTCCCAAGTTTTAACACACGATTATCTGCAATAGAAAGTGTAACATCAGGCATATTACAGCTGAGCCTTAGAAAAGGGTTTAGAATAAATTAAAGTAAATATTCTATGTAAGAATATATATATATATTATTATTGTCCCCCTTCATTTAAGATACTGCAATTTTTTTCTCTTTGTAGCTGGGTCACCTTTTTATGCTGCCACTTTGCTTTAATTGTATGAAAGCAGTGTAATTACAATTTTATGTCATTGCAGTAGTTACTTCTGAATATTTAGTCAGTCAGAAACACTTATTCAGAAGATGAATGTCTGTTAGGTTTTTCTGTTGATTCACTGTCATGGTCACACCTTTTGAGAATTTTAAAAATGTTTTTTATCTTTGGCCTATTCTTTTTGTATTCAGTCCTTATAACTCACCCTCTGTAATACTTTCAACAAAAAATAGTAACAAAATAAAAACGTACACATTTCATTATGTCCTGTTAAATAGGTCTTAAATATTTAAATTTTTAGACCTTTTCCCCTCTGCATAGTTTTTTATTTACAATTTTTATAATTTTGTTGTTGATTTCTTTAGTAAGGTTTATACATCAAATGATCTATTTTAATTTTATGACAAAATCGAGTGTAATTTCATAGTATCAGTGGGAACGGTACTAGAGGAAATTAATAAAAAAAATAAACTGATCTAAGTCAACGTTGGATAAAATATCACTGATACCTGACATTTCTATCATAATCACTTGTTTATCTAATTGAAAATGATGGAAATGCGATTTTGCTACAAAAATAAATGAATCTGAAAGAGAGAATACTAAATCCTATGGTTTATGGTTGTTTTAATAAAACAAATTAGCATCAGTTCAGCTGCTTTAAATCAGTTATGACAGCTTTAAATAGTAATGACAATCGTCATTGAATTAAAATAAAATATTTATCATAATACTCTCAAAGTGCATTGTGGTTTATTTTTGTTTTGATAATTATTGCCTAGCTTCAAATAAAATAGCATTTTATTATATTCCTTTTAGCACACAGTTTTTTGTGTTTTAACCTTTTTATAGAGATTTTCTGTTCTTTATATCCACCATTTTGTTGTTCATGTTTCTATCATCCACTCTGACTATGCACTTTTAGACACTTGTTCAGTTTAAAAGGCTGTTATTAATGTGGCAGGAAAATATTCAGCATTTTATATCATATTTATTCTCGTATTTTATATGCTCTAGAGCAGAACAATTTGAGTTGCCCATTTCATATTAAATACTTTTTTTTTTCTGCAGTAAAGTTGATGTGCTTAAAATCCAGAACTGTTTCTGTCCACCTCATAGTTTCACATTTGTTTCCCCAGAGTTGGTCTCATTTAGTATTGGTTTAAACAAAAGAAATAACAATAAACAGGAATACTGATTAAAATAAGTTGCTCTTTCTTAAAATAAAGTCTGTTTTTTTTCCGGATGTTTCAAAGGAGTGTCAGCCTCTCCCTCGAGTCTCGTGAGCAGGCCAGAAAGCTCTGTAGCAGCACATCATGGTTTGCAGGTTCCCATGTTGATTTCCAGATCATTTTGTGCTGTTACTGGGACACTGGCGATTCTGCACCCCTGCACGGATGCTTCACTGTGTGACTTTTAATATCTGAAAAAATGGACTTGATATTCTAGGTACTGTAGGAAATTAGAGAGATCAGACTACATCAACCCTAGGTCACACTGGCTACTTGACCAGATCAACCTGCATTTTGCTAAATAACATTTGCTAAATGATTATGTAACTGACCACATCACCATCTTTCTTCAAAGGAAATATAAATTATTCAGAAAAAATATGTGATGAATGACTAGATGTATTCTAGTGTGCAATTCCTACATAAAAAAAAAAAACTAAAGTGGAACAAGGAACAAATCCTTTTGTGTATCTCTCATTCTGTTTCTTCTCCAGACCACACACTCATGACGACAGCTTTGTTTCTGTGTGCCTGACATTAGCAGCACATCAATATTGGCAGCTGCCCTCTCCCTGGGTTGCCAGTATGTTTTGTGCTGCTCCTGTCAGACAGACACACTCTTCATCTCTCTGAAATAAAGCTTGACAGAACAAATGCATGCCCTTGAAGGCTGAAGTGTTATTCACCTGTATATAAATGTCAATATTATAAATGAATGTAAATATATGTAATTAATAATTATACAGACGTAATGACTTCCGTTTATATTTGTACTTTGAAAAAACACATTGAAATACGAAATAAAAAATATGTAATCACTGTTAGTTAGATTTTTATTTACACACCTTATTAAAATGTGAATTCCATGGTTATGTAATGGTTACTGTGATAATACACTATGCAGGATATGTATAAGGGATTCTAATAGAAAATTTAAATAGATTTTTAAATGTCTATTTCCTTTTATGTATAGGGCTATATTAGAATGTGTTATAGAGAATAGCCCTAGCAGGCCTATTTTCTTGTATAAATTGTATACATTTTAAATTAAAAAAATATTTTGTGATCTTTTGTCTGTCATTCAAAATTTGTCACACAACTGCATTTAGCAAGGACTGGGGTTTCTGGTTTATTTTATTGGGTGGAATAAATAGGAATGAATGAATAGCGCTCAATAGGCAAGTAAACATTTAGTTTATGTATATAGTTTTGCCATGCACACTTTCTGTGGACTATGCTGGGATTTAGAGTTATGTCCCCCAAATTGAGGTTTTTTTTTTTTTTTTTTTTTAAATGAGGAACATTTATTGGACATAAATAAGTTATAAAATTATTTTGCATTCAGGCTTCCCAGATGTACAAGTGTACCCCCCCCCACCTATGCACTTTGCTAAGTTTAAAACAACAGTTTACTGAGACAGATTATCTGTTCAAGAATATAAATAAGTCAGATGTTATGTTAAATTGCTCATGTCTGCTCAGGAGTTCCCTGTGAGCAAAGGTTAGGCTGTCTGCAAAAAAGGGAATATAACAGTTTTCAAACTCTGAAAATGTTTTTATAAATAGATAATTGTATATGTTTGTGAAACCTGACTTTATGCAAACAAGTCAAGCAAAGCGTGAACACGGTCATGTGCAGAATGCATGCAGTTCCGCCAATTTGACGATAAACAAAATTTAGTTAGAATTTATATAATCTGACAGCAGGACAGACAGTACAGAAAAATAGCATTATCATGTATTCATAGACACTTGACGAAAGAACAGTTCCCAAATAAAACAAATTAATGCAATGTAGGAGTATCTTCATTTAGATGAGACAAATGTATAAAATTGTATTTAAAATGAATTTACAGTATAAGAGTATATTAGTAATTATAAACATTTGTGTCAGACGAGAGACCATTTGTAAGACATGGGTGACCTGTTTTAGACTGTTTTCAAACAGACAAATTGTATATAAACTGAAATGAGCATTCCATCTATCTTACAGATTTGACCTTGCATGAAAACTACAACTTTCAGAATCCATCTACAAACCAAAAAAAAAAAAAAAAAGATTGATTCCTGGACTAGATTGTATTTTGTGAAGGTTCAGCCCAGTCTGATGTAATGTTCATTTTTTTTTTTTTTTTTTTTTTTACAGTTCATGATTGTGAGCAGAGAGCCAGGTTCAGCGGGACAGGAGAGGCAGGTCACTGGAGTTCATGATGAGACTTGAATCAAGATTCAGACTTTCTGTAAAACAAAAAAAAGGAAAGAAAATAACTACTTTTAATGAAACAAAAAAAATACACTCCACTAACAGTATTATTAGTAAGTTTTATTGCTCTGAAATAATGTTCTGTCTGTAGACAACTGGGTCAGAGCAACTCCAAAACAGCAGGTCTTTTGGGATGTGCCAGTGTCATGGGTGACCAAGGATCAGGAAATTATGAATTCAAAATGCATCATCTCTAAAGAGTCTGTAGCATTAGTTATGAAAGAGAATAATAAATAAATAAAAATAGTCTTTAATAGCTACCAATATGTCAAAAAACCAATAGTGGTTAAGCAGGAAAAGTTAACTGACATCGTTTACACGTATTTGCGGCTCTGTATCTCTGTATGCAAGGAAGTTTGTAGTTCACAAATTTGAGTTGAATTCCTCTACCCTTAGGGGTTATAATCCTTTCCAGTAGTAAGCAACTTTGTATTGTATGTTCGTACCTTGATCAAAGTTGAGCTTTTTTGTTGCAGAACTGTCACCAAGTCCCTCAATGTCTACAAGATCGCTGTTCACATCTGAATCATTCAGAGCACTGAGAGTAACATCTGTGAGATATACAAATAATGTTAATTTCACACGTCATTATAATACATAATCATGACACTTATGTCCTTAATGAAAAGACATCAGGAATGCCTACATGCGATTCCTGAAATGTTTACATGGTGATGCTCACCTGCTGTTTTTGGCTTCTTGATGCCAGCTGAGCTTGAAGAAGGACCCTGTAAGCCTGACGTAACCACAACCTGAGATGTTGGCACAGCAATAACTGTGGGTGGTGGAGGGGGAGCCATGGCAACTGGGACCTTCTTGGTAGCTTTTTTTGGTGAGTCAGAAGACAAAGGAACTCCACTGTCTTCATAAAGCTTCCGCTTCACTGTGGTCTTGATTTGTGCCCTAATCATAGACCATTAAGATTTGTATTAAGCAGGGCTGCACATTTGTGTAAAAAAAACTTGGCGATTGACATACACTACTACTGCAATTCAAGATGTAAAATGCAAGTATTATATAGCATATAGTATTCAAACATTTTTGCCATTAGCCCCTATAATAGCACAAATGAGCACATTAAAGGGTGTTTTGCACAATTTATTTAGCACGCCCAAGGTGCTCCAAAATTGTAATTACTGAAATTACATAAATTCCCGACTGCATATATTATAGTAAATTGCAGCCATTTGCAATTAGACAATTGCATAGGTCCATATAGAGAATGAGATGGTATGCATTAATTGTGCAGCACTAGTAGTAAGCCATAAATTAACATTTAAAACAACCCAAGACCATCACGTATTGAAAATAAAAAACAATAACAAATACAACCAATCTGTTTCTCTTGAATTTTTACAAAGCTTGTTCCAATTTCCAGGAAAGGGCTCCTCTCACATTTCCAGTGCAAAACTTTACTATACATTATGACTAAAATAGAAGCTTCCATTATTAGACAATGGTCAGGACCAGTATAGAAAGTAAGGCAAAGTAAAGAGACCTGATTCCTTACACTGTACGCTTCTTGATGACCGAGCTGAGTGTGTTCAAGTCGTCACCAAAGCGCCTAACAGCTGACCGGAGCATCTCAATCTCTGTGTCCGTCCATTTAGCTCTGCAAGGAGAGACAGCAACCAGGGGACGGGCCCCATGGTGTGACTATACTTCAGGCGAACTGAAACTGGTCTGTATAAAATAATTTGTTTAAAGAAATCTATACATTATTATTCCATCCATCTAGGAACATATGTAGTCCAACTGTGGAGGCTAAATGGTGACCATTTATATTTATTCCTATTTTTACAACTGTGATAGGACCTCCGGTCAATGTTCACAAGTGCATTTATATGCTATGGGCAATTTGGGAATTATCGTTAGCCTAATCCGCGTATCTTTGCACTGTGTGAGGAAACCCACCAAGCATGGCGAGAACATGCTAACACTATGCACACAGACCCAAAGGTGGGAATCGGACCCGGACCCTGGGGGTGCAAGGCAACACTCACTCACTCATACTCTATACCGCTTTATCCTGTATTCAGGGTCACCGGTACTTGGAACCTATCCCAGGAGACTTGGGGCACGAGGCAGGGGACACCCTGGACTGGGTGCCAATCCATCGGAGGGCACACTCATTCACACACTATGGGCAATTTGGGAATGCCAATTAGCCTAACCTGCATATATTTTGGACTGTGGGAGGAAACTGGAGTACCCAGAGAAAACCCACCAAGCACGGGGAGAACATGCAAACTCCATGCACGCAGAGACGGGAATCGAGCCTGGCGGGGAATCTAACCCAGATCCTGGTGGTGCAAGGCGACAGTGCTAAATATTTTAGTTAGTTTTTTTAAATGAGAATGCATTGCTGGTTTGCATGGTCTTTTGAAAAAATTCAAGAGAAATAAAATATTGGAATCTATCAAAAAATAAATTACTGGTAGTTTTACCAACGTGAATGAGAGTGTGTACTGTATTGTCCTTCGTAGATTAGAAAAAAGTAGAATTAGGAAAATGTCCCTCTCCTGGCTCCTTATTTGACTGATTGTTATCAGTAGGTGAATTTAAATTTGCATATCGTGCATTTACTAAAGCAAAGTTTGGTGTTCCACAGGCTTTAGTTTTAGGCCCATTGTGTTTTGTTTTTTCCCTATTTACACGTTTCTTCAGAGCAACATCATTTGTGATCATGGTGTTAGTTTCCACTGTTATGCTGATGACGCACAGTAAAACGTGCCTGTTCAAGAAATGAGTCATTAGTAAATCAGGAAAGAACAATACAAGTGTCTCCAAAGAAACAGGATTACTTTTGACTCATAAAACAACAAACAGGCGTTAGGGACATCCGTGTCTCCTCCTCCACCAGTACTACTCACCCTGCTGGACTCGAGTCCGCCACCGGGTGCAGCTGCATGGTCAGCTCCCCTAGTTTAGTAAAAGCAGCTCCTGCTGCAGAGAAGATCTCACCAACCTGTGCATGCACACAGAGTGGAGATAGAGAAAGTCAGCTTCGGAGACATCTACGTGTGCACGACTGGCTGGTTTATTATAATAATTATTAGGAATCAGACTGAATAAGAAGCTGCACATACTAGGGTAGACGTAACACGGTCTATAAAAAGGCAGTGCAGCGCTGATTAGCCTGCACTGAGTACCTTTGTTGATGCCGAGGTCATTGTTCCGTCTGCTCTCACCAGCTGATTTTGCTTTGCTTACGGATTCAGTGAAACAGCGCGCTAAACCCCGTTTAGTGTAATTAAACCAAGCAAAAACGCTCTTTATTATTTTGTCCAAAATTCAATAAACTAATGTTTTGAACTAAATAATGGCATTAGTGCGCCATAAAGGTTCCGCTCCCGTTCCACGTTGCTCATTGGTCAAAATTCCACCGCAGTCCGTGATTGGTCAGATCTTTTTAGTGATTTAAGACCGTCAACGTTGCGCTTAAAATGCGCAGCACAAGAGCTTTTTGCGTACCCTCTTTCGGTACCCCATAAACCAGTGGTAATGCAGGCATATTATGTGTAATTTTCAACACAGCAGCAAAAGTCAGCAAAAGTTAAGTACAAGCCCCATGCATTTACTTAAAAGTCTAGTTTCTGAATTAGAATTTCATTATGAAATTATGTTTCTTTACGAAAATATCGTTTACAGTGGCATTTATTTGACTTCCGCGAGTTCAAAATGCCCTCTGCAGTATAAAAGCTGAACTACAACAACATGCTGTTTTCACACATTTAATCCACAAATTAACCAATCTGTTTTATTCTATACTGCCTGACCACAAAAGAAAGTTGAACAATATATTTTGTCTACAGTATCAATTCGCTATAGCATTGTTTTGACAACCCAATGCATCACCCAATGGCAACCTCAACAGGTTGACAGTCCAGCATGATTCTTCCAGTAATGTCAACAATGACCTTAGTTGTGTTCTTTACGTAATTCAGA
Source organism: Channallabes apus (assembly GCA_030522415.1). Classification (NCBI taxonomy): domain Eukaryota; kingdom Metazoa; phylum Chordata; class Actinopteri; order Siluriformes; family Clariidae; genus Channallabes; species Channallabes apus. The sequence continues at coordinate 25,710,449 of CM060108.1, read as the reverse complement.
CCAATAACTTGATATTTCTGAAACACAGTAAAATCTATTTCACAATCACTAGTTACGTCTTCCAGCAGTGGCGGACTGGCCATCTGGAGTCCCGGGAGTTTTCCCGGTGGGTCGCTGGCCAGTGTGGGCCGTCCCAGGCAGTACGCAAATTTATAAAAAAAAAATGACGGAAACCCTAATATTGCATCACTTTCCTAATCATATGGATGAGTGCGTCGATCGCACGGGCGCCGCCGACAAAGAGCATGTTGTTGCGGGAGAGAGAAGTTGATTTACGACAGCTGTTTACGAGAGTGTAGTACAGTGCGAGAGATGCATTGTGGGTAATGAGGTCCGGTGTGTGTGTGTGAACGCGAATGTGAGATGTAAGCTGGGATATAGAGCCTGAGTTTTTTCTTTTCAGTAGCTTTTAGTTGGATTTAAGTGCGGCATCCACCCGAAAGGTTGTACCATAACCTGACAATGCAGCAAATAAAAGAACGGGGGCATCGACCAGTTTGTCCTTCTCATCATTACACGAGCATCAATTAACGGGCTTTTACGCTGCTGCGAGCAACATTAAACATAAAGCGGGTGTATTGCCCTCCCTCAATATAAAGGTTTCTCAATAAAAACCTTCACTTTTAATTTACGCAGGGAGAGATATTGATCTTTCTCGATGCCGCGAATTTCTTTGAGCAAATTAACAATAATTTTAATGAATGAAAAGGAGGAAGAAGAAATTGTTGAGCTGAACGTTACACGAAAATTAGAAAAAGCATTAGATGTAAATGCTTCAAATGAACAGATTCTGCCTTTGGTGTGAAGTTCCGCAGGCTCTGATGGCTCTAACATTACAGTCAGGGACAGAAGCCCACCACAGCACACATCATAATACTCTGGCTCATTAAAGTGGAGATTCATTTTTAAAACCACATACTAGTATAACACAAACAAAAACATAAATAAAAAAGTATCACTGAACATATATTGGGTCATGTTTGTAAAACAAAGAAACAAAGGAAAGAACAATAAGTTCATCATTCAAGTTATTCAGATCAGTGTAAAGTTATTAAGTGCTATAACTCCACCTGGCACAGTTTCATCCCAGTGGAACAATCTGACCACATGTGCAGTGCCATGGAAAAGTATTTGCCCCTTTCTGATTTTTTTTCTTTGCATATTTGTCACACTTGTATGGGTGGAATTTCACCTAAACACTTTATGAGGAGACAGAGCGGCCTTTTTGTTTGTGAGATATCATGAACATTTCGCAGGGGGGATCACCCTGGTGCAGTGTAAGATATACCACTCATCAGTGTAAGCTGTAAGTGCAGCAGGTCAGTGATGATGAACCAGTGCCTGCTGATGATGACCAACACCTCTCCCCTGTTCTACCAGAGCCAAGCGAAAAGAATCACAATCAAACTGAACAGGTAAGCTGGAATAAAATCACTAGCAGCATTAACTTGTGCTAGTAATTATGGTAGTCAATATTAATTCAAAATAACGTTTCTCAGCCTTATTTAGAATTAATATTGACTTCCATAATAATTAAAATAAGTAACTAGTTTACTAGCGTGAGCTAATGCGGCTACTGATTTTATTTCAGCTTTCCTCTTCAGTTTTATTGACATTCTTTTTAAAATATTGTCTTTATAGATTTATATGTTGTTTGTCTTGACGTTCTTTCCTTTGTTTCTTTGTTTTATTAATATGACCCAATATGTGTTCAGTGATACTTCAAATAATATGTTTAAAAAGCACTGATTTCTGTATTGTGTTATATTTTTATACTTGTAACTGGTGTTAAAAATTTATCTCTACATTAATGAGCCAATTTATTATGATGTGGGCTGCTGTGGGCCAGAAAGTCCAGGGCCACTTTTTGGTCCCAGTCCGCCCCTGTCATCCAACATGGTTGTTTAAGAAATCAGAAGCATCCAGTAACTTGAGCATATTTGCCGCTAGCTAACCCATATTAAATCAATAACAGTATTCATCCAATCAAAGCTTCCAAATTATTTAGTTCCAAATGACAGTTTAGTTTGGTCAGGCTGCATATTCTTTATGAAAATCAATAACAGTCAAAAACATTTACATTTAGGCATTGAGCAGACGCTCTTATCCAGAGCGTCTTACATTTTCATCTCATTACACATCTGAGCAGTTGAGGGTTAAGGGCCTTGCTCAAGGGCCCAACAGTGGCAACTTGGTGGTTGTGGGGTTTGAACCTGGGATCTTCCGAACCGTAGTCCAATGCCTTAACCACTGAGCTACTCCTGGCCCCTACACTTTGTATAGAGGTGACAATTTTTTAATACATTATACTGATGATCCAAAATGTATATTTCTAAATGGGAAGCTCTCCTTAAAGCCACAGTCAGAACATAGTGACTCCTCTGGCCCTTACATTAAAGCGGTTGCTTTTATTTTGGCCCCTTTTGGTACATGTACAATGCTAATAGCCAAAATGACATAATAACATTAACTTCAATACAATGCAAATTATTTCTATCATGGTAACAAACTGTAATGAATATTTGTGAATCCCTGACAAGTCACCCACCGTGAGAATCATGACTCTAAACAATTTAAAGAGTTCCTGTCTGCAAAAACCATGAATTACAGGTAACCCCAGTTTCACAAGGAATTTGCAGGTCATATAGGCCATCTCTTGTATAAATATTCATTATTGAAACCTTGTTTAAACCAATCTTTAAGAACTGCACTATAAATTCTAATTGTGTTTATTAAGTACACTGTCGCCTTGCACCTCCAGGCTCCGGGTTCGATTCCTGGCCAGGCTCGATTAATGTCTTTGTGGAGTTTGCATGTTCTCCCTGTGCTTGATGGGTTTCCTCCAGGGACTCCAGCTTCCTCCCACAGTCCAAAGACATGTAGGTTAGGCTAACTGGCATTCCCAAATTGCCTGTAGTGTGTGTGTATGTGTCTGCGATGGATTGGCACCATGTCCAGGGTGTACCCCGCCTCGTGCCCTAAGTCTCCTGGGATAGGCTCCAGGCTCCCCGCGAACCTGAATACAGGATAAAGTGGTATAGAAGTTTTGTAAGTGAGAGTGAGTAAGCATGCATTTAGACAATGTAGGAACAATGTAGATTAATTGTTTCTTTGCTGTTGACTTTGCATTTTCTACCGATCAAATTACTCTTGGCAGAGTGGACTGTTTTCATTCTGCTAGCATGTGGGGCATGTAAACAGTCCTTGTGTTTCCTTACATATTGAATTGTGCTCATCATTATTGAATTAAGACAGTGAAATCCACACTAGTTAGGAGAAACACCACGTGGTGTGTGATCAAATATGATGTCGACATTGAAGACACTTGTTGCAAACAATATTTTCTACAGCTTGTTGGGGCTAGTGTGGATACAATAATTTATTTTAAGCAGCACATACGTCACATTTGATCAGAACACATTTCACATCAGTCTTCAACTAGTTTAATTACTAAATTGTATACTGATAATAATATAGTACTACATAATACAGAATAGAATAATAATAATATAAAATAATAATAGAATACTACATAATACAGACACAAGGCTTGTGATTCACTTAGCTATTAGAGAGCATAGCAGGTTACGGCTCTGGGTTATTGATCAGATGGTTGGCAGTTCACGCCTCAGCTCCACCAAACTGCCGCTGTTGCACCTCCTTAAACCTGTCTCCTCCAGGGTTGCCATCTCATGGCTGAACCTACATACTAACCCCAACTTCCTAAGTTGTGGTAATTCCACTGTGCAGTGTAATGTACGTGTGACAATTAAAGATTTAACATTGGACATTATCTCATGTTAGAATTAGCATTTTGTGAGATTGGATACACCAATGGACACAGTATCATTTTAGTCAGACTTTTTAATGAGGTTTTGTTGGAGGACTTGAGATACACTGCCCAAGAGGCAGGAGTAGTACCATGCAGAGTAGTAGCACAATGCTATCATCACACAGGTTTGGCACAGTGGGCAATGTCTGGACCAAGAAGAATAACAGTGACAGTACAATATGAAAAAGCTGTCATTCTGAAGATGCACAGATGATACTTACTCTAAAAGTTAATAATCACCCAGTGCTATGTTTTTAATTAATTACAGAATATGACAACAGCACATAAACCTTCAAAAGCCATCCCCAAAAAGTTGTTACTGCTTTTGTCCATATATATTGATTTATCAATCAAAATATCACAACCATGACATTTAACAATGGCATTATCAAGTCAAATATATTCCATTGCAAGTATACCCTCTTATTGCTAGCACAAATCTCAGTAATAAAAATATAATTAAATAGTTTAACATACTAATACAATTCAGCTCTGTATAATTGTTACAAGGGGTTTTCAGTCTAATTTCGTGAGTACAGAATTGGATAAGAGAGGAGATTAAGGACATGCACAGATGTTTTTCCAGGAAAGACGGACAAATTGTAATTGAGCAAAAGATGCAAGAGCAACAACAGACAAGCATGTTCCCCAGTCACATTGCTTGCACGTGCATTTATTTCACCTATCTGTTCCATATCATTCCATACCTAAATCATTTAAGACAGAATTTTATTATTTTATTTTCAAATTACATCTTTTCAAATTCCCTTTCCATGTGAGGTTATTTATAAATACAACTAATTACTAAATTTAATTATAATACTATAACACTAGTACAGTAATTATGTATAATACCAGCTGGAGGACCTGCTCTTCCTTAGTGTTATTACTCATGTGGATATAAATAATACTGAAAAAAACATATGAGTAAACAGTGGTGTGTCTTGCGGAAAACACCCACACAATGACGGTACATCACAAAACATAGAAATATAGTGAAATAGATATGGTCAGAAGATAAAAGCAAGGGAAATGGTACACTAAATGGTAACAAAAGAACGTCCAAAAAGCAGATAAATACAGCAGTGCGAGCATGCAACAAAATTACTTAAAAGAAAAAGAACATAAACTTTATTAACTAAGAATGCACAGAGTAAACACTCTAGCTAGCTCTTGTAAATGTCTCCTCTATGTGCACTCCCATTTAAACACTTTGCTTTCCCGCATCATCCACCAAATGCATAAGTTGAGTGATGATGGAGTTGGGGTTAGGATGGCTGACACAGCAGGCCATAATTTCAAATGAGCACTAACTAAATTACACTCCTTCCATTACTGTAATGAAAATTCTTTCCTACTGGGAGGGGAGCCAGTAGTGGAAAAAAAGTTATTGACTCTTTGGCACACAGGCATGACACAGTAGTTACAGATCACTCCTTTAGAACTTGCACACATACACAAAGTGCCTGGGCAAATATAATGAAAGTGGAGGTGACTTTCACGAGTGGTGTGCTACATATATAGATAGGATATAAAGGATACTGATCCTTGGAGGCGCTCAATTCGGATATACACTTATAAAGTCACTTTTAAGCTTGCACACCCTTACAAACACACTTAAATAGAGGTGAAACATGCTCTGAGCACCAGTATGCATGCGATAGGAGTATCAAACAATATGAAAATGCTTTACGTATCATTATTATACACACAAATAGCATACACACAAATTTCTGGAAGCCAGAACAAACACATCAGTGCAGTATTGAGCCAGCACATGGAGCAAGGACTGAAATGGCTCATGATTCCTTTACATGTGATATAGAGGAATTGATCTGGACCCATAAAAAGACAGCAGACAACTGCACATAACCATAGGCCACACAAAAAATAAAACAGTGGAAAGGACTGGCATGATAAAAGTGGAGCATACACAAATACACACAAGCAGCAGTTATAGAATAATCGAATCAAACCCATAAGTACAAAAGGGAAATGTAGGATCCTGAGGACAACAGTGAACAAGGGCTTCTAAGCATCAGTTTTACTGACACACAAAGACACAATTATCAGAGGTAATATTACACCTTTAGCATTTCCTCTCATACATCTTCAGTGATGACCATTTATGTACGTAATAATCTCTTCCTGCAGTTAACATACAGGTACATGCATTTAATAAGATTTAAATGCAAAATAAATACAATACTGAACAATATACAGGTGTCAAATTATGCTCTACCTCAGAGTGTATATTAACTGTACCCTTCTCAAATTAAAGCTTCTACCTAGCCAGAGGAACCATTCAATAAAGGGCAGCCTAATAAAGTGGCTCAGTGAACGACTGACATTCTATCAGTTAGCTCCTGAGACTATGGAGTATTATGGTCATCACTATTCTCTAATTTTTATTTTCCTGCATCTCTATAGTTCTATCTACAGTTCTGTACAACGCTCCTGCTTGCTGTAATGGTCAAACTGGCTCTTCCAGTGCATCATGTAGGAGCTCCAGCGGTGGAACTCGGCCTTCCATTGCCGCTCGGCATCATCAATGTTGTCTGGGTATAAAGAGAGAAGTAAACAAAACTTACATTCCTATTTTGTGTTAGCTATACTCTATAGGCATGAAAAAACTACACACTAAAAGAACTCATATGCCTAGTGCATTTTAAAAATAAGCCTATGTAAAGAAATATACTGTAAGTTGATCATTATTTATCACAAGCAATGTAGCAACATCACACACAAAATCAAAGAAAATGTAGCACTTGAACAGAAAAATCACTATGAAGTGAGAGCAGAATACACAGTGCAGAGATCTTCCTGACATATACATCAAGTGATTCCATTAAACAAATTACTTTGTAGCTCAACAGCCTACTTAAACCCTTTTATTAGATCAAAGACCTCTTGAGAATTTGCAGTTTGTGATTTCAGGTCACCACAGCCGCATTACCCCACCTTCTTGAAAACAGTGCTTTTATAGCTTCAGCTGCTTCATGTTCTTCAGGGCTCGAAATTAACTTTTTTTATTTGGTAGCACTGGTGCTCCCAACTTCAAAAAGTTAGGACCACCAGCAAAAATTTAGGAGCACCACAACTACAAATTGTATATTAACAGATTTCTTTAATTTGAAAACAACACCAATCAACACTAACAACAAACAGCTATAACAAATCACTGAAGCTTTACATATCCTGTGGCCAAGATTTGAAATTCTTCTGGCTCTAAATTTAGTAAAGGTGAGCTCTTCTTTGGCAATAGTGTATGCCGTGTTAAATTTTACGTTCAGTTCTGCCAACTGCGCGGAACGGCTGGCAGTATCCTGACGATTAAAAGCCTCAACGATCGAACCTGTTGAAACCGAACTTTTTGCTACACACTTGTCCCTACATTTCTTGTGTTTGGCACTCTCACCGTGTTTGACCAAGCTCTCGCGCTTAAAGTGCGTAGATTCAGTGGCGAACGCTGTGTTACCTGCAAACTCCGTCCCACAGGTTTTACAGTGAATGCAGTGCATAGAGCCATTTTCATAGCGGAGCCACTCGAAGTCTTTCAGCCATTCCCTCCGAAAACTGTACGCCTTCTTTTCGGCTGGTGAATCAACATTGACCACTATCACCAGCGCCATTATGTATAATTTCCCCGCTGTAGTTAGCGCCGTCACCTGACTGAGTGATTGACAGCTATTATTAACCAATCTAAAATCTGAACGGCAGAACGTCATTGTATCAGCATTCAGAACACATACTGTACATACTGTTAATTTGTAGAGAAATTAAAACAGGTCGCATGGCAACAATTACATGCACTCGCACCAAAAAAATATATTTTGAGGTCGCATAGATAATTTCATTTCGAGCCCTGTTCTTGTTCACTTCCAGTACATGATAACCAGTTGTTTAGTTTACTTCCAAGATACACATCAAATGACATTTCCTTAAGGACTAAAATGCCTTATTTACTGCATGTATTATATGTTTTGTTCTCTGTGATTACACAGCTATTTAATAGCAGAATTCCTGCAATGTACATAGAATATTTCCAATATTTTAGCTTTTTTACCCTCTACCCTAACTGAATCTTCATATGTGAGAAAGGAAAGATTAATCTGACTACACCATAAGGAGCATGGTTCTTCCCATTTACCCAGTTCACTGTTCATTTGTCCATGTTCTGATTTATATCTGCATGTTAATATGATGGAAACATTTCCAAAGTTACAGTTAATTAATGGCTAACGACACAAGGGATGCTGGCCACTGCTGAAAGATTGCAATCTGAAGATGCTCTATGTAGGAGCTCCGGCAGTGGAAAAATAAGACTTTTATACCATAACATGATTTGAATAATGTAACATACATCTGTGAGTTCTGTTAATTACCAGTAATGTTAAGGAGGCGAGGGAGAAACTGGTTCCACAGGGCACATAGCTGTGTTTTCAGCCCTTTGTGCACTTTCATTGCATCTGTATTTAGGCCCACATGCTTCTGTTCTGTTGATGTGAAGAGAGGCCATCGCCGTCGGCTCTCTATGGTTCCGTCAACATTGATGTTGGGATTACTTGATAAGAAAATAAAAGAGAGATTGGTATGAAATTGGTGGCAGGTTGTCATTTCCGTAAAGAGAAAAAACACAAACAGATACAGTAACTCTTCCTCCACATGCTAATTTTGTTTACCCATGCTTACCCAGTACGAGCAAAATTAGCCCAGTATCTCATCATACGTCGACTCAGTTTCTCCTCTTCTACAGTGTAGTTAAGCCTCTTCTCCAAAGGCAGGCCAAACACAAATTCAATTTCATAGCCATGGATCACACCCATCCACTCGGGCCAAGCCAGGTTAGATGCTCGATGGTCAAAGAGGTAGAGGTATACAGCAACTGTAAACAACGGAGAAATGTTCTGGATTAAAATGAAATGAAAAGATGGCATTTTATCCATATTAAAATGTGTAACATTTAACACTAGGTGAAAAATCTGTTTGATTTCAATAAAACATGAATCTAAATTACAAACCTATTTTGTAGTTCAATTACTACTACTATCTATATATTATATACCACTTCTATCTATAATAAGTTTACCTTGTGAATTGCCGCTGTTGCCTGCAGGGCCTGAATTGGCCCAACCAAAGTTTCCTTGACCTGTCTGGGCAAGGTTGGAACTGTATTGAGCATATGATCTTGCAAAGTGCTGCAGAGGGCAGATTACATTATGGTCTCCCACAATGTCGTCCATTGCATCGCGATTTTTCACAGGGTTGTCTTCATCCATCCAGTCAGTATATTGAAGGATAACTGCCTCCAATCCAATTTCATTGGCATGAGGAACACTCATCCTAACACCTTGTAGAAAGTCCTCCCTTGAAATCAGACTATCATTGTCCTTGCTGAAACCTGGTGCACCATAGATCAAGAAATATGACCCCTCATCCTGGTTTACACCCAAAAGAATTTGAGTATCTTTGAAGTTCCCTGAGCTTAACAAGGCATCAGGGGTATCAGGGAGCACCACCCCATCAACCACGGGCACAAAAGGAAAGCGAAAAAGGCTGCTATATGGAAGTACCGGGAACTCCTGGTCAATAACCTCCTGTGGTTGCTTATTTCTCAGGCATTCAATTAGCTCAGTGTCATCATCATAGGGACAGCCTACCAATCTGGCCAGCCGGTTGGCCCTCCTTCGAGCCTCTTCAAAGCTGACTGTAGCCCAAGGGCAATTGGGCACACCACTTTGCATAATGGCACGAGTGAATTTGGGCCGACTGTCTGGAGACAGAAGATGCATGCCAACTGCGGCTGCACCTGCACTCTCCCCAAAAATGGTCACTTGTTTAGGATTACCTCCAAAAAAGTGAATATTGTCCTGAACCCATTGTAGTGCCATTCTCTGGTCTATCAGTCCCACATTTCCAGGAGCTTCAGATGAGCCATTAAGGGCAAGGAAGCCAAATGCACCTACACGATAGTTCATGGAGACCACGACCACCTTCTCAGAATGTGCCAGGTACCGACCATCGTAAACATCTAAAGAAGAGGAACCACTGTAGAAACCACCACCATATACCCACACCATAACAGTTAGGTTGTGTGGACGAGGGGAAGCAGGAACCCAGACATTTAGGTATAAGCAATCCTCACTCATCATCCTGTTGGGGTTCCACATTTCACTGCCGGGAAAGCCAGGAAATGAAGTGTCAACGTATTGATAGCAAGCATTGGGATAATCTGTGGCTTCAAATACATCATTCCATGGCTTTTTGGGTTCTGCTGGCTTAAAACGTTTTTTTCCTACAGGAGGTTCTGCAAACGGAATACCGAGAAAAGAAACAACATGGCTACGATCTGGGACAGGCAAGCGTATACCCTGGACACGACCTAACCTAGTAGTTACTATTAGCTCAGAATCACTTTGTGTAAGGGAATGGTGGATAAACAGACTAATAATAATAATACTAAGGAGGAGTAAGGTCTTCATGTTCTCATCAGTTTTTTGGCTGAATGGTTATGGTACTTCTTTTTTCCCCCCAGGCTCAGCTCAGATTATAATCTGTAGAAGACAAAAAGATATTATTATTATTATTATTATTATTATTATTAATAATAATAATAATAAATCAAATAAGCTCACAAAATAGCATGAATTGACAAACAAGATAATAAAAACACAACTATTGTAACAATATAACTTTTGTAAAAGAACACGTTTTTTTATACATTTAATATTGCAATGTCATTAAATCCTTAACAAATACTAAATGATGAATAACATGAAACAGGATCCAGAAGTTCTTGAGTTTAAAAAAGTGGTCCAATAGCTTCCTTAAGAAGCTTTCACACTGTCCTAAACACTATAAGTCCACTTTATGTGAACACAGCTCCCCCATTTAATTTCACCAACCTCCCACATACAGTAAGAGCACTCGTTTTATGGAAATGTCTTCCATGGTCTTAACACTCAAATACACCTGTGAGGTTGTTTATATTTTATGTTATGTGGTTGCCATGATGACTGGATTAGTTTGAGAGGCATAGTAAGGGGGAGGGTAAATGTTATGGAGATGGTGCTATTTCAGTTCTGCTGTCCCATTTGGATGTCTGAGGTTGCATAAATTTTTGCATAAAAAGCACACCATAGGGTTAGACATTTGTGTTTAAAAGGGTTAAAATTTGTCAACATACATGTCATGTGTGTAGACATACAGTATACTGTACCACATTAACATGAAACATGACATTAGGTAGACAACAACATCCCACTTATTTTTCACTGTATTTTGTATGACAAACTATGTGTGTATTATAATATGCAGTCTGGAAGATTTTTACTGTTGTTTCATGTTGTACTTCAAAGTACAGCTGGTAAAAAATAAAGCACAGGCATCTGAATTGATTGGTTTCGTTGTAGATAATATTTATGCATAATGTCTATAGCCCCAGGGACTTTAACAAGGACACTGGAATTCCGCCTTTTGATCCCGGTGCTGAGGACAGCACGAGGAAGAACTGTGTAAGCTCCCGCTCCCGCACCGAGCCCGCCACCGAAGAGGAAAAGGCCGCGAGGAGGATAGCGTTAAGGCCCCCAATCCCAGCCGGGAAAGCCGCCCAGCTGACGGATGTCAGCGCGGACTCCCGCCTGAGGCCGTGCCCACGGAGAGCTGGGAGGGGCCAGGCCGGCCATCGACAGCGAGAGAAACGCCGTCATAAGGGAGCATGCAGGAGCACTGCCTCCGCGTGCTCCATTCTGCCACTCCGCCCACCGCCACCTGTAGCCAGCTGTGTGCCCATGCCAGCGTGGCACTGCCCCCAGACCTGCACGTGCACAAGCCTTCCTTCCCTTTTTTTCCTTCCTCCCTCCTTTAACCCTTTCCTACCCCATTTTTGCTTAAATAAATTACCCTTTTCCCCGTAAGACCTCGCCTCGTGTCCGTGCTTCATGGTGTCGCCCCTGCACTTAGGGTCGAACCTGTTACAATATGTTTGACTATCTCCTTATGATACAGTAGTACCAATGCAAATAGACTGTAACACTGTGCATATAACCCTACAACAGCTTATTCTGGTGGGTCACATCAATTTTATACCATTTCTAATATAAAGGTCTTCAGCTGAAATGTCATACTTACCAAGTTTACATGCACCTTAGCCAACAATATTTAAACAATTCACAAGGCCTGGGGTCCGTTCTTCGTACGTCGCTTGACACATCTGAGATGAATTGACACACCTAAGATTGTGCTAATTATGGTCTGGCTAAGTTGGTTCTTCGAGGACACCTGTTGTTGATGATTAGTATGGACTGGATTGAGTTGTCTAGGATTATTGCGTGTTCGTGCGTTGGTTTAAAAGGCGATATGAATCGACAGTAGAAACACTGATCACAACCCCTTTGATTGGTTGACGAAATGACAAAAGAGCGAGCTAAATTTTTTTTGTAACACCTGCCATGCGCTGAAATGCTCCCCTGCCATGGATCCCCCCCCACATACACACATAATCGCTATCAAATATTATATTAGAACATAACATGCGCATTTCATTGCGCATATGGTTTACAAATTACATGAGAGAATAAAATAAAATAAGCAATATGACATATGTTGTATATGGAAAATTTTAAATAAATAAATATTTTTTTCAAAAACATGTATACTTTTATATTGTTTATTTTATAATAAAATTTGTTTCGTCCAATATTTCATTATGAAAAATATTTATTTTTATTATATATAAATATTTATTTGCACATTCATGACGAACCCCTGAAAAATAAATGTGTTTCAAATTCTTGTATAATTTTTATTTTGTATTAATGGTCTTGAGGGCTGTCTCGTGTCTAGGGTTTATTATAACAGTAATGTCATTTGATAATAATAAACCTATGAATTTATGTTCTAATATAATATTTGATAGCGATTTTGTGTGTGTGTGTGTGTGTGTGTGTGTGTGTGTGTGTGTGTGTGTGTGTTATATATATATATACACATATACACACTCAGCAAAAAAAAGAAACGTCCCTTTTTCAGGACTGTGTATTTCAACAATAATGTTGTAAAAATCCAAATAACTTTACAGATCTTCATTGTAAAGGGTTTAAACAATGTTTTCCATGCATGTTCAATTAACCATAATCAATTAATTAACATGCACCTGGGGAATGGTCGTTAAGACCTTAACAGCTTACAGAAAGCATTTAAGGTCACAGTTCTAAAAACGCAGGACACTAAAGAGACTGTGAAAAACACCCAAAGAAAGATGCCCAGGGTCCCTGCTCGTCTGCGTGAACGTGCATTAGGCATGCTGCAGGGAGGCATGAGGACTGCTGATGCGGCTAGGGCAATAAATTGCCATGTCCGCACTGTGAGACGCCTAAGACAGCGCTACAGGGAGACAGGGAGGACAGCTGATCATCCTCGCAGTGGAAGACCACAACAGGTGTAACAACACCAGCACAGGATGGGTACATCCGAATATCACACCTGCGTGACAGGTAAAGGATGGCCACAACAACTGCCCGAGTCACACCAGGAACACACAATCCCTCCATCTCACAGCAAGAACTGACAAATCTGGTCCAGTCCATGAGGAGGAGATGCACTGCAGTACTTCAAGCAGCTGGTGGCCACCAGATACTGACTGGTACTGACTGATTTTCAGCCTCCCTTCATTCAGGGACACATTGGGAAACATTTATAGTTTATGTCTTATGCTGTTGACTCTTTTAGTGTTCATACAAATATTTACACACTGAGTTTACTGAAAGTAAAAACAGTTGAAAGTCAGAGAACGTTTCTTTTTTTTGCTGAGTGTATGCAAGATACTTTTCTTTTCCCACGTGAGTCAGTCCGCGTCAGTCGAGCTCTTTAACCAATCAGATGTGATGTCGCCATTTCAACCAATCATAACCTACCAGGAGCGCAGCCTAAATCCTGTTTACATGAAATAAACCTGCTACCGAGCAGGTTCAAGATTACGGACATGTTGCTATGACAGCAAATGCAAGAAGCGCATCGAAGAACCAAACAATTCAAGATCAGGACAAATCCACAACAATCAAATCCAACGTAAGAAGAACGGACCCCTGATATTGAATCTGAGTAAACATTCATGTCTTAGGTGTTTTAGGATCACTACTTTATTTTAAGAATGTGAACTGTCAGAATAAGAGTAGAAAGAAAAAATATTTAATCTTTTATTTCTTTCATCACATTACTTTCATCAAGTTTAGTTAACTACACAATTTAATGGCAATGCCAAATACTTAGTTACTTAGGCTGCTTTCTTTACTTTTCCCATGATGTCAAATAAAGAAGCAGTGAGTTTGAAGGTATACATCTACAGGTATACACTCGAATTTACTCACATCATTTCAATTAGCCTGTCAGAAAACCTTCTGGAATTTTCCAAGCTGTTTAAAGGCCCAGTCAACTGCATGTATGTAAACCCACTTTTAACCCACTGTAATTGTGATACAGTGAAATATGAGTTAAATGATCTATCTGTAAACAATTGTTTAAAAATTTCCTCTGAACTGTCGGTTGAATCAGCTATTTAATTGAGTCAAAATCATAGGTATTACTGTAAACTGATGTCAAATTCCTTTTATGTAAACACATATTTGGGCAACAAAACTGGTTCTGTTCTGAAAATTCACTGCAAGAAACTAAATTGATCAAGACATACTGCTCATGGTCAAAAAGGCATTCAGCACCTATAGGGAACTCCTCCATTTGCTTCTTCTTCTTCGGAAATGGTTTATAAAACAACTTCTAACTTCTTAACTTTAATAAAAATGTTAAAAAACTTCTTGGCACATTACCAATTGGGGTAAAATGCCATAAACTGTGATACAGAGCTTTTTATCTTCCTTTGTCTAGGTTGCAGCTGAGAGAATGTTATGAAATGAAAATTTACATTTTTTTTTTTAGCAATACACAACAGGGAGAGCAGAATGTAGGAGTAGATCAGTCCTCTGTGTTTAAAATATCGACATCTTTGTGTTTATGTGTACATGTGTTTTGTTTAACAGAACATCAATCAAAAGAACATGGAAAGTCAGTATTTGAGAGCATTTTGTGGATGAAATGTAAAACAAACAAAAAAAAACCTGCGTGAGTCTTAGTGTATGTGTAGAATTTGCCACAAGAAATGAAAGAGAGTTTGGGAAAAGATACACACATGGAAATTTTTTTTTAAGAGGATACAGAATAGCTAAAAGGAGTAAACATTTTTATTATGATTACTTGTGTTTTTATTATTATTATTATTATTATTATTAATTTGTGCAATGTCGTTATTTATGGGTCTACTAGATCCAGACATCAAGTATGTACAGTGGTGTGAAAAACTATTTGCCCCCTTCCTGATTTCTTATTCTTTTGCATGTTTGTCACACTTAAATGTTTCTGCTCATCAAAAACCGTTAACTATTAGTCAAAGATAACATAATTGAACACAAAATGCAGTTCTTAAATGAAGGTTTACGTTATTAAGGGAGAAAAAACTCCAAATCTACATGGCCCTCTGTGAAAAAGTGATTGCCCCCCTTGTTAAAAAATAACTTAACTGTGGTTTATCACACCTGAGTTCAATTTCTGTAGTCACCCCCAGGCCTGATTACTGCCACACCTGTTTCAATCAAGAAATCACTTAAATAGGAGCTACCTGACACAGAGAAGTAGACCAAAAGCACCTCAAAAGCTAGACATCATGCCAAGATCCAAAGAAATTCAGGAACAAATGAGAACAAAAGTAATTGAGATCTATCAGTCTGGTAAAGGTTATAAAGCCATTTCTAAAGCTTTGGGACTCCAGCGAACCACAGTGAGAGCCATTATCCACAAATGGCAAAAACATGGAACAGTGGTGAACCTTCCCAGGAGTGGCCGGCCGACCAAAATTACCCCAAGAGCGCAGAGACAACTCATCCGAGAGGCCACAAAAGACCCCAGGACAACATCTAAAGAACTGCAGGCCTCACTTGCCTCAATTAAGGTCAGTGTTCAGACTGGGCAAAAACGGCCTGAATGGCAGATTTCCAAGGCGCAAACCACTTTTAAGCAAAATGAACATCAAGGCTCGTCTCAATTTTGCTAAAAGAACATCTCAATGATTGCCAAGACTTTTGGGAAAATACCTTGTGGACCGACGAGACAAAAGTTGAACTTTTTGGAAGGTGCGTGTCCCGTTACATCTGGCGTAAAAGTAACACAGCATTTCAGAAAAAGAACATCATACCAACAGTAAAATATGGTGGTGGTAGTGTGATGGTCTGGGGTTGTTTTGCTGCTTCAGGACCTGGAAGGCTTTCTGTGATAGATGGAACCATGAATTCTACTGTCTACCAAAAAATCCTGAAGGAGAATGTCCGGCCATCTGTTCGTCAACTCAAGCTGAAGCGATCTTGGGTGCTGCAGCAGGACAATGACCCAAAACACACCAGCAAATCCACCTCTGAATGGCTGAAGAAAAACAAAATGAAGACTTTGGAGTGGCCTAGTCAAAGTCCTGACCTGAATCCTATTGAGATGTTGTGGCATGACCTTAAAAAGGCGGTTCATGCTAGAAAACCCTCAAATAAAGCTGAATTACAACAATTCTGCAAAGATGAGTGGGCCAAAATTCCTCCAGAGCGCTGTAAAAGACTCGTTGCAAGTTATCGCAAACACTTGATTGCAGTTATTGCTGCTAAGGGTGGCCCAACCAGTTATTAGGTTCAGGGGGCAATTACTTTTTCACACAGGGCCATGTAGGTTTGGATTTTTTTTCTCCCTAAATAATAAAACCCCTCATTCACAAACTGCATTTTGTGTTTACTTGTGTTATCTTTGACTAATAGTTAAATGTGTTTGATGATCAGAAACATTTTGTGTGACAAACATGTAAAAGAATAAGAAATCAGGAGGGGGGCAAATAGTTTTTCACACCACTGTATTATATAAATGTGTTATGGTGCACATGGGCACTCAGGAACAATGTGTCTTTCAACATGTTCAGAGCAAATTAGCCAAGGCCAATGTCATGTGGAAATAATAATTGATTATAATACTATTATTAGTCCCAGAGACCTCAACAGCACAACGCAACTGAACAGAAAGTATTTTTGCCAGGTCTCTTGCTCAGTAGAAAATTAGCCTCACACACCTGAACATCACATAAAGGTGTCTAAAAACTGATATAATTAGCAATATTCTTTAAACTGAAGACACCCCATTAGTAATAGTACAAACTACTTTGCAGTGAATTGTAAGTAATAATGTTGGCTAGAATGAGTGTTTCTGTTAATAACTATTATGTTACTATTAACAAGTGTTTGTGTGATTTGCACACAGTTTGACGCTTTTTATCAGCCTACTAAAGACTTGCATGTCTGAAGAACATCAGTGACTTTTACCTTCAGGAGGTTTTGAAATGCAGAAATGAAGTAAAGGTAATGCATTTGTGCAAGTAATCATATGTCTGCATTGTCAACACAAATGACATGGTGGACAGAGTCCTTAACTAATCATGCTGCTAGCTATGTAGTCAAAAACATTAGTTAGCTAATGAATGTAGGTTCATGGTCAGTTGCTGCAGAATTCATTAACCATTTAGTTGGGTATGGAAGGGAAATTATGAAAAGATTTGCCAACTGGCACAAAATTTTTACTGATGAATTCTAATGGTTGTCTGATTTTAAATCATTGTGTTTTGAAAGAACCTTCATTAGTTCAGTTGGAAGAAGTTGCAAAATAACTCAATGTAGAAATATATTTTTCACATCCAACTTTATAATGTAAGCATGCCATGAAATTCTCATGTGTGATGTGTGTAGCTTCACACCCACTGATGGAACTAATAGAAGTCACAGTTTTTAAGTAATTCTTAAACAATCATCAACCAGATGTATGCCATGGACATAGAAAGATGATACTGTACATCGATGGGGTCAAATTATTGGCCTACATCAAGCAAAAAAGCAAAGTTGCATAATAAACAATACACAGGCTTTCACAATAGTAAAAAAAAGGGAGAGAATCACAATTAATGTGCTGAGACCTCTCAGGATTTCAGTTAAACAGCTGTGTGGCAATAAGAAAACCACTTGTTAGTGAGTCTAATCAATTAAAAAAAGTTTTAATTGCTCCTGATTACATTTTTAAAGATAATTTTTGGAGCAATATTTTTCCATGGACGTCATGTGATCTCACAAGTCCTGACTGACCCTATTTCAAAGTGATGGGTGTGTCAGGGTAAAAAGGGAAGTGCTTGAAGTGATGCACCCATCATGCTAACTGTACAAGCCTTTGAGGCATTGGGTTGCTTCAGTTGCTCATGTCAGGATTCAGCAATGTTACGTGGCAATAAAATTAATTCTGCTACATACATAAATGCGCTAAATGTCCAGGTTATCAAACAATGGATTTTTTTCTTCCCTGACAGCACATGCATATTCCTGGAATACAGTCCCAAGATTCCAATTGTAAAGAGTGGTTCTGGGAACTCCATGAATAATTTTCACCCTTGAATTGTTCATCTGACCATATGGACAGTCCTGACCATAAGTCTTTGCGATGTTCTCTAGATGCCTTTTGGAGGTGCTCCACTCTCCTGTCATCAATACAAGATCTCAGCCAAATATTAATTCAGCTCTAGATGGAAATAAATGTTAAAAATTGCAAAAGGTTGTCAAAACAATTCCATGGCAAATGTAGCTATAAACAAAGCTAACAGTTCATCAAAATAGTAGAATGTGAGACTTTTTTGTTTTTTATCCGGTCAGTGTATATCAGGTCTTTTTTTTTTGCCAGCAATGCCCTATGAATTACCTTTAATAGAAATTTATGCAGCACTGTGTACTAAAACAGTAATCAATCATTATTTTAGTGCCCCCTAGATTCCATTGATTGCAATTTCATTGGCTCTGCACATGAACCATGTACCATAACTATAAAATTGAATCCGATCTAAATTAATTAGGCCCAAATTCCACATCACTTATACGGGTTAGTCACGGGGATAGTTTCAGGGAAATAACTCAATACACCATAACTTTGAAAGATAGCAACACAGTTCAACTCAGTGGGACTGCACAAGCTTCATACGAGTCTCAAATGAACTTTGGAATGCCCTTTTGCATGCAACAATGGTTGTGGAATTTGATGAATCCAATTACTTATATTAGTTTGTTAACTTGCAGTCTGGTTGCTTATATGCACTTTAATTTTGATTTAAGACAGACTTCGAAAACCTGAACTATCCCTTCTTTGATTCATTAATACTGGACATGACAGTGAATCAGAGGTGTCCCAAGGGACTGGGAATCGGGGTGTCTGTCAGTGTGTCTCAATGGACTTATTAATAACCAGAAGAACAGCTGCTAGCCGAGACAGAGGTAAAGGGGGATGAGCTTGGGCGATAGTCACGGGAGAGAAGCTCAAATTAGACCCTGGAATCTGTGTATGAAGTTCACAGGGGGATTCACTTTCAGCTTGGGATTACATGTTGCAATATGCCTATCCTTACATACTCCTTCCACTCCCCCACCCCAACACTGACTGTTTTTATATCTTACTAAATAAACACTTGTACACAAGCAGGCAAAGCATACTGCTAAACACTGTCGGTTATTGAACTTGATAACCAAAGCATTCTAGCAATCTGAACTCATTTGCTTTACAAAAGACAGAGAAGAATAGGGCACATCCAAACTGTACTGGATGAATAGTCTCAATTTAGGGATTGTACAGGATTTTTAATTTACTTAGCTTTTAGTGAAATATTCTTTTCAGCACTGCTTTTTATTGTCACTACACAAAATTACTTGTAGTATACTTGCATGTGTGGTTTCCAGTGGAAATCAGAGGCATTCTGGCCAATGTTTTGTCTCAGAACACAATTATGATATTGCATTACCATTACCCCCATGAAACCCCACTTTCATGCAACATGGGTGCAAAAAATTATACACTATCAAAATTGAAAACACCCAAGGGTACACAAAACATTATTGAACATACTACATTATTCCCCTACATGTACATCATACCCTTAAAACCCAGAGCATTTTAGCAATTTTTTGGTTTGGGGTATTTCTTTTTTTTTTTTTAACTAAACATATATAGGGCTAAGGACTGTGCAGTATAGAGTGAGATATCATTTTTTACACTATAACCTAGGCAATTTATAACAATTTTATTTTAACCAAATATATAGACATGACTGAGCAAGAAATAAAAAGAAATGTTTTATCTGACATATCCAAAGACCCAAATGTACAGTTTGATGCTTCCCGCTAACAAACAATGGCAACGCTTTCATGTAAGCACATACATTTTCTAAATCATCATTGACCTATACGGTGTTGCTGGCATGGATCTGTGCCGCTTGGGTTTTATTTATACGAAATGTTTTTTTTTTTGCTAGTTGGCCTCCACTCACTCATCTTCTGTACCGCTTTATCCTGTATTCAGGGGCGCCGGGACCTGGAGCCTATCCCAGGAGGCTTAGGGCACAAGGCAGGGTACACCCTGGACAGGGTGCCAATTCATCGCAGTAGTTGGCCTCCAGCTAGGCTTTATCTATGTTTAATCTTTACCTACCTATCCTCTACCAAACATTACTGAGAGGTTAAGTTAATGCAAGACATTTTGAAAATTAATTAATATTAATTTAGGATAAACTAGTTTTGCAGTAATCATCTTTTAATCCTTTACCCATTCAATCACACATGGGCTACACTCCCTCAGATCACTTACAGTTCCCTGACCTACTGATCAACAAACAAATCACCGGACTGTTTCCGCTTGTCTCAACCCGTCTCACAGCTGGCCAGATTGTCATGCAAGCAGTGCTGTTATTAAAATGATCACAACTATTGACTGGAAGAATATAAAATTACTGTAACTATGCAATTCTATGCAAGGCTGTGGCATTTGGAAGCTTATAATGGCCACCTCTCGGTGGTGTAGTGGTTAGCACTATCGCCTTGCACCGCCAGGGTCCGGGTTCGATTCCCTGGCCAGGCTCGATTGTGTGCATGGAGTTTGAATGTTCTCCCCGTGCTTGGTGGGTTTCCTCCGGGTACTCCGGTTTCCTCCCACAATCCAAAGACATGTAGGTTAGGTTAATTGACATTCCAAAATTGCCCGTAGTGTGTGAATATGTATGTGTGTGCCCTGCGATGGATTGGCACTAATAAAAAAAAAAAGAGTGTTTTTTTTTTTATCTGCTTTGCTTAAAAAAGAAGAAATAGAAGAAACTACCACAACGCGTTAATGTTTTAAGTCTAGTCAAATTTTAGTTAAAGATCATGAAGCCTGGATCTGCGCTGAACATAGGAGGGCTTTCCAGAAGGCGCTGTATCTTCAGCACATCTAATTAAGCAGTTCAAGACAAAACAAGCTGGAAAGGACGTGAGACAGGTGCTGGAGGTAAACAAGACTTAATTTAGACCGCTAAGCCTCCGAGTGCGCGTGCGTAGGGGTGTGTTCACGAGCCGTCTTATTTCTCTCTTCGTCTCTGCAGCAAGCTCCATCTACTTACAACCAGCCAGTCATGCAAAAATAATGCAATCACGGAGCGAGCGCACATCCATCACCGACTTCGTACGTGATTAGTAAATCCAAGCTTCGGCTAAGAACAAAACAGAAGCTTGCAAGGTTGCTTTTTTCATGCATAACGCATTACTTTATCTCAACAATTCAGTTAATCTTGTCAAGTTGAATCATGGTGGACGAGCCTCAACAAAGACATGCACTTGCAAGCGACAGTGTAGTCAAATGCATATTTAGTGAGCAGAGATTTCAACCAGTGTCTATGCCCTGTCCTACTATCAATAGCATAATACACAACAATACAAAAATAGCATTAATATAATAATTATTATTATAATGGTGAATTCAATTCACCAAATCAATCGTTTTATTGACGTTTGAAAAAAAAAAATCAACGATCACTAAATGTAAAGGCAGGCTCATGAAATATCAGATGTTCAAATAAACACCCCTAAGCTTGTGCAGCATTTTCAAAGAGGAACCTGATCGCAACGATCACATTACAGCGTCGGCGGGGAAAAAACGCATATTAAGTGCAAACCTGAACAAACACACGCAACGGCGCGTGAAGACGCACTACAGTCAGGCGCGCGCGCACCGCTCCTTCGTGTTACTGCGCTTAGCATGGCGCGACGCAGTGTTTACTTTCGATTGTAAGGAGGTCGCTTATGAATAACTTTAAAAACGAATAGAGCTCAGTCGTTGAATGAACTGTACCTGGCGACTCCCGTTGGCGAGGCGGCTTGGCTCTGTCCAACTCCCTCCTTCCTCTCTCCTGCCCTTGAACAAGCCGGAATGATGGCCGTGCTGATGTGAGTACGGTGTAGAGGAGAGCAGAGAATCACCGCCTCGTCTGTCACGACCAAAATTACTGCCTTGGCCCTTTAAACGCTTGAGGTCGCCTCTCTCGCAGAAAATACGCCTAGAGGCAATAGGACAAGAGCCGCAGTTCACTGTTGTGTCGATAGGGGGAGACTGTTTAAAACAATGTGAACTCTCGCGAGAAAAAAAACACCCAATTCTCATATCAGTATACTTAGTTCATATTATATTCTGACCAGCATACGAGCTGTTTCTAGGAAGAAAAAACAACTATTGTCACCCATTTTTTCCTCAAAACGTACATTTTATATCATTGATTTATTTGTGATGAATGTCAGGGGCTTGGTGGCTCAGTGGTAGGTTTCTCACTTGGCATGTGGAAGACCCAGGTTCAACTCCCACCCAACGCTCAAACCCCAGCCACTGGGTTCAGTGCCAGTCCCAAGCCTGGATAGATTCTGGTGGTTGAGTCAGGAATGGTATCCGGTGTAAAACATGTGCCAAGCTGTGTGCAAATCGGATGGTCTGCTGTGGCGACCGTATAACGGGGACAGCCGAAAAAAACTAGCAAATTTAATAAATGCCATGTGCAAACCATCATGATTATTATTAAACCCTGAAGCTAGGGTGTTATCCAGATTTCTTATAAAGTACACTGTGTAAGTTTACCACTACGTCAGGAATGTCTTGTTTCTGTAAAAAACAACACATCAGTCACCGCAAAAATTATTAACTGAAGTTTGTCAAATGGTTTCGTCAAATTATGTAAAACCGTATGTTATTTTAAGAGTTACGAAATCCTATTTATATAAATTCTGTGACACTTGTATAAAAGGTTGATACAATGATTATGACTGTGCTATTAAAACATTGTGTAGGTATCATTTAAATAATGTAACAACTGATTTTACAACAGTTATTTTTAACTGATAGAATGTGAGGCATTCCGTCTGCTTTTATAATTTTTTTTTACACATTTAAATATGTTTATATTTATTACTGAATTACATTACTATTTTATTGTCACACATTAGAAACTACCCTAGTTTCTCATGAGCAGATTCAGTGCCAAAATACGTATGTATTTTGTACCTACATATAAACAAGCCTTTATGTACGAATTTATATTCTAACACTATACCTACAAAAAAAAACTGGGTAACTGTTTATACATTTTATGAATACAAACTTCCTATTACAATTAAGCAGTTTAATTTACATTATTACATTGTGAGTCACAACCTATTTAGAAAACTTACAACGTATCACACAAAATTTTGCAAACAATAACCACTCAAATAGTTTTTCTATAGACTATCTATAGGGTCTATATTATATGGTGGTGGATGTCCAATAGGAATAATCAGAGCTTTTTGTATGAATGTTTTAAAAGGAATTCAACTGAATAAACAATTACTTGTTAAGATAATGTACTTTTTTCTAGTATAATTGATATGGTATGGTCAAAAGTATGCTGTGGCATAACACTAAGAAATAAAGCATGAGGCTTTTGCCATTATTCAATCATACAAACACGTTTAATTAACTAAATTCACCATTATAAATAAAAAAGTATCAGAATGATCATGCAAATGTATTAAACAAGAAGTACACCTCAAGTACACCTACCTTGCAAAACATACAGTTTCTGAATCATTTCAGGACAGCTTTATTGATTGCATTCACCCTCAAAGTCTAAACACTTACAGTACAGTAAGGCATAAATTATGTCTCTCCATCTGCCACTGCATATTCTAAATTATGGGGCTAACCCTTTAAGCAAAATCCTTCTTGATCTTACCACCACTATTACGTCTAATTACATTAATTACTTAATTACATTAAGAAACAAAGAATGCTGAGAAATCTGAAGAGAGTAGCAAAGGAAAAGAACAGGGTGTACTTTTACAATTACAAGAAAGAAAAAAAAAGGGAGGGGGGGAGCTTGTTGATCATTGGCAAAAGCTCCATGCTGTTTTATTTGATTTTATATATAATTGTTTATGGACAATAAAACAATTATACTGTATATAATACAACATTTACAACAGAATACAACATTTACCTTTACCAGACTCTGCTACTTGACCGATATATTTCCTTTTTTTTCTTTTTTTCTTACACCCTAAAAAATGCTGAGTTAAAAACAACCCAGTCTGGGTTGTTTTTAACCCAGCTGCTGGGTAAATATAGGACTAACTAAATGCTGGGTTAATTTAACCCAGCAAGATGGGTTATTTGTTTAACCCAGCAAGATGGGTTAAATATTCAACCCAAATGCTACATCATATTTAACTATAATTCTGGGTTAATTCTACCACATAAATTGGTCAAATGTTCTACCCATATGTTTGGGGTTTGTTGGTTCATTTTAACTGGAATGTTGGGTTAATTCTACCTCACAAATAGGTTATTATTATTTTCATGTTTTACAGTGAATCTGTAAAAAAAAAAAAACACCCATGTCTATTAAACAGTTAAATTACTTTGATATACTGGTCTATTACAAAAAACATACATATATGCAATAAACAACATCCTATTAAATGTTCTTAGAAAAAACATTTATTTTTCAAAAGCACAAGAACAGATAATCAACAGTGACATCATTACTATACTATTACTGATAAGGGCAGAATGGAGTAATTGCACAAATAGACTGAGGCAGCTTCTACAGAGCAGGATCTCTCTGTGACTTCAGATATCTTTTCTGCAGAACAAAACTATCCAGCCCTGGTCTCATTTTAACATACAAACACTGTCTATGACTTTTCAGGTAGGCCTCGCTATTTCATAGCAACATTACAACATTACTGAGAGCATCGCTGGTCATTATCTCCCAACGTCAGGATGTAGGGGTACGGCCTCGACACTTCAGCCTGCTGGAGGTATTACACCATGTTGGTGCCAACCTTAGAAAGAAAGAAATGAAAAAGTTAAAATTTTGTTGAATAGCAAAGATTAAACTGAATAAGACTATTAATTTCGTGTGAAATAGGATTGATACAAAAAAATTACAAAACTGCCCATTAAGATAGTGTATAGGTAACCTAAAACAAAAACATGGAGACAGCTACTACCAAACATAAAACAGCAAAATAAGCATGGCTTTTAGGATACAGCTCTTTATGTCAGACTAGTTGATATTGTAGTCTGCATTGATTTTAAGCTAATTACCGAAAAAAATGTCATAGCTGGTGTCATACTGGTACATTACAATCACCAAAATATTAATACTTCCATCTAGTAGTTATCTGTACAGCTGTGGTACTTTTTCCTGTAGTTGGCGCGCTGATAGTTAATTTAACTTTGGTTAAAGAGAGCTACCTGGTTAGCTTACATGCTATTACTGGTGATACATTTGCATACTTGCCAAAGGGGGAAAGGTGTAAAATATTGTTATAACTCGGGAGAAGCGCAGGAGAAATTTGAGCGCAGAGTAAATTACTAGCTAGTGAAAAACGGGAGGGTTACCAGGTCTGTATATTTGTGAGAGGGTCAGTGTTTTGTAACACACCAGCATTTTATTGCCTCAAGCAGTGAGATTAATAAAGTTCTAAAGTGGTTGCTAACGCTAGCAAACTAACTAAAAGCCTGCGTCATGCTAACACTACAATTAACAGTTTAGCATTCATTCATCACTTCACCATCTTCGTAACCCTGCAAACATTCTACAGAGAAAGCTAAAAAGCTCAGACATCTTAGCCGTTTCTTTCATACACAGGTGGGGTTTATGGCTAGCAGCTATTCTCAGCTAAATTATCATCCAGTACCTCAGACCAGCCGGAAAGTTTGTGAGTAACCTTAACACGGTAACAGTAATAAATGTTACATATAGTAATCATTTTTCAGTCATATGTGAATTAGGTGAGTGAACATGTGTATACAGACCTTGTATTTAACGCTATTTCCCCTTAAATGTCCGAGGAGGATGAACCGTCATCAGCGGTGTGGGAGCTCAAGAGACACGAAGCTGAGTGACAGCCGCTGAATCCACCGGTGAACTTTGGGGGATGGGCCGAGCAAACTTCAACCCAGCAGCTGGGTTACACAAAAACTACCCAACTCTCTGTAAATAACCCAGAAAAATGGCCCAACAGCGGCAACCCAGCGTTTGGGTAGAAAAAACAACCCAGCATTTTTTAGAGTGTACATTCAAAATGTAATGGTGGAAAATATAAATAAATAAATTAAAAAAACTGGGAAAAGAACAGATCTGCAGGATTTGCATTACTGCCACAGTAGTGGAGTGAAAAGCATGATTTGATGCCTAGACTGTTCTCTATTTCAGTGCTTCAAGCAATATACAGTAGAAGTTCATCTGCCTTATTGCATTTCGTAGTTCCTGCACCTTCAGCTCCATGCCAAGTGGCTAAACATTCACAAGCCAAGTAGAGAGAGAGAATACATGCATGCTTAATGATAGAGGGGAAAAAGGACCTGGTCAGGAGAATCTATAATAGGGTCTGTAAAAGTAGCAGTTTGCTGATCCAAAGCTATTACCTAATTGCTGGGCTATCAGTAATTTGGTCTCTCAAAAACTCTCTCTCCTAGTCTGTTTGCAAGACATAGGAAGCATCCACAGCCTAGAACAAAAACGGTAATACACAAATGCAAATTCCAAAATATAGTGTTAATTTGCATATGTAAACACAGCAAGCAAACTAAAGTTATCTATCATTCTATCTATCTATAAATTTAAAACATTTTTGTTCTGGCTGTTTTATAATTACCTTTACACACACAAACTCAAATATGCCACCACATGTTGACTCATGTTGTTCAATTTGATTAGTACAGCAGGTTTTCTCAAGGCAGACTCTTGATATTTCACAAAACCTATATTTCGTTCACACTATTTCCACCTGGCTGTTTAGTAAAAATAGTTTGCATAAGTTACATTGGGTTTAATTCCAATTTTAACTATATATAGGTGCTTTGTATTTTTTTGCGCCATCTCAAGCAAAGTTAAAAGTAAGTTAAAACTAAAGTTATGAGAAATGCGTTAGAAATGAGTTAGAGCACCTGAAAAAAAAACTGTAAACTAAAGTACTCTTTTTAGAAGGCATCATTTATTAATCAGTGCCAGAACATAAATTTAAATAGTTTAACTGAGTGTAGCTTTTAAGGAACATGTTCTAAAATTGTCAAGGTAAGAAGTGTAGAAGCCCTGAGCCCAAGTCCCCTTTCATGTGTAGGATGAATTTTCATATCATATTGTCTACATATCATAAATGTATTTTGGTCCTTCGAGTGTTTAATAAATTCAATGTTATAACTTTATCAAAAGATGCCACAAGACTGGATATTTTGGCCCGCTCTATACAATATTATGTGTTATCATTTATTATATCAACCAGGGGACTCAAAATCTATTTGCCCTGATGGGCTACAAGACAACATACCTGCTTGAGAAGCTCATCAACAGATTATTCATTCACATCATAAAAAGTAAATGTACAAACAATGGAACTTTGTTCTTTAAAATTGTAACATGATCTGTCATTACAGTATCATCTGTATTCTGTCTGTGTAGCATAGGTGATACTTCCAGAAAAAAATTTACTAAACTGTTTAGAGCAAAACAACCTCTGGACAGGTTATTTTCCGAGAGACAGGAGGTCTTTGAAAGAGTCCTCTCTGTATAGCATGTGATGACATGCCTTTATCATCCTAACAAGATTATAATCCCAATTGGTAGAACACTATAAACCAGCCAATAACCCCAGCCTCCCCAAGTAGAGTCTTGGATCTCGTGGTTAACGCAATTATGGGGAGGCTGGGGTTATTGGCTGGTTTATAGTGTTCTACCAATTGGGATTATAATCTTATTAGGCCTCTGTATAACACCCTGTATTTGCAGATGTATACACGGACTTGTTCTGAACACAGTAAATTATTAAATGTTAAGACAGACTGACAACATAAAATGGAAAACGGACTTGGACGACCCGACTTCTGACAGAGTTCAAAATTCCGGTGACTATCATTTTGAATGTTTAGATCATGATATGGAAGAAGACATAATGTAAATCTTTAGAGAAATGTAAAGCATGTATATTTAAGTAGGTTGCAAATTTTTTAATGCTTTTGTGTCAGGGGACTGTCCCCATAAAGACAGCTGTAGTGTCCTCTGTGTGCATTAGAGTGCCAGTGGTGATGATGTTTAAAAACCCAGGTGGGAGAGACAATATCTGATGAAATTTACCTAATGCATTGCTTATTAGTATTGTTTTGAATTGTAGGATTAAAATATTTAGGTTGTCATAGAATGACAAAAGGGGGAAATTCATTCATTCATTCATTTTCTATACCGCTTAATCCTGTGTTCAGGGTCGCGGGGGACCTGGAGCCTATCCCAGGAGACTTCGGGCACTAGGCAGGGTACACCCTGGACAGGGTGCCAATCCATCACAGGGCACACACACATACACACGCTCACACACCCATTCACACACTACGGGCAATTTGGGAACGCCAATTAGCCTAACCTGCATATCTTTGGACTGTGAGAGGAAACCGGATTACCCGGAGGAAACCCACCAAGCACGGGGAGAACATGCAAACTCCATGCACACAGAGACGGGAATCGAGCCTGGCCGGGGAATCGAACCCAGACCCTGGAGGTGCAAGACGACAGTGCTAACCACTACACCACCGCGCCGCCAGGGGGAAATTGTAATGGAAAAATCATATTTTAATTATGTATTAATTCTGATCCTTGAAGTAAGTGTGTCACGTAGACGTTAGAAGTTTGAACTTGGTTGTCGAAGCTTAGAGACAAGGCCGAGAACAGAATAGAAACAACCTGATTGTAGTTGTCCCTGAATAAATTATAAGGTATAGACATCTGGTCTGGGGCAGATAAAGAGTCATGAGTTTGAATGTAGGAACTTCATGTACGGGGCGTTGATTATGTTAACAGAGATGTTTGTGTATAAAATAGGTCAGCTGGAGAAAGAGATCACCTTTCTCTATGCTGCAACTGTTTGCTGTATGAGACTGGTCCTTCTGCAGAAGTTTAAAATAAAACTTTCATTACTTTGCTCTTACCCAGTGTATGGATTACTTGTCTTAATAATATTGGTTTCAGAATTTCCACCACATTTCTTTCTACACTCATTCTGGTTGTTAGCTATTATATTGGCTCGTAGCACTGAGAAAAGCAAAAAATACCTTTCCCAAATGGTGCTGTGTGTAAATATTTTATATAATTTTGTCTCTCCATTGTCTTAATCTGAATCTATATTAATCTGAATCTTTATATAGCTAGAGAGAGCTATACTGTTGGCTACCATATATAACAATTGATAAAGCAAAATATTTCTGTGTTGTATTATAGACTATAAATCAATTTAAAATGGGCAGAAATAAAATAAAAGTTTCTTGCTGCTCTCTATACTTGTTTGTCAAGAAATTGACATCATTTGTACCTTTTAACTGATTTGACCAGATCTTAGGATAAATCTTTTTTTTTATATATAGTTTATCTAACAACTAAGTGCAATGTTGTTGGGTTTCAGAAAAGAAGAGAAAAGGCAGTCTTGGGTGTTACACCAAAGTTGATTTTACCCAGATGGAATGCCATGAATAGGAGACCAGAATAGGAGACCCACAGAAGAAACCCACACATACACACAGGTAAAAAATGCAAAACTCTTTATTATTACAGAATAGTAATAAAATTGATTAGCCTTCTAACATGAAGACAGCCTTATGTTTCTCTATATACTGTATTTGTATGGCTCACTTGTACAATGATGGCATCGATTTAAGTAATTTAAGAAATTTAAGTATTTATTACTGTATATCTACATGATATTAGAGAATATGAAATTTACTAGCAATACTAATTAGTAAAATGTACACTACCGTTCAAAAGTTTTAGATCACTTTCTAACTCCATGATCGTTCCTGATATTTCTTTCTTTCTACATTGTAAAGGAATGTTGAAAGGCGTCCAAACAATGCATTAATCTACTTTGAACAGTTAATGGTGAGATGTGTCTGCTACTTATGTTCTGTAAAGACTCATAACGCCTCTAATCTGAGGTGCTCTTAATTGGTCATTTTTCAGGCTGATAACTCTAAATGAACTTCTCGTCTGCGGCAGAGGTAGGTTTTGGTCTCGCCCTCCTGGGACGGCCTTCATGAGAGCCAGTTTCATTATGGTGCTTGACGGATTTTGCAAATGCTCTTGACAATACTGTTCTTGCAAGAACTATTACAGAAAGGCTGACCTCTGTGTCTTAAAATAACAACTAACTGTTGTTTTTCTTGTTGTTTTCTTGTTGTGTTATTTTATAGTTTTGAAAGTCCCAGTATTGTAGAATGTAGAAAATAAATCACTAAACAAAACAAAAAAAGAAATTTGCAAGTGTTCTAAAACTTTTGAACGGTAGTGTACATTTTCTGTGTATTTTCTGCATCTACTGTATATCAGATACCTAGAACAAACACAGGAGAAGTTAACTGTTTTTGTCATTGAAACCTAATTGGAACCTGATTTCCTGATTGAAAATAAACATGTATCACTTTAGATTACATGTAATATAAATAATTCTTTCTTTATAAGACACAAAGTCCATGGGTTATTCATATGTTTTATACTCAATATAAAGTAGTCACTTATCAGTATGATTAAACTTTTCCCAACAGTGGCATGCCATATCTTGGTGTTGCTGTGGAAATCAGTAATACAGACTGCTTGAATAAGAGTCAGCCATAGCAAATATAGAAAGATAGGTACTGATAGGATAGATTGTTATATTGTCCTCCAGTCACGCTATTATTACTAAATATGAAACTTTTGTCCTTGAGAAACACTTTGTATTGCATATAATTATGGCCAGTGACGCAGTTCCACCACATCAGGTCAAAAATTAACCAGTGACTGTTGAATCAAAGATCTCTCTCTCTCTATCTCTCTCTCTCACACACAAACAAACACACACACACACACACACACACACAATGACGATTTAATTTTTTGAGGAAAAAAAGCTGTCCAAACCTGCCTGGTCTAATTTCCCCCTAAACATAAAAAATCAAGCATTTGTGATAGCAATGAGTCTTTCACATTGGAGTTTTGGAGCATAAACAGCCTGTTTAAGGTCATGCATTTACATTTACAGGATTTGGAGGACGCCCTTATACAGAGCGACTTGTACATTATTATTGAAGGTTGAAGGTTAAGGGCCTTGCTGAAAAAAACTGACATTCACACTACCACCACCATGTTTGACCAATGCTCTGTTAGTTCTATGCCAGATCTAATGGGATCCCCCCCCCCCCCCCATCAAAAAGTTTATGGTTTTTTTTAGCAAATGTGAGATGAGCCTTGGTGTTTATTTTGGTCAGCAGGGGTTTCTTGGAATTCTCCCATGGATGTGTGAGGGTTGCCCACTAGAGGGCAGTGTTTAGTTTGTAGTTTTGGTTCATAGACTCAGTTTCCCAGAAGGCTCCTTGGTCAGGTGACGCGGATGCTCACCTGAACTGAGGATGCTCATTAGATCTCTTATAAATAGCTGTTAGTTCTGGGAAACTGGGTTGAGCATTAATTTCAGTTCTGTTAAGTGGGTTTTGTTTCATCTGGTTCTGTTTGATTTAATTATCGTTGGCCTTTTGGTTTCTGGAGCTCTTTAATTTTGTATTTGTCTAGATTTAGTTTATGTCTCTTTGTCTCTGTGTCTCCTGGCAGGATTAGCCTCTAGGAGAATTAGCCTTTTGTGTTTACCCTCATGTGTGTAACTTCCTTTGCATGTCTAGATCTTAGTCTGCATAAATACTAATGAGGGCACTACTAACCTGTTTAGATATTAGTCTGTCTAGTCTCATCGTCTGGTTAGCTCTTAGTCTGTTTAAGTACTAACCTGTTTAGCAACTAACCTTTAGAGTTCTTAGTCTGTTTTATACCTAGTCTGCTGTGTACCTTGTCTGTTCATCCCTTGGGTCTCAGGCTACTAGCCTGTTTAGCAATTGGTTTGTTTAGCTATTAGCTAGCTTAGCAGCTAGTAGACCTAGCCAAGCCTGTCTTGTTTGTTTATCCCTTGCATGCATAGTCCCTAGTGTTTAGTCCGCTAGTCTGTTTGGTCTCTTGTCCAGTTTGTATTGTTTCAGTGTTTATAATCCCTAGTCTGTGTATGTTTGAGTTTTCGTTATAGTATGCTCAAGTTCAAACCAACTTGTTTTGTTCATGTTTGTTTTATGATTATTAAAGACTTTTTGTTACACCTCATCCCCCTCTGCGCCTATGCCTCACATCCTTGCCCACAGTCCAACATCTAGCAGAACGTCACAGGATGACCTTTTCCCCAGTCTTTTTTTTTTTTTTTCCCCCTTTAATAGAAGATAAGTTTGACAAATACTTTTTCACAGCACTATATACAGGTCCTTCTCAAAAAAATTAGCATATTGTGATTCATTATTTTCTGTAATGTACTGATAAACATTAGACTTTCATATATTTTAGATTCATTACACACAAACTGAAGTAGTTCAAGCCTTTTATTGTTTTAATATTGATTGTGGCATACAGCTCATGAAAACCCAAAATTCCTATCTCAAAAAATTAGCATATCATGGAAAAGGTTCTCTAAACGCGCTATTAACCTAATCATCTGAATCAACTAATTAACTCTAAACACCTGCAAAAGGTTCCTGAGGCTTTTAAAAACTCCCAGCCTGGTTCATTACTCAAAACCGCAATCAAGGGTAAGACTGCCGACCTGACTGCTGTCCAGAAGGCCATCCTTGATACCCTCAAGAGAAAGAAATTTCTGAACGAATAGGCTGTTCCAGACCTTGGGGGACCTGCGGAAGCAGTGGACTGAGTCTGGAGTAGAAACATCCAGATCCACCGTGTGCAGGAAATGGGCTACAGGATGCAAATTTTGCATGTCATTCGGAAATCAAGGTACCAGAGTCTGGAGGAAGACTGGGGAGAGGGAAATGCCTGAAGTCCAGTGTCAAGTACCTACAGTCAGTGATGGTCTGGGGTGCCATGTCAGCTGCTGGTGTTGGTCCACTGTGTTTTATCAAGGGCAGGTTCAATGCAGCTTTGGAGCACTTCATGCTTCCATCTGCTGAAAAGCTTTATGGAGATGAAGATTAATTTTTTCAGCACGACCTGGCACCTGCTCACAGTGCCAACACCACTGGTAAATGGTTTACTGACCATGGTATTACTGTGCTCAATTGGCCTGCCAACTCTCATGACCTGAACCCCATAGAGACTCTGTGGGATATTGTGAAGAGAAAGTTGAGAGACACAAGAATCTGCAAAAGGATTCCTGACCAAGTATTGAGTGCGTAACTGAACATAATTATTTGAAGGTTGACTTTTTTTGTATTAAAAACACTTTTCTTTTATTGGTCTGATGAAATATGCTAATTTTTTGAGATAGGGATTTTGGGTTTTCATGAGCTGTATGCCACAATCATCAATATTAAAACAATAAAAGGCTTGAACTACTTCAGTTGTGTGTAATGAATCTAAAATATATGAAAGTCTAATGTTTATCAGCACATTACAGAAAATAATGAACTTTATCACAATATGCTAATTTTTTGAGAAGGACCTGTATATAAGAGAGCAAACCAGAGGTGATGGTGATGGAAAAAACTTTTCTTGCAATGGCACAAGTAATCCTGAGAGGTAAATTGGTACACTTTCTCATTTGAGTGATATCAGAAATTGTTATAATAAATAAATCCCTTCTATAAGTGTTTGCCAAAAGTGCACTTGTATAACAGGGAAATTGATTTTAACATTAAAGTCCACTTGGGACTGGTTGAGGTTACCAACTGTTGACTGATTGTGACCTCAGTATGAAAGTGGTCATGGCAAGCAACCATAGTCAAAGGCCATCATAACAAAACTATTTGTATCAATTGTAGTCCAACGATCTCAAGGTTTCGGATAGGATCGTCTCGAGGCACAAATCTGGGGAAGGTTACAGAAAAATCTCTGCTGTTTTCAAGGTCGCAATGAGCACAGTGGCTGCCATTATCCTTAAATGGAAGAAATTCGTAACCACCAGGACGCTTCCTAGAGCTGGCCAGCCATCTAAACTGAGTGATCGGGGGGAGAAGGGCCTTAGTCAGTGATGTGACCAAGAACCCGATGGTCATTCTGTCAGAGCTCCAGTGGTTCTCTGTGGAGAGAGGAGAAACTTCCAGAAGGACAACCATCTCTGCAGCAATCCAACAATTAGGCCTTTAAGGTAGAGTAGCCAGGCGGAAGCCACTCCTTAGTAAAACACACATAGCATCCCGTCTGGAGTTTGCCAAAAGGCACTTGAAGGACTCTCAGACCACTCACTCATCTTCTATACCGCTTTATCCTGTATTCAGGGTTGCAGGGACCTGGAGCCTATCCCAGGAGGCTTTGGGCAGGACAGGTTGCCAATCTATCACAGGGCACACACATTCATTCATTCATTCATTTTCTATACCGCTTAACCCTGTGTTCAGGGTCACGGGGGACCTGGAGTCTATCCCAGGAGACTTCGGGCACTAGGCCGGGTACACCCTGGCCAGGGTGCCAATCCATCGCAGGGCACACACATACTACGGACAACTTGGGAACGCCTAACCTGCATATCTTTGGACTATGCGAGGAAACCGGAGTGACCGGAGGAAACCCACAAAGCACAGGGAGAACATGCAAATTCCATGCACACAGAGATGGGAATCAAGCCTGGCCGGGAATCGAACCCAGACCTTGGAGGTGCAAGGCGACAGTGCTAACCACTACACCACCATGCTGCCTGACTCTCAGACCATGAGAAACAAAATTCTCAGGTCTGATGAGACTGTCTGGCCACTCTACTGCAGAGATGGTTGTCCTCCTGGAAGGTTCTCCTCTCTCCACAGAGGACCTCTGGAGCTCTGGCCGGCCAGCTCTAGGAAGTTGGCCGGCCAGCTCTAGGAAGAGTCCTGGTGGTTTCGAACTTCTTCCACTTACAGTTGATAGAGGCCACTGTGCTCATTGGGTCCTTCAAAGCAGCAGAAACTTTTTCTGTAACTTTCCCCAGATTTGCGCTTCGAGACAATCCTATCTCGGAGGTCTACAGACAATTCCTTTGCCTTCATGCTTGGTTTGTGCTCTGACATGAACTGTCAACTGTGGGACCTTATACCGGTGTGTGCCTTTCCAAATCATGTCTTTTCATCATTTTCACCAGATCATCATCAAATTTACCACAGGTGGACTCCAATTAAGCTGCAGAAACATCTCAAGGATGATCAGGAGAAACAGTGTGAATACTTAAGTACATGTGCTTTCTGAAATTTTTTATTTTTTTTTTATAAATTTGTTAAAATCTCAATAATTTTTTTATGTTGTCATTATGGGGTGTTGTGTGTAGAATTCTAAGGAAAATTTTTTTTTAATCCCTTTTAGAATAAGGCTGTGACATAAAATGTGGAAAAAGTGTAGCGCTGTGAATACTTTACGGATGCACTGTAATTGCCAGAATTTTCTGGGACACCTACTCTATATTACTAGTAGTAGTAATATTATTATATTACTATATGTTAAAATGACTACATATTATTATTATTATTATTATTATTATTATTATTATTATTATTTGTCACATGACATTATTTTTTGTTTATGTTGGTTTGTGATGACCATAGAAATATTAGAATATTTTTCCTGTTCAAAGCTAAATTTAATTTCCTATCGTGGTGAATTTGTGTCTGTCAACTGTGCGTGTTCATGGTGTAGTGTGATAAACTGGATAAAATCTCCTACTTTGCACCTAGTGTTACCAGAATAAGGATTGTATTATATTCTAGCAGAATATAAATGAATGCAT
This sequence comes from Channallabes apus, assembly GCA_030522415.1. NCBI lineage: Eukaryota > Metazoa > Chordata > Actinopteri > Siluriformes > Clariidae > Channallabes > Channallabes apus. The sequence continues at coordinate 25,674,431 of CM060108.1, read as the reverse complement.
CAGTGAATGAATAAATGAGAGGGTGATAAAAAAAGTTGGTTATTTGTTTTCAATGGACTAATTACCTCTCTAAACATCATATGCGTCATATCTAGAGTATAACGAAGATATATTGTATATACCATACAATATTATCAAAGAATCCAGTGATCACCACAACAACTGTAGTGTAATAGGTGATGAGGGATTGGTGTTTCGTATGTCATAAACTTTACTACATCATTACATCAATTCCGGCTCATGGTGAAAAACAATCAGGAAGGGTGGGCTCTTCAACAGCACTTTGTACCTTTTATAGCACTGTGAATTGGTTGCGTTGGTTTTTAGTGTACATTAGTGTGTGGATTAGGGTGATTTTGATTTGTGCCACTATGTCTTTTTCATGGAGAACTTATTTAATTATTCTGGTCTTATGCCAAGGTAAGAGAATAACTTTAATTGTTTATAATATAACTTACTACAACTGAAATGTTTCATATATCATGTTTATTAAATGTCTGAGTAAGAAAATCAGCAGATCTATCTAATTAACATGGAGAGCTTAGGAGAATAGCTGTGGGCCGTTTGACTTTAAACCACTGTTTCATAACTCTGGTTCTGGAGGGTTTAACTTCTAAATTTTGACCATTAATAGAACAAAAAACAGCTGCATTTTTTTTTCTTTTCGTGTGGACTTATTTTTAAGTTTTATTATTTATTTTAGATTAATCATGAGCACCGTCGCCTTGCACCTCCAGGGTCTGGGTTCGATTCCCCGGCCAGGCTCGATTCCCGTCTCTGTGTGCATGGAGTTTGCATGTTCTCCCCGTGCTTGGTGGGTTTCCTCCGGGTACTCCGGTTTCCTCCCACAGTCCAAAGATATGCAGGTTAGGCTAATTGGCGTTCCCAAATTGACCATAGTGTGTGAATGAGTGTGTGAATGTGCATATGAGTGTGTGCCCTGCGATGGATTGGCACCCTGTCCAGGGTGTACCCCGCCTAGTGCCCGAAGTCTCCTGGGATAGGCTCCAGGTCCCCGCGACCCTGAATAGAGGATAAAGCGGTACAGAAGATGAATGAATGAATGAATGAATGAATGAATGAAGATTAATCATGATATTGAAGCAATGCATACAGTGATTTAAACTGAAGAAAAAAAGAGTTGTTGAAAAGTTGCACAATAGGTAGAAAATAAGGCCATGAGTTTTAAGTATGCTTTTGGACATACATACAATACCACATAGGTTTCAAGTTTAAAATTTCAGTAGAGAATTTATGATTAATGTGTGTGTAATAGGCTTGTGGTATTGCCAAAAATACTGTAGCAAGCCCTACTGCACCATTAACGAATGCGCAGTGCCAGTGGTTATATACTGTATGGATTTCTTCTTACACTTTGACTTGTTTATCTGCCTAATGCAACCAAAGCCATAAACCCCTGTTTGATTACTAAGGCTGTAGCACGCTCCACTGTCAGCATTAATACATGCTAAGCGCTACTGGCAAATCTTTAAGTGACAACTAAAGACCTGTCTGTTTCTTAGTCATTTGTACCATAGTAACCAGTGTAAGGCGCTATCCAATGACAGAATCTTTAAAGCACTTTTGTAAGTCACTCTGAACAAGAGCATCTGCCAAATGCCTAAATGTAAATGTACTGGTTCTCCATGGATGCTGAATACCAATCAGCCATATCTGCCTAACACAATCAGAACAAGAGCACAATCCACATCCTTTGCTACATTAAATTTATATAAATTCCACCAATATTAAATCCCAAGGACAGAGAGGATTTTTCTTTCACTAGAGAAAAGGGGGAAAAATAACATGGTGAAAGCATTCATTGTAGACAAAAAGGAAACCCGAGATTAAAAAGGAATCTCCAAGTGCCTTTCATGTTTTGTCTGTGTTCAGTGGTGTCCAGGATAGACAAAAATGGCTCTTTGACATCCACAAACTGCTTGCTTCCTAACATGAAATTAATTGCAAACGGTTGTTGTTTTTATGCCTTTGCATGTCCAGTCCATGGTGTGGTGATCCAGAACAGCTTTTATGTTTTGCCTCAAATTCTGATGCTCGCATTTAGAACTAGTTGTATATACAGTGCCATGAAAAAGTATTTGTACTTTCCTGATTTTTTTTTTCATTTGTCACACTTAAATTATTCAGATCATCAAATCAATCAAGTTAACAAAGATACTGTAACTGGAGGCTGAATAAAAACAATTCTGAGAAGAATGGGCCAAAATTTCAGATTTCAAATTTTATAGCAGAACGTGAAAGACATGTGAAACATGTGAAAGACTCATTGCCTGTTATAACAAATGCTTAATTGCAATTGTTGTCACCAAGGGTGGCACAAAAAGTTAAATGTGGACAAGTGTGACAAATATGAAAAAAAAAAAAATCAGGAATGAGCAAATACTTGTTCATGGCACTGTATGAAATAGAACAGGTTAAAAAAAGTCATTTACTTAATTGATAGTGTTTTGATTTGTAACAACAAGAAAGATTTTTATTGTTTCACAACAGCTGTGACAACATCTTTAACAACAGCTATCCCAGATGTAGCCACATCAATTAGTGACTCAACCGTAACCGGTGAGATTTTAACAACTATAATCGATGTAACCACATCAACTAGTGACTCAACCGTAACAGCCGAGATTTCAACAGCAAGTTCACCCGATGTAATCACATCAACTAGTGACTCAACCGTAACAGCCGAGATTTCAACAGCAAGTTCACCCGATGTAACCACATCAACTAGTGACTCAACCGTAACAGCCGAGATTTCAACAGCAACTTCACCCGATGTAACCACATCAACTAGTGACTCAACCGTAACAGCCGAGATTGTAACAACAATTACACCCGATGTAACCACATCAACTAGTGACTCAACCGTAACAGCCGAGATTTCAACAGCAAGTTCACCCGATGTAACCACATCAACTAGTGACTCAACCGTAACAGCCGAGATTTCAACAGCAACTTCACCCGATGTAACCACATCAACTAGTGACTCAACCGTAACAGCCGAGATTTCAACAGCAACTTCACCCGATGTAACCACATCAACTAGTGACTCAACCGTAACAGCAGAGATTTCAACAGCAACTTCACCCGATGTAACCACATCAACTAGTGACTCAACCGTAACAGCAGAGATTTCAACAGCAACTTCACCCGATGTAACCACATCAACTAGTGACTCAACCGTAACAGCCGAGATTTCAACAGCAAGTTCACCCGATGTAACCACATCAACTAGTGACTCAACCGTAACAGCCGAGATTTCAACAGCAACTTCACCCGATGTAACCACATCAACTAGTGACTCAACCGTAACAGCCGAGATTGTAACAACAATTACACCCGATGTAACCACATCAACTAGTGACTCAACCGTAACAGCCGAGATTTCAACAGCAAGTTCACCCGATGTAACCACATCAACTAGTGACTCAACCGTAACAGCCGAGATTTCAACAGCAACTTCACCCGATGTAACCACATCAACTAGTGACTCAACCGTAACAGCCGAGATTTCAACAGCAACTTCACCCGATGTAACCACATCAACTAGTGACTCAACCGTAACAGCAGAGATTTCAACAGCAACTTCACCCGATGTAACCACATCAACTAGTGACTCAACCGTAACAGCAGAGATTTCAACAGCAACTTCACCCGATGTAACCACATCAACTAGTGACTCAACCGTAACAGCCGAGATTTCAACAGCAACTACACCCGATGTAACCACATCAACTAGTGACTCAACCGTAACAGCCGAGATTTCAACAGCAACTTCACCCGATGTAACCACATCAACTAGTGACTCAACCGTAACAGCCGAGATTTCAACAGCAACTTCACCCGATGTAACCACATCAACTAGTGACTCAACCGTAACAGCCGAGATTTCAACAGCAACTACACCCGATGTAACCACATCAACTAGAGACTCAACCGTAACAGCCGAGATTGTAACAACAATTACACCCGATGTAACCACATCAACTAGTGGCTCAACCGTAACAGCCGAGATTGTAACAACAATTACACCCGATGTAACCACATCAACTAGTGACTCAGCCGTAACAGCCGAGATTTCAACAGCAACTACACCCGATGTAACCACATCAACTAGTGACTCAACCGTAACAGCAGAGATTTCAACAGCAACTACACCCGATGTAACCACATCAACTAGTGACTCAGCCGTAACAGCAGAGATTTCAACAGCAACTACACCCGATGTAACCACATCAACTAGTGACTCAGCCGTAACAGCAGAGATTTCAACAGCAACTACACCCGATGTAACCACATCAACTAGTGACTCAGCCGTAACAGCAGAGATTTCAACAGCAACTACACCCGATGTAACCACATCAACTAGTGACTCAGCCGTAACAGCAGAGATTTCAACAGCAACTACACCCGATGTAACCACATCAACTAGTGACTCAGCCGTAACAGCAGAGATTTCAACAGCAACTTCACCCGATGTAACCACATCAACTAGTGACTCAACCGTAACAGCCGAGATTGTAACAACAATTACACCCGATGTAACCACATCAACTAGTGACTCAACCGTAACAGCCGAGATTGTAACAACAATTACACCCGATGTAACCACATCAACTAGTGACTCAACCGTAACAGCCGAGATTTTAACAACTACTACACCCGATGTAACCACATCAACTAGTGACTCAACCGTAACAGCCGAGATTTCAACAGCAACTTCACCCGATGTAACCACATCAACTAGTGACTCAACCGTAACAGCCGAGATTTCAACAGCAACTTCACCCGATGTAACCACATCAACTAGTGACTCAACCGTAACAGCCGAGATTTCAACAGCAACTTCACCCGATGTAACCACATCAACTAGTGACTCAACCGTAACAGCCGAGATTTTAACAACTACTACACCCGATGTAACCACATCAACTAGTGACTCAGCCGTAACAGCCGAGATTTTAACAACTACTACACCCGATGTAACCACATCAACTAGTGACTCAACCGTAACAGCCGAGATTGTAACAACAATTACACCCGATGTAACCACATCAACTAGTGACTCAACCGTAACAGCCGAGATTTCAACAGCAACTTCACCCGATGTAACCACATCAACTAGTGACTCAGCCGTAACAGCCGAGATTTCAACAGCAACTTCACCCGATGTAACCACATCAACTAGTGACTCAACTGTAACAGCCGAGATTTCAACAGCAACTTCACCCGATGTAACCACATCAACTAGTGACTCAGCCGTAACAGCCGAGATTTCAACAGCAACTTCACCCGATGTAACCACATCAACTAGTGACTCAACCGTAACAGCCGAGATTTCAACAGCAACTTCACCTGATGTAACCACATCAACTACTGACTCAACTGTAACAGCCGAGATTGTAACAACAATTACACCCGATGTAACCACATCAACTAGTGACTTAACCACAACAGGTGGGACTTCAACAACAACTACAACCGATGTAGCCACATCAACTAGTGACTCAATTTCAACAACTACTACACAACAGTCTCTTACAACAATAACAACTACTATCACAAAACAACCTGTAGAATGTGAAAATGGTGGAACTCCAGCAGGCACTGGTTGTTACTGCCCCCCTGGTTTTACAGGAAGGTTATGCAACACTGTTGAACAGGAAATCACAATTCCAGGTATATTAAAGTAATTACAATACAAATTCCCAATTTAAATTCAGTTTTGTTATCAGCAAAATGTCAATGAGGGCACTGTCTGTTCTTAGATAAAAAAAAATAATTTAGTGTTTTTAATCAGATTTATTTTTGTTACATCATAATGAACTACCCCAATTTTAATATTGGAAATCCTTCTGTTTCAGAAACTATTGAAAGGAAAATCATTGCAGACATGGATATCAACGAGATATATACTGATAACTTAGGAAATCCATCCACAGAAGAATACAAAGATTTTACAAAAAACTTCATTGATCAGGTTATCATATTATCTTATATAAAATTACAGATGATCTAATCCTTAAAATGCTGAAATTACTGGCAATTTGTATACTGTATAGAGTAAACATTTTTAAACAAATAAGATCCACAAACCAATAAAACTAAATATTTTTTATGTTTCACAAATTAATAATTGTTTACAAGTATGTTTGTAGTACACAGACACACTGGACCTGCATTTATTTGTTGATTGCTCTAGGGAAAACAGCATCCACTCCTTAATTTTGAGAATTCTCAAACAACTCATGAAAATCAACCCAGATCCACTGAAGAGAATCACCACAAATGCTGAGACCACCAATTAATATTTCAAAGTTACAAACAAATCCTACAATACCTTAAACTACTTAAACATATAAACTAAAGTTCTAAGTGTATTAGTTGTCCCTTAAGCACTGAGACCCATTAGCATATACTGTATACTTAAAAAAAATAAATTTGTGCAAACAGATCACGATTTGTCTTCAAGGAATAGATGACCCTGTATTTAACACTGACCACTTGTGGTCTAATCAGTCAAGATGCATGTTAATACCAGTTGTAAACTCTGCCTAAAATACCTATTGTTAATCTATAAAGGTCATTGTCTGCAATAGTTGTCACACCAAAATATGTTACAACTGAAATTTTTTTTTTATTTCTTACAGATGACACCATACTATAACAGCAATATCAAGGGGTTCTTAAACATAGTAAACATAACACTGAGGTATATCTACTCATTTATAAACAACTACTAGGAATAACTTCATTCAAATAAAATACTTCTTAGCCACAAATCAGCCATAACATTAAAACCATTAACATTAAACCCATCTAGAGTTTTGCTGTGGTATCTGACGCCAGGCCATAGCAGATTTTTTACCATCTGTAAATTGCAAGGTCGGGCCTCCATGGATCAGACTTGCTTGTTCAGCATCTACCATGGCTGCTTAATTTAATTGTGATCTGGGGAATTTGAAGGCCAGATCAACAACCTCAAACTCTTTGCCCACTAAACCTCATTTCTTTTTATCATAAATCTTTCTACCATAGCCATCATTGACTATTTGTGCTACATTAGCTTTTTTTGGGGATCAGACTGGACAGACTGGCCTTTGGTCCCCACAGATATAAACAAGCCATGGGTGCCCATAAGCCTGTCACCAGTTTACTGGTATGTAATTGATAATCAGTCTTATTCAATTCACTTGGCAGTGGTGTTAATGTTATGACTGTTTGGTGTATAATTGTTGAAAAATGCAATCCTCTGTAAACAAATATTTTAGACACAAAAAATTTTAATCTTATTGTCTTTTTAAACAACAGTGAAGGAAAAACTTTCAAGAGGCAAATGTGGAGTAAGTGGATAGAGAAGAAAAATTCTGGTCCTAAAAGGTAAGCATATTAAAACACATCTTAAAAAAGGTAATTGTTTGGAAACTTATAAATTTTTATATTTACCATTTACCGTCAGTATTAATATCTACATTTTTGACATCTCCATAAATTTATCCAATTTTATCCCCAGTGTGAATGTTAAGCATGATATTGTTGTAGAAGTTAAAACCATCAATGCTGATGACTCCTATGAGGACATTTTAAAGAATGTTGAAAGTGCTCTTAATTCGGTTACAAACTGTAGTACCACAACAACGGGTATGTTTTCGTTATTGTGCCATTTATATTTTACATGTTTACAAGCGTTTAAAAAAAAAAATCTAAATAAATAAATACCCTAAAGCATTTTTCTTTCTCCAGCCTGCCCTAACTTTAATGTTTATGATGCCCATGCCACCGGAACTCCAATAAATGGAACAGGTTCAGTACATTGAGAACCTAGCCTCTTATACTGAAAACATACTCCTCCCTAGAATATACATTTTGAATCTTAAATCTGCTTTACATTTCCTTTATTATTAGAGATTTGTGATGAGGCTACAGCAAATCTTTCTGAGGACTATCGTAAATATTTCACTCTTGTCACTGTGAAAGGCAAACTAACATGTGTCACCCAATGTCATCCTATTCATCCTGAAACAAAGACTTGCAACAACAAAGGCACCTGTGCAGTTACAAAGAAAGGACCAGAATGCTAGTGAGTTCTTCTTTTATTTTAACTAAATTAACTAAATTAATTATTTTAAAAACTTAAAATTCTACTAGATTAATACTAGAATTTGATGTATAATGTATATTTATTTAATCTTGCAAACATGCTGATGTGAAAACAGTTTTAAAATGTAAAGAAAACGTAATTTAATAATTCTTATGCAAAGTGCTAAATCGTGTATCATTTTGTGCATTCTAGCTGTTCTCAGTCAAGTGAAAACTGGTATCTTGGAAATGATTGTGGTTACCAAGTTCACAAAGTGGGCTTTTATGCTGGAATGGCAGTTGCCGCTGTGTTTTTGGTATTAGCTATAGCCGTGCTTTCAGCATATGTTTTATTTAATAAAAGGAAAGAGAAAAGGTATGAAGTTTGTATGTTTGCATGTTTGCATAAGTTTGCATTTGTATGTCTTGTATGTTTTAAATATTAATGGTGTGCAAAAAATGTTTATGGCACATGCAAGGCCCTTCATGTCCACCTTACTCCTCTTGTTAAACTTCGCAGGAATAAAGACAGTAAGGAAGCTCTTGTGAATCAGTGGATTGACGATGACATTGAGTGGCCCTCACAAAAAAGAACAAACATATCTCATTCAGGTACCAAGATGCAAGTATATCATTAAGTACTAATAATTTAACTATTAGAATCTATACACCCAATTAATTGGATTTTATGTTACTTGGGAATTTTGTTGTTGCTACTACCAGTTAAATGAATGAAAATCACATTTTATTGCAGCTGTTAATGAAGCATATGATAATACTGCACGATCAAACAAGAACTTCTACGATCAGAGTACCACAACACAAAAAACAGCCGCTCCGACAAATCCTTCTTCCTCCAAATTCAGTTTACCTCAGGATGGAATTTCACTTCAGTCTGTCCACAGAAATCATCCTGTAAGTACAGAACAGTCCATAGATGACCCAAGTGCAAATAAAATTATATGACAGGTAATAGCAATAAATCCTGAAGTATTGAAGTAAATCTTTGTCCTGTAGCTTGAACAGTTGAAGCCTATCATATGAATATCAGATGACACCCTCATAATTTTAAACAAAAATGAAACTAGTCACCAAGAGTAACTAGACAACATATAAAATTTTACTTGAATGTAATGACAGAAATCCTTAAAAGAAAGTCTATAAAGTGTCAGTAGGCAACAAATATTACAAACTTGAAGGCAACTATCCTATCTTATTAACTAACTACATAAAAGCTTTCATTGATTTGTAAAAACTGGTAACGTGAAGACTAAAATTCTTCACATTGAAATTAATAAAATTTAAAAAATCTGCTTGAACTCAAAAGACAGAGGTAATTAAATTATAGTCAAAATAAAACTCTTAAAGCAGTAGCTAAAATATTTTTTCTGATCTGCAATGTTATTTATTATATATGTGCTTAGTCTTTTTTAAAAATTCAATGAAAATAAAATGTATGAGCATTAATATAATAATAATAATAATAATAATAATAATAATAATACATAAAGACAAATCTGATATGTAAAGTTGGGATAAATGTTGAAAGTAGTTTGAGTACTAATGTTCTAGATATGTTACAGTTCAGGTATGTACTAATCTGTAATCAACACATTTATACTTATAAAAATATTTGTGTGTTCAACAGATGAGAAACGGCGAACCTGAGATCTTCAACTTTATTTCAAGGCCAGAAATGTATAACTCTTCTGTGTGATGTGTAACACTCCAGACAAGATGATTATTTAATTTTTTGCTACAATATTCCAGAGACTATTCAAAACACTTATTTGCAGCTTGCATTTTTTAGTTTCTGATAACTAAAAGTAATGATTGAGTGTCAATATATAAGAAGCACTTTTGGTAGATCAAAAACATGAAAAAAGTATAAATGTTGTGTATTAATTAAAAACATAGACTACATATATTTTGCACTATTGTACTGTATATTTAATAATTTCTTTATTAATAGTGTCTCACAACTATTGTAAAGTAACTGTTTTGAGTCATTTCCATTATTTATTTCTTAAAAATAAAAATGTGATTAAAAGTTATAAAGTATTTCACAATTCAATTTCCTTTAATGTATCATGTTACTTTTATTTGAAAGATTTGAAAAGTCATAAGAATAGAGCACAGTATTCAATAGCAGGCAAAAATAATCAGTGTTTCTTTCAGAAATAAGGATGGTTCATTTGACATTTCATGACTTGTATTTAGAAAAGTTCAGGTTAATTAAATTTTGTATACAGTACATAGTAGAACATATTCACTTTATGGAAAAGGGGAGGCTGGCCTCAAGACTTCTTCACTTCTTCTTGACCATGTTACATGAGAGGCCTAACGCATATGTGACTTATTCAGTTTATGAATGTTTGCTCAGAATAAGATAAGATTAAGAGCAATTTAACTGAAAGCAATACAGGTTTCGTTTGTCACACCTTGCAGATAAGATAATCTAAAATAGAATACAATGGTACAAAATAATTGAGGTTTAGTGCTTTTTGTGCAATCTACTGTAACTTTATACATTAAACTAAATACAGTATGAGACTGCTTGCGAAACCAAAAGCACTATGAAATTAGGAAGCCATTTCAAAAAGAAGTCTAATTTTTTTTTACATTATTGTTTATTTATTTCCAAAACTGGTGTTACATAGTATTTTCTTTTTTTATGGCATGCTGATCCTGCATTCTTGTACCATAGAAAAACTCAGAATGATTGGAACAAGTGTTCTCAAACTTAATATTCAAAGGATCAGATCTGGTCTGGAAAGGTTGGTGATAAAACATTTTACTTTTATTAATTTAAGAAGACTTTTATTAAACTAATTTTGAAGTAAAAGTTACATGATGCCAGGGAGCAATTCAGATGTCACATCTAAAATGACGTGGGAAATGCAAGCCATGTCGCTTTCTACTTTTTTCAGGCCATACTTCAAGATGTAAACCACTCATCAGCAACAAGGTTTTGTTTCTTTGACAAGGAAGTAAAATATTTTATGCACAGTTGCAAAATCACACCTTGTAAAATTAAGAGTACAGCTTCATGGAATGTAATCAAGCAGCCACACAGCAGTAAAGCATAATGACAGACTGGTTATGTAAGCACCGCTGGGCTGTTACTTCTCTGCAAGTCCAATTCATGAAAAGCATGGGGGGAAAAAATTCTGATATAAATGGAAACTGTACATGACAAGTACAGTTTTAGTTTAAGCTGGGAGTTCGACAAAGACAAGTCAACACCACATTTTTTTTTAAGTTTACAAATTTACACTGTTTTATGGTCAATAAATCAGACACCACTCAGATATACTGGAGACTAAGCAAAACAATTAAAGTTCTTTACTACTTGACACATGAGCCACACTTGTCTGATCCACATATTTCTCAAAGTTTACACAACTGGAATAATTAAATAAAAACATTTATTAAACAAAATTGTGTTCTTTGGTAACAAAAAAAATACAACAAAAAAGAATCCAGAAACAGAAATGTATTAGAAACATTTGTAAAGAATATTGCACTAATAACTTATTTAAAGCACTTAGAAATAATGAAACAATGCCAGTTTTTTGTTATTTCTAAATTAAATTAAATTATTATAATACACATCTTAAATATCACTGGTTTTGAGTTGAAGTAGAGCTGCTTGTTTTACTCTGCTTGGGTTCTTGCCTTTTCAGGAGGGTTATTGGCACTATGAACGGATTAAGTGGGCATAGACCAACAGTGGCCCAATCCCTTTCACCCTTTGATAGGTTTATTGCAGGTGATTGGCCTGGAAAATCCCCAGCTGTGACTTGCTCGGTTACTGTTCCTTTTTTAACAGGTTCCTGCTCTGTAGTCTGCGCACACTGTGTTTTTACAGAAACACCAGATCCTTCAGCATGCTGATCAGCTCTGCAGGTTTGCTGTTCTGTTATGTTAGTTACAACAGAACTGGCAACTGCAGGTCCCTGATCTGTGCCAAAGCTCACTGCAGGTGTGTTCAGACGGGTGTGAACTTGAAGCAAATGATGCTGTAGTTCCTTACAGTCCAGCAAGGGGAGCTCTTCAGGCAACGACATCAACAGGTCCAAAAGTACTGCACTTTCTTAGAATATTAAAAGAGAAATAAGTTGTAATATTTTATATACAAACACTTCACCTTATTCACTTTTGTAAAATTCATGCCATCTAGAGCTAATAGCATACTGTATGTCTGTCCATCCAGGAAACTTGCAATTGTTACAATGGTGACGAATGTATTTATACCCATTTTTACAACCATGGTAGGATCTCTGGTCAAAATTCACACACTCTGGGCAACTTCAAAATGCCAATTAGCCTAATCTGTAGGTCTTTAAACTATGGGAAGAAACAAGAGGACCCAGAGGAAACCCATCCCTCATGGGGAGAACATGCAAATTCCATGCACAAACAGGCGGGAATAAAACCTGGTCCCGAGAGGTGCAAGGCAACAATGCTCACCACTACGCCAATAGCAAATTATTTATATACAGTGGTACCTTGGCACACAAGCACGCAATCTTAAAAATGTTCGCCTTAAGAACTAAAATTTGCAAGAAATTTGCCTTGGCATGTTAAGCATTTTCGGGATATGCGCGACAGAACCAAGCTGAATGCTAGGCGAAGGCTAAGTTGTCTGTACGTTTGGGAGCCTTTCAAATCTTGTTTGCATCAGTAGAAAGCCATGTGAAGCGAGTTTACATATATTTTGTCATTTACAGTTTTTTTTGTTGCAAGATTTAGTGAAGACAGAACCATACCAGAAATTTTTTAACCTGCTTTGTTATAAGAATATCCCTCATGGTGATAGCCATAAAAAACAATAATATGGAGCTATGCATCATTTTAGGAAGAATACATACCCATAGCAGTAAGAGGCTGAGTGTGTTTTTCAAGAACGATGTTGGCCATAAATTGGTAAATCTTCTCAAAATCCACCACACTCTTCCCCCCCAATGGTGTATACTGCCAGGCTTTCTCAGGCTGTCCACTTTCCGGTTGCTTATCCGGCTGATCAGTGTCTGTTGTGTGCGACAGTGCAGGAGTAGACACAGCACTCAAAGCAGGCGCTGGTGAAGGTGCTGGTTTTGAGGCACGTTGAATCAGGGGTGATTTAGGGGAGGCTGATATGGATGGCAAAGCAGGGTCTTTGTCTGTCACAGTTTTTTGTAACTCACTACACTCCCCTTCAGCAACAGCAGGTGGAGATGTTATTGTGGTGGTTTGGGCAGAGGAGCTGCGAGCTGCATCCTTCCCATGTAACTGAGGAGTTTTACAGGCTTGTCCAGATGAGTTAGGTTGGGATTTCGGGGTCAACTTCTGGGGAATGTTGCGCATGCCGCTGGCTAGAGGACAGTGAGAGTCAGTAGTACGTGGAGGGTCTGAATGGCGGAGACTGCAAGGCTCTGTAGCAGCAATTACCAGCATCTGATAGTACAAAAAAATAAATAATTCAATATAAACACTGCCACCCAACACATGTAAATGAGATTAAGAGGAACAGTGGTGTCCAAATGTCTGAGAACAACAATGAAAATGCATAGAGGTTTTTCTTCTTTTAAGCACTCCTGACCACTACAGCCTGGGAACATCCTGCAGTTTTTGGAGTTGCTCTGACTCAGTCCGCTAGCCATTGCACTTTGTCTCTTCTCAAAGTCACTCAAATCCTTATTCTTACCCATTTCTTCTGCTTCTAACATCAAAAAAAGAAAGTTTACTTGCTGCCTAATACTGTATATCTCACTCACTTCCCGGTGCCATTGTAACTAGATATTGAAAATGTATCTACTGTGAGAACGGCCAAGTTGTGATGGTTTAAGGACTGCGTAAGAGCAACTGAGCAATGGGGAGCAAATGCTGGCCCAAGTAGTCCAATCCAATAGAAGCGCTACAATAACTCAAATTAAGGAAAATGTTAATGCAGGATCAAATAGAAAAGTCATCAATGTTTTGGTGGCAAATGGGGACTTGGACACAATATTAGGTGGGTGGACATAATGTCATAGCTGATAAGTGTACATACACATACAAAATCAAGTGACAAATTCTTTAAAAATTATTATTTTATCACAAACACTAAAAAAATGCACATTTTCACAATGACATACTTGAGAAAATGCAAAAGATATCGTTTCCTCATGGACACCTGCCATTCTGTGTGCTAGTTCTGCCCATATTTCCGTTGGTTTTTTGGTTTTTCGTTCCTCTTGTCTCTCTTTTTGGACCTGAAGATACACCCGATTCACCACACCCCTCCTCAAGAACTTTATCACATTCTGTATCTGAAAGCACAGAAATCACAGCACAGGACACACTTGTTTTTCAGGTGCAGGTCTTTAACAACTTTTTTTGTCTGTTCAAAGATTTGTTGGAAAAACACATACCTGAAGCACAGACCATTTCGGAGTTTTCTTTTGAAGTTCCAAATAATCCAACTCTTTATTTATTCCTTTCTGTTGTTTCAGTGCAAGCAGAAGGTTCCTCTGTTCCAGACGATGACACCCAGGGCGAAACCTTCTTACTGGTTCCGTTTTCTTTAGATCTAATAAACGAGCCGGCAAGATCCGGTGACGTGATGGAGGCTTCATTGTGACTGAAAAACAGATATTTTTATTATTATTAATATTATTATAGTACTCATGGTAGCTTAGTGGACCAACGTCCGGGTTTGATTTCCGCTTCAAGGTCTGTGTGGATGTTCCTCCCCGTGCTTGTTGACTTTCCTCAGAGTATTCCGGTTTCCTCCCACAGTCCAAAAACATACAGGTTTGGCGTTCTCAAATAACCTGTAGTGTGTGAATGCGTGTGTGAATGTTGAGGCTATAAAATGGGAATAAATACAATATTAAATCACCATTGGCCCTAGTTAGACTCCAGAGGTTCCTATGGATGGATGGTGTCTATGTGAGGTTGGGTGAAAACTAAAAAGGAGGGGTTTGTCAGGGTGTCACTAAGTATTGGTAAAATAATTAAGTTTGGAAATCCCCTCTTGTACTCTACATTACTCCAACACATTATTTAACTGCTTGACTAGTAAATAACGTACGATTCGGACCTATACCTACATAAAGTTACTTTCCGGGAAATAATAGTTTGCTATAATAAAACTTGACAACTAATATGTTCATGAGAACTTGCGAAACAGTTAATCAATCTAATCTACAGCTCAGTGAAAATCAGCTAGTCTCACTAATTATACCGTTTCGAATCAATACAGAGAAAAATACCAGTGCTTGTCAAATATTAAAACTTACTAAGCTGGTGATGAATAACTGCACAGATATTGCAGGTTTTTTTTTTTTTTTTTTTTTTTACAGTATGTTGAAACGTAGCTAGAGAATTCTTCTTCTTTTGTTTCGCCTGCTGGTGCTGCTGCTTCTTCTTCTTCTTGATCATTTAGTAACTACGTAATGGTGTACGTAATGGTTACTGCCATCTACTGGAATGGAGTGTGAACAGGGCAACATGGCATGAATAACTATGTGCTACTTCACAACAATCTCTACTTTACCAATCTTTTTCTCATTAGATATTAAATGGAAAATGTAATAAGTATCTCCATTACTTTTCTGTAGCAGATTTTGAAGATTAAAGAGCATTATTAGCTTTGTTCTTGTAGCAGTTCCTTCTTCTCAGCACAGTAAAACATGGTCTAAAGATTCTTCTGGTTCACAAACTCCAACCTTTTATAATTTATTGTATTTGCCTATTTTAAATAGTCTACTGTTTAGTACAGGATGATTACCATTTTCTCACGCCAACCGTTCTTGAATCTGGTTACATGATGGCTTAGTGGTTAGCAATGTGGCCTTGCACTTCCAAGTCAGGGGGTTTGATTTCCACCTCAGTTCTGTGTGCATGTTCTCCCCATGCTTGGTGGGTTTCCTCTAATGATGGCCAGATGAAGCTTCATTTAGGTGTCGAGGCTACCCAACCAGTTGTTTCACCAAAATGCTTATTCATGGAGCTTCATTCAAGGTACATTTACATATAATCATCTTGTAATGTTAATATTGATCTTGTGAATTGATCCACTTTTTTTTTAAACTGCTCCAATTTTCTTTTAATTCCCTATATTGGCACTGCAGCATCTATATGTAGCACTTACACAGTGTTGCCCTGAAATACCCCTTACAGACAGTGGAAGAACTATTCTATTAACAGAACTTTCCCAAATGCAGGACCACTGCAGTGTGTAGAGTTGCAGGCAACTCATCAGACAGCAGGGGCCACTAGGAAATGAAAAGTGAGCTCCCCTTTGATACAATCTGAGGAAGAACAGCAGCCAAGAGTCTGACTGCTCAGTCCAGCAGAAAGGAGAAAACATCTTTATAGTGTTACTGCCACATAAATCCACCAAACCAATCAGCCATAATATCACAATGCTAAACATCATGCCCCCTATTGCTTAAGTACCCCTTGTGCCATTGGGTTGACTCTGGCCCATCGGGGAATGACTCCAGAAGACCTCTGTGGGTGTGCTGTTTTGTCTGGAACCAGAACAATAGCAGCGGATATTTTGTGTGCTGAGGGATCCGGAGTGGGTCCTTCATGTTTCGAATGGCCAAATTATTGGCCTGCAACAAGCAAAGACAGGAGATTGCAGGAATAACTGGAATTTGATTAAAAATACATTATAGAAATATAGTGTGGAACCATCAACTGTGATTAGAGATTTTTAAACACATGGTGAATTGCCACAAAAGAAAAACTGACAGTAGAAATAACAGCTATATTTAATTGTGAAAGTACTGTAAGAACATTTCCACATAAACACAATTCAAAGAACTCACTAGATAAGGACTAAACCACCCTATAATCATAAGAAAATTGCTTAATGAGACTAAATTGAAAGAAAAAAAATCTATGAGTCCAGATTTACAATATTTTAGAGCAATGCATGAAGGACTCTAAAGTTTTTGAGGAAAGAAGTCCAAAATGAGTTGGGGAATCATAATAAAGAGCTGAAGAGGACAGGTTCTAAAACATGTCATGTGTAGCTTTGAGAGAGAAAGGGAGAGAGAGAACATAGATTGTTATTTATGCTTTTAACAAATAATGGTTAAAGGAAATGTGCCCAGTGTACAGAATGCAAGCAGAGTCTGGAACACTAATCAGAAGGCTATTCCATAACTCTGGGGATTTATAAGAAAAAGTTCTGGCCCCCCTGGCGTAGCTTTCACTGTACTACCCAGATAGCACACTGCTGAAGGGCCAACATTGGGCCAAAGGCAGTGCATACGTTGATATCAGTGGATCCCAACATCGGTTCATTGTTGGCCTTTAAGCTTGTAGTATTTTACAATTAATAAAAATTTCAATCTGATTCAATGCAGTGTGGATCAACTGAGGCAATATGCTCATATACTTTGGTTCAGTTCGGGACTCTGGACTTCATTCTGGACTAACTGGAAATCTTCATGTGTATACTGGAACATCCAGATACCAAGGCATCACTGTAATACAACTTGTGGTGACATTATAGTATTTCCTATGTTATAAATATTTCTGATATGAATAAGATATCTTAGTCATATTACCCATGGGTTAAAAATAACTTACTAATCCATGCTCATTGTGAAGTATGCACTCCTGTTCTACAGTAAGTGTTTGGACCAATTTTACCTTATAATTTAAAATAAAGCTTGCTCAGTTCATGTATGGCGCTGATTGTCTGACAGCCTAAATTACCCATGTTTGAATTAGTTTTTCTGGATTTATGTAGTAACAATAACCTATAGCCTGCATTTGTGTCCTCCTTCCAATCGGACCAAGCACATGTTGTTCTTATGCAAGTGCTTCAATTTTGTCAAAATTTAGTAGAAGGAAGTTAATAAGCATCTAGTCTCTAAAGTCCCTTACACATTACTCAGTTTATTAAAATGGTGATAGAAACCACAGGGTGATCAAAAGATAGTAGGTTGTTAGCATCCCCTGGCCCATAAGTGTTACTTAAAACATTTCCAGTGGGTAAAAATTTAACTAAAAGGGAAACTTAAATTTAACCCAGTGAAATGTAATTTTTTTTTTACTGGATGATCAATTAAACATACAAAACAACTAAAATTAACAACAAATAGTAAAAGCAGCAAAAATACTAACAAATAATAACCCTTTAAATATTACATATTATATAATGTTTAGAGAGGAGTGATTATATAATGTTTAGAGGGGGATTAATCCAAGCACTATAGAAACAAATATGTATTGAGTCATCATTTAAAGATACAGTCAAAGAGCCATCTGTACATACATCTAGAGGAAGTTCATTTTACTACCTAGCTGCCAGAACAGAAAAGAGTCTGGATGAATGTCTACCTTGATCCCTGAGAGATGGTGGGATCCGGCGAGCAGTGCTGGAAGATCAGAGGGAATGTGATGTGGTGCATGGTGTGATTAGAGCTGAGGGGTAAGTGGGTGCTGGGCCATTTTTAGCTTTCTAGGCAAGCATCAGGGATTTGAATATGATGCGGGCAGCTACAGGAAGCCTTTGCAGAGAGTGGAGAAGTGGAGTAGTGTGGGAGAACTTGGGAAGGTTGAAAATGCAGCTGCATTACACTTAAAATAAATGGCGGGGTGGGTTTTATTTACAGTAATTTAATTTACAATATACAGTACCCCAGAACGCCCTGCCTCACAAATTTTCACCTTAAGAGCTGAAATTTTGCCTTGGCATACAAAGTATTTCATCATACAAGCAACTGAACCAAGCCGAACCCAATGCTGGCTAGGTTTTGTGTATGTCCAGGAGCCATTTTAACTTGTTTTTGTCAGGGTAAAGCCAAGCAAATTGAGTTTACATATTTTTTTGTGTTTATTTTTCCATTTTGTGCAAAATTTTGTGAAAACATTGAACAATACATCCCAACAATGTTAGCAAGGACAGTAGCAAGAAGAAAGGAGAACCAGTTTCTTTTTTTAATGCAGCCAGTGTTCATATACAGTATAAAGTTTAAATGAGGGTTAATGTATATTTATTTCATATTTTACTTAATTTACATTAACAAGTGTTAAGATTGTTTTCATATGCAAAACTATGATTGTAGTGTTGGAATTTGGTAATATTTTGGGGGATTGCTTGAACATATTATCTGCATTTAAAAATGTATTTTGCAATGCAAAATTTCACCTTCAGAAAGACAGATTCTAAAATTGAGTTCAAACTTACTGTACAGGTTAAATGCAACAATTTGGAAGCGATATATACAATCATCATAAAAGAATTACCAAGTTACAACTGTGCAACAAACTCTATCTACACTCTCGGAAATAAGGATGTAAACCATAGTCACTGTGGCAGTACTGTACCTTTCAAGGGCACAATATTGTACCTTAATATAGAGAAACAAATTTGTACCAATTTTGTTTGTATCATCAAGGACATTGTTTCTAGCATGAGCATCCAAAATGTACCTTTTGTTTTATACTGTAAACTTGCTGGTACATTATTATACCTTAATCAAAGGTACAAATCTTGTCCATGAAGGTACCACCTCAGTGAAAAGCCCTCTTGTACCTTAATGGTTTCTAATGTGCTCCTTGGGAACTATAAAAAAAAAAAAAAAATCCTATTTAATAAGACATTTAATCACTTTGCTATCAGTGGCTATAAATATGTATAAAATGCAAGTGTTTGACCATTGCCTTAGATTACAATAAAATATTTAAATACAAATATTTAAACTAAATAAAATACTTCTATTAGCTGAAAAAAATACAATCACACTAAATTTCCATCTACAATATAACTTTTTTTATTTTTCATTAAAAACATTAGAAACATGAGGCGGCGCGGTGGTGTAGTGGTTAGCACTGTCGCCTTGCACCTCCAGGGTCTGGGTTCGATTCCCCGGCCAGGCTCGATTCCCGTCTCTGTGTGCATGGAGTTTGCATGTTCTCCCCGTGCTTGGTGGGTTTCTTCCGGGTACTCCGGTTTCCTCCCACAGTCCAAAGATATGCAGGTTAGGCTAATTGGCGTTCCCAAATTGCTCGTAGTGTGTGATTGGGTGTGTGAGTGTGTGTATGTGTGTGTGCCCTGCGATGGATTGGCACCCTGTCCAGGGTGTACCCCGCCTAGTGCCCGAAGTCTCCTGGGATAGGCTCCAGGTCCCCCGCGACCCTGAACACAGGATTAAGTGGTATAGAAAATGAATGAATGAACATTAAAAACACAGTAACGAGATGTGCACAAACCTGGCGACTACACAAATCTATAAAACTCTTAAACGACTGCAGCAACTTCAGCAAATCCCACCTGTTGCTATTCCCAGCTAAAAGTTATTATGGGCAATGGATAGTAATGCTACATGCACAATATACAGTACAGTGGCTTGCAAAAGTATTCGGCCCCCTTGAACTTTTCCACATTTTGTCACATTACAGTCACAAACATGAATCAATTTTATTGCAATTCCACGTGAAAGACCAATACAAAGTGGTCTACACGTGAGAAGTAGAACGAAAATCATACATGATTCCAAACATTTTTTACAAATAAATAACTGCAAAGTGGGGTGTGTGTAATTATTCAGCCCCGATTGGTTTGAGTGCAGTCAGTTGCCCATAGACATTGCCTGATGAGTGCTAATGACTAAATGGAATGCACCTGTGTGTAATCTAATTTCAGTACAAATACAGCTGCTCTGTGACGGCCTCAGAGGTTGTCTAAGAGAATATTGGGAGCAACAACACCATGAAGTCCAAAGAACACACTAGACAGGTCAGGGATAAAGTTATTGAGAAATTTAAAGGAGGCTTAGGCTACAAAAAGATTTCCAAAGCCTTGACCATCCCACGGAGCACTGTTCAAGCGATCATTCAGAAATGGAAGGAGTATGGCACAACTGTAAACCTACCAAGACAAGGCCGTCCACCTAAACTCACAGGCCGAACAAGGAGAGCGCTGATCAGAAATGCAGCCAAGAGGCCCATGGTGACTCTGGACGAGCTGCAGAGATCTACAGCTCAGGTGGGGGAATCTGTCCATAGGACAACTATTAGTCGTGCACTGCACAAAGTTGGCCTTTATGGAAGAGTGGCAAGAAGAAAACCATTGTTAACAGAAAACCATAAGAAGTCCCATTTGCAGTTTGCCACAAGCCATGTGGGGGACACAGCAAACATGTGGAAGAAGGTACTCTGGTCAGATGAGACCAAAATGGAACTTTCTGGCCAGAATGCAAAACGCTGTGTGTGGCAGAAAACTAACACTGCACATCACTCTGAACACACCATCCCCACTGTCGAATATGGTGGTGGCAGCATCATGCTCTGGGGGTGCTTCTCTTCAGCAGGGACAGGGAAGCTGGTCAGAGTTGATGGGAAGATGGATGGAGCCAAATACGGGGCAATCTTGGAAGAAAACCTCTTGGAGTCTCAAAAGACTTGACTTCCAGCAGGACAACGACCCTAAACATAAAGCCAGGGCAACAATGGAATGGTTTAAAACAAAACATATTCATGTGTTAGAATGGCCCAGTCAAAGTCCAGATCTAAATCCAATCGAGAATCTGTGGCAAGATCTGAAAACTGATGTTCACAAACGCTGTCCATCTAATCTGACTGAGCCGGAGCTGTTTTGCAAAGAAGAATCGGCAAGGATTTCAGTCTCTAGATGTGCAAAGCTGGTAGAGACATACCTTAAAAGACTGGCAGCTGTAATGGACTACTTGCACGCAGACTCATGACGTACTGTACTTCCGCTTTGAAGTAATAGGGCTCGCTGAGTTCCGGTTTGTCGGCCATTGTGTTGGAGTTTGGAGGAAATGTTCAGAAAAAAGTGTGTTTATAGATTTCAGAGACAGCAGAAGGTATAAAACATACACTGTTGTGTTCCGCTGTGTACAGCTTCTGCGAAGTTCAACGAAACTTTAAGTTTTCACAGTTTTCCTCAGAAAATGGTGGCGGCTTGTGAATATACGCCGAGACGATTTTTGTCCTACCAGCAATTCTAAGGTTTGCAGTAAACATTTTAGCAGTGATCAGATTATTGAAACGCAAACACCAGAGGCACGGAAAAAGTTAGTAACTGGCGCTGTACCAGTGCTTTTAGCTTGGAATGATTACACCGTTAAAACATCGCGGTCCTGCTGAAGTGGTATCCGTCGAACCCGTACTCATGGATGTAACGATGGATCATGATTACTGTAACATTCCTGAGCCTTCATTATTAGACCTGGCATGTGTTAAAATAGAAGAACTTTCTAATGAAGTGGAGGAGCTGAAAAAACAGTTACAAGAGCTACACGTTCAGCGTGACTGTACATTTACAGAACACAGTACAGGGTAGTATTTACAATGTGTTATCTATCTATATATATATATATACTACTCTTAGTCTACCTCATAAGACTCTTGTCTGTTACAGAGCTGCTCTCCATCACTTTATCATACATACTGTACAAGCTCTATTTGCACTATACAGTATGTCTGCATTTACACTATTCTGTCTGGTTTGCACTCTCTGCCATGTGCCGTTACTTGTATATTGTATTTTTTATATATATTTTATGTATAATTGTAATTATTCATATTTTTATTTTAAAAATTCTACTTTATGTATTTAATGTTATCTGTTATTCACCAAGGGTCTGAGAGTAACACAATTTCATTTCTCTGTATGTCCTGTACATGTGACAGAAATGACAATAAAGTTGACTTTGACTTTAATAAGTTCTTATATAATATATAATACATATATATTCTTATATAATATGGTTATTTTGCAAATACGATGCACGTCAGTAACGTTAATCCGTGGGAGATCCTGGAGACGGCGGGTGTAAAACGTAGCCATTGCTAAACCGGAACTGACTGAGCCCTATTGAAAAGAACGCGGAAGTCGGCGTGCAAGTAGCGCATTGCAGCAAAAGGTGGTTCTACAAAGTATTGACTCAGGGCGCTGAATAATTACGCACATCCCACTTTTCAGTTATTTATTTGTAAAAAAAAAAATGTTTGGAATCATGTATGATTTTCGTTCCACTTCTCACGTGTACACCACTTTGTATTGGTCTTTCACGTGGAATTCCAATAAAATTGATTCATGTTTGTGGCTGTAATGTGACAAAATGTGGAAAAGTTCATGGGGGCCGAATACATTTGCAAGCCACTGTAGTTAAGATTATGGTCATTAATTGCTTTAAATCCCTTAGGGGTCTGCAGGTGTTTTGAGGTCCTGAAAAAGTTCTGACATTTGTGTATTTTCTGTTACTTATAAACATCTTCTTCTTTGTCTTTCGGCTGTTCCCTTTCAGGGGTCGCCACAGCGAATCATCTGCCTCCATCTAACCCTATCCTCTGCATCCTCTTCTCTCACACCAACTAACTTCATGTCCTCTCTCACTGCATCCATAAATCTCCTCTTTGGTCTTCCTCTAGACCTCCTGCCTGGCAGTTCCAACCTCAGCATCCTTCTACCGATATATTCACACTCTCTCCTCTGAACATGTCCAAACCACCTCAATCTGGCCTCTCTGACTTTATCTCCAACACATCTAACATGGGTTGTCCCTCTGATGAACTCATTCTTGATCCTATCCATCCTTGTCACTCCCAAAGAGAACCTCAACATCTTCAGCTCTGCTACCTCTAGCTCTGCCTCCTGTCTTTTCTTCAGTGCCACTGTCTCTAAGCCGTAGAGCATTGCTGGTCTCACCACTGTCCTGTACACCTTTCCTTTAATTCTCGCTGATACTCTTTTATCGCACAACACACCTGACACTTTTCTCCACCCATTCCAACCTGCCTGTACTCGTCTCTTCACCTCCTTTGAATACTCTCCGTTGCTCTCGACCGTTGACCCTAAGTCCTTAAAATCCTGCACCTTCTTTACCCCTGCTCCCCGTAGGCTCACTGTTCCTCTTGGGTCCCTCTCATTCACACACATGTATTCCGTCTTGCTGCGGCTAACCTTCATTCCTCTGCTTTCCAGAGCGTACCTCCACCTCTTCAAATTTTCCTCCACCTGTTCCCTGCTCTCGCTACAAAGCACAATGTCATCTGCAAACATCATAGTCCATGGAGACTCCTGTCTATCTTCATCTGTCATCCTGTTCATCACTAGAGCAAACAAAAAGGGGCTTAGAGCCGATCCTTGATGCAGACCCACATCCACCTTGAACTCTTCTGTCACACCTACAGCACATCTTACCACTGTCTTACAGCTCTCATACATGTCCTGCACCACTCTAACATACTTCTCTGCCACTCCAGACTTCCTCATACAACATCACAGCTCCTCTCTCGGCACCCTGTCGTACGCTTTCTCTAAATCTACAAAGACACAATGCAACTCTTTATTACCTTCTCTGTACTTCTCCACCAGCATCCTCAAACCAAATACTGCATCTGATGTACTCTTTCTAGGCATAAAACCATATTGCTGCTCACAAATGCTCACCTCTGCCCTTAACCTAGCTTCCACTACTCTTTCCCACAGCTTCATTGTATGGCTCATTAGCTTTATACCTCTGTAATTGCCACAGCTCTGCACATCTCCCTTGTTCTTAAAAATCGGCACCAATACACTTCTCCTCCATTCCTCTGGAATCCTCTCACTCTCCAAGATCTTGTTAAACAAACTAGTCAGAAACTCTACTGCCACCTCTCCTAAGCACTCCATACCTCCACAGGTATGTCATCAGGACCAACAGCCTTTCCACTCTTCATCCTCTTCAACGCCCTTCTCACCTCACTTTTACTAATATTTGCTACTTCCTGCTCCACAACAGTCACCTCTTCTACTCTTTGTTCTCTTTCGTTTTCCTCATTCATCAGCTCCTCAAAGTACTCCTTCCATCTTCCCATCACTCTCCTGGCATCTGTCAGTACATTTCCATCTCTATCTTTAATCACACTAACCTGCTGCACATCCTTCCCATCTCTATCTCTTTGCCTCGCCAACCTTTACAGGTCCACCTCTCCCTCCTTACTGTCCAGCCTAGCATACAAGTCCTCATATGCTCTTTGTTTGGCCTTTGCCACCTCTACCTTCACCTTACGCTGCATCTCCCTGTACTCCTGTCTACTCTCTTCAGTCCTCTCAGTGTCCCACTTCTTCTTAGCTAGCCCCTTTCCCTGTATACACTCCTGGACTTCCTCATTCCACCACCAAGTCTCCTTGTCCCCTTTTCCCTTACTAGATGATACACCAAGTACCCTCCTACCTGTCTCCCTGATCACATTGGCTGTAGTTGTCCAGTCAACTGAAAGCACCTCCTGACCACCCATAGCTTGTCTCAACTCCTCCCTAAAGACTACACAACATTCTTCCTTTCTCAGCTTCCACAACTTTGTCCTCTGCTCTGCCTTTGTCCTCTTCACTTTCCTCACCACCAGGGTTATTTTACACACCACCATTCTGTGCTGTCTGGCTACACTCTCCCCTACCAACACTTTGCAGTCACTAATTTCTTTCAGATTACAACTTCGACACAAGATGTAGTCCACCTGAGTGCTTCTGCCTCCGCTCTTATATGTCACCCTTATATGTTACTTATAAACATATAAACTCTTATATGTTACTTATAAACATATAAATGGCTAAAGTCTAATTATACTGTATTCAGCACAAATTGGGCTACAGTAATATGTGCACAGCATGTATGTACAAGTTATGCATAGTTATTGAAAACAACAACAACAAAAAAAGAAGTCACTGAAATAAGGCCACAAACCACATTCATAATGTTTGTGTACAAGACTTTTGTGAACTGGACTTCAAAATAATCCTGCTCACTTACTGTACTCACAGAAAACAATATCTTCATTTAAATTTTCTAAGACACTTTTTGTTTAGTGAGGCAAGGAGATGTGAATAATGCTTCAATTCACACAAGAGAAGACAAAGACCAGCATAATGAGGCTTTCAGTCAGGTATGTGACTGATAGGGAATTAATACAAGAAAATAATTTGAGGACAAAACAAAATGTACTTTATATTTTTAGTTTATTTAGGATATAGTTAACTGACTTGAGCAAAATAACTCAAATAAAAAAGCTCACTCTTACACCCTATACTTACTCACTCACAATCAAAATGTCCAGGATTGAGTGGAGAGAGACACAGATGATCTTATACATGGAAGGCACACTTATAGCATAAATATGGTCGTACAAAAACAGACATTCAGGGTAAAACAGTGCAAACGTGTACAATGAAAAAAGCGTGTTAGGCTTGTAAAAGCCCATTCTTTCACCTCTTACACCTTATACACAGTCACACATCTCTGTGCCACTCTCGAAAAGCAGTTCTTGACCTGCTGAAGACATACGTGAACAGCACATACCTGGCATTTCCATGGTGTTTTTGCTGCTTACCATACACTGCTTTGCAATGCACACAGAGGTCAGTTCATGTGCTGGTTGTACGCAGTCACAGGTGCAGATAGATAATTACTGTGTCCATCCACTTTAAAAATACAATAGTACATCCCGAATCCAGCCCTAAGTTGTGGTCCAGGTTCCCGTGTTGGCAGGAACCGCAGTGTCATCATCAGGCTGTGTTTTCCATGAAACAATGATGGGTTGTCTGTATCTTGGGCTGTCTATATCTTCTTTGCAAAAACAATAACATGAGCATGATAACAATAAAATAAACTACTGTATATCATCATCATCATCTATTACTAATGACCATGGAAGACTATTAAAAACAGAATAGCTACCGCTATAAGCTAAATCTATCCAAAGCAGGGTGAAAAACATTATGAACCTTTATACCACATCTGATATTCATGAACATCTTTAATCTAAATAAGGCATTAGCATGAGCCAACATGTTTGTGCTAAGCTACTGTATATAAGGTAGTATGTTAGCATGATTAGCAGTGTTAACTAGCAATGCCCTGTGTGCTAATATGGGTAATATTAAGTTAAATGTAGCACTGCCACAAGAGCCTGAAAATCATTTAGTATTTTTGAGAAAAGATTTTTGCACATTTATTCATTAAAACAACTGATAAAGTAACATTTATCTGTTTACTATTTATGTGGTGGTGAGCACTGCTGCTAAATCATCTCTATTCAGCAGTCGGCTGGTCAGTCTTGATCAGTCACGCAAAAATAATCAGACAAACATGATAGCAGGTGATATTTTAAAAAAATCAAGTAGTGAGTGACAGTGCTCTAAGACAGTGAGTGAGTGACGGCGCTCTAAGCCAATGAGTGGTTGACCACGCTCCAAGCCAGTGAGTGAGTGATGGCGCTCTAAGCCAATGAGTGGTTAATGCCGCTCTAAGGCAATGAGTGAGTGACGCCACTCATTCAATGACGTTTGGCATTGTCAGGGTGACAGTACATTTGCCAAATGATATTGGGGGAGCACTCGGAGAGGGGTGGGGGGGCAATCATATTTCAGAGGGGGCTGGTGCCACCCTGTGCCACCTTACTCGCTCTTGTCGATTTCTTCTTTACAACATCAAAAGTATTCGTCCCCATTTCTTTCTTCACAGGTTACTCAAGGGTTTGTTCAGTCCACTGTCATTTCAAGACTGGTCTACTGCAACTCATTCCTAGCAGAATGCAGCTGCACATATTTTTCTCAACTTTGCAAAGTTGCGCTTAAATGTAAACGTACATCTATCCCTTAAACCAAAACGTATGTGACATACCTGTGTAAGGAGAATATTTAATGTGAACCAACAAATCAAATCACAAACAATGATAAAAAACTATTCCTAACTTTATTCAGATTTTAACCACTGAAAAGAAACAGACTCTTTTAGACTGGAATAAATAATCAAATGTTAGCACAAGTGGCGGTGCGGTGGTGTAGTGGTTAGCACTGTCGCCTTGCACCTCAGGGTCCAGGGTTCGATTCCCCGGCCAGGCTCGATTCCCGTCTCTGTGTGCATGGAGTTTGCATGTTCTCCCCGTGCTTGGTGGGTTTCCTCCGGTACTCCGGTTTCCTCCCACAGTCCAAAGATATGCAGGTTAGGCTAATTGGCATTCCTAAATTGCCCGTAGTGTGTGTGTATGTATGTGTGTGCCCTGCGATGGATTGGCACCCTGTCCAGGGTGTACCCCGCCTAGTGCCCGAAGTCTCCTGTGATAGGCTCCAGGTCCCCCGCGACCCTGAACACATGATTAAGCGGTATAGAAAATGAATGAATGAATGAATGTTAGCACAAATATGTGGAAATGTGTACCGTAATTCCATAACTTTCCTCCACTATTTAACCTAGGTTTCTCATTACCACCAATAAGAGATGGATGCATTGCCATCATTCCTGTGTAAGCTCAGGTTTACACCCTAATTTGGAAGTAGCTCAATAATGTAATGATCTTAATGGAGTGGTGGCTCAGACAGCAAAAGCTCTATGTTGTTGATCTGAGTGCTGGTCCCAAGCCGGGTTAGACAAATGGGATGATTAGGAAGGACATCAGATGTAAGCCGGTTCCAAATTGTGTGTGGATCAGATGGTCTGCTATGGCGACCCCTTGATACCAAAGTAATCAAGACACAAAGTAAAATCAAGAGTTTGAGAGGAAACCCACAAAACACAGGGAGAACATACAAACTTGATTACAACCCTGGAGGTGTAAAGGCGACCTGTGCTAACTACTGAGACACTCTGCACATGTTATAAGAATAAAATTAGTCAGAATGCAAAAAAACTGAAGCATCATTTGTTTTCACGTTTCTGACTTAAAATTCAGATGAAGATATGTATCCAAATATTTTTTGGCTTTGATGTGTAACTGACAGTCTTCTATATATTTAGTATTTTATCCAGACATATTTAGTATTCTAATATTTAGTATTTATTAATTGTATAGATACAACTTGCTTTGTATTTAGGAGAAGGAAGTACACAATGTGCTTATACATACCAACACACACACACACACACACACACACACACACACACACACACACACACACAGATTTCTTTATCTTTGACTATATTTACTCTTTTATTTTACATACATTTATTTATTATTATTCTTTTTTATACTATTCTGTTTTAATTTTCTTTCTTTTTAAAAAAAAACCCATCTACGCCTGTTATCTTGTGATTTATTTCTTGGCAATATTAATGTAATTTAAATATTTGTCATGCCAATAAAGCACTTTTGAATCTTGAATATTGAGAGAGAGAGAGAGAGAGAGAGAGAGAGAGAGAGAGTGAATGTGTGTGTGTGTGAGAGAGAGAGAGAGAGAGAGAGAGAGAGCACACACCCTGAATATTCCTAACCCCAACTACCTACAATTTAACACCACTAATGTTCACAAACTGATAGTTTTTCTTTTTTTTCTGTCATTCTTATTTTTTACCTGCTGCTTTTCTTTTATATGTATTATGTATAAAATGTTTATATGTTTATAAATACGGATATATGTCACTTATAATGTAATTAACCTTTTATAATTGCTTTGGAAACAATGTAATTTTTCTAACATTCTAGCATTCATGCTAATAAAGCAGTGCTGAACTGAACTGAACTAAGAGAGAGAGAGATTAAATGATAGCTACTGGATGAATTACGTCTCCGTGACTGTATGGAGTGTATGGAGCGGTAGGAGTGGTCTAAAGTGACATGCTGAGAGGCTGTGCAGACCCGGCTTAAAATTATCTCTGCGGCTCAGGGGCATTTTAAACCTGCATTTATTCAGCACCTGTGTGTCTACCAGAGGCCCGTTTAATCCCTGCAAACCAGCAAGAACTACAAACGCCCTCCAGGCGCCTTTCAAGGTGAGGAAAATTCCGTTATCGCCGTTTCTTTCTCTCTCATCCTTTCTTCAATGTGACATCCACATCACAGTGATGTCCTACAGCACATCAAGGGGCAAATCAGAAAAGCCCTCCTTTGATAATTAGTATTATTTTTTGCGCCTTTAAAAAGAAGAAAAGGGGAAAAAAAGAACCGTTGTCCGGTTGTGTTTTATGGTTTCATTCTTGCTATGAGCATTTAATTAATTAGATTTTCTAGTTAACACCCCTTTCTCCATCTCTATCACCCCAAACGGCCATTTTGTGTGGAATTTTACCGGGACTGAAGGAGATGGCTAACATGTCTAGCGGAGACAAGAATTGATGTTTAAGCTGGATGTGGTGTATGTGGGGTGTGTGTGTGTGAGAGAGAGAGAGAGAGAGAGAGAGAGACGCTTGCATGGAAGAAAGAAGCCATGGTGGTTTGACTTTAGTGGTTTTCTCCATTGATTAACGTATCGATGCACTTGTGCCTCTGTACCGCAAGTGTCCAACCGGCATGCGTCTAATTACAGAGATCCACAATGTAGCTCTCATCCATCGAGCTTTAATCACTAAACGTAATCATTTCAGAAAGCGTAATATTGCACGTGTCGTTGATTCTTGAGCAGCTGTTTCTGTTGAGTAGATAGTGACGGAGCGCATATCAGTTTCTGGCACTATTCTCGGATTTGCACAGCCAGCACAGTGTAATAAAATTGGAAGCTTTACTTCACGGGATCATTTAAGGTGAATTATGAAGATACAGTATGACACTGATCTTAATGCCAGCATGGATGCTCTCCTAAAACGAAGCAGGAACCCGAAATAGACATTAAAATCAAATCCTTTAAAGAACATTATATTGAATGTCTCTCTCACTCTCTCTCTCTCTCTCTCTCTCTCTGTGTGTGTGTGTGTGTGTGTGTGTGAGAGAGAGAGAGAGATGGGGGGGCTGTTGGGGGATGGTGCACAGTGTGAGCATGCATGCCAGATATGTCTTGAATTATTTTAATCAAGCTTCCAATCATTTATATATATATATATATATATATATATATATATATATATATATATATATATATATATATAATTAAAAAAAAATAATGTATATATATATATATATATATATATATATATATATATATATATTACATGCCAGAGAGGATGCATGTGCGAGAGACAAACAGTCATTTTGTTATACAGGCCTTATTAAGTAAGTATTATAACCATTGCAAAAGAATATCTGTCTCATTGAGAAGTAGATTTTGACTAGAACTAGAACCCATGTTGGAAAAAGCCAAAGATGCTGTGATCACGATGATGAAGTTAAAATGCCGCAGTGACCGATTTTCTGTCCCTGTGCAGTTCTTGGCCAGTGTTCATGCATCCAAAAATACCGCAAAGTCATTCAGATGATCAGGTCATAATGTATACATTTATTAAACAATAAGCCATCTAATTATGTTTATAAATAAAGACAAGGAGCTCTTTATTGTCACTTCAGTCATATACAATGTACAGTATATACTGTAGTGTGATGAACATGAAAACACAGTGGAATATACTGTAAATCTCTATAAATATGTGGTGCTACCAGGATGAAAATGTGCAATAAGCATAAATTAAAAACAGGGTGGTATATTAGGATACACTACCAATCAAATTTTATTACTAAGTAATATCATCAATTAATTAATTAATTAATTAATTAATTATTATTATTATTTTTTAAAATAGAGGTAATTCTTGGATAGATAATTTAAAATATATGTAATCAAAATGTTAAATCATCTCTTTCATGAAGGAATTTGAAATTAATGTTGGTAATATGGTAGATTGTGCCTTACGTGATTGAATTTGTACAGTCCCTGCTTCAGCTGCTGTCTGGTATCTATTCAGAGTGCAAATGCTCTTGTGTTGCACTTATCAATTTAATTTCACAGATTACATGGTGATGTTTATCATATTTACTCATCCCCCTGAAATTAATTACTGACTGTGAAACTGAGTATCAACTTTAAAGGTAGGCATTTGTTATAAAGGGACTTTTAGCATTCTGTTCATATTTGTTTGGCCTACAACATACAGTGTATGAAACTTTAACGTATCATGGTATCATCACTGGTCAAGCCAGTATTCAGACTTACTCCTATATAATTTCATATAACAGTGGCTTTTGATATCCCTACATTGTTTGATCTAAAATAACTTGGGGTTAGTAAGAGTTATAGATAGTTGAAAAGGCCATAACACATTAGTCATGCCACAATAAGCTCAATAGACAGTAAGCAAGCCATTGATTGTACAAATATATTATTAGTTAAATAACCACAGTCCAATATAAATGGAAGGGCAAATAGTCTTTCACCTGCCCTTCCATTTGTATTGGATGGAAATTATGCTATGTTGTCTGACTCTCTTGTGAATAAATCATTAATGGAATTTTGTTACGTGACATGTTATTGTACAGCGTCTAAGTATGCTGCCAAAACACTTTTAAAGCCACACAGCACAAGCTCAGTAATCATTAAACTACCACAACCAAACCATGATAATTAATAGATTAAGACAACACACTGATAAAGTTTCTCAGATTTCGACAGTGGATGAAAAAAGCAGAGGCACAGGCACTGGAGAGGGGTAGGGCAGGATGAAGATGGCTCAGACTTGGAAATAATTAATTATCTTTTTAAATGGCATTTTAATTGTGACAGGTAACAATCTTAGAAAACAAATGAACATTATTCCTTTTCTGTTCCACTGACAGCAATAAACAATGAAGATTGAGAACAGCCTGACTTGCCTCCCTGAGGTACCTCCTCATACTGAACTGCAGTTCACTGTGGCTACCGAGGAAGACTTTGATGATATCATGGCCATGAGCCAGGATATCTATGGTGGTTTAGACTACCTTCCCACCCGCTATCAGTCTTGGTTGCAGGAAACCAACCGTATTGTCATCCTTGCTCGCAAACAAGGCAAAGTGGTAAGATTATCTAGAATTATGTATACACAATTGCATGTATCTTTACACATTGCTTGGTTATTATTTTTAATCTTATACTGGAAAGTAGTCAGGTCAAATGAACAATATTGAGTTGGTAAATTGCTATCTTTAATTAGTTTTTTTGATATACTCAAGGTTTGCCAAGGCACATCATATATGCTAATGTAAATGCGTATTGAAACAGCGTACATTGCCTTTAAGTACACTGTAAAAAATGAAAAGTTGACTTAACTTAAAAAGTTAAGGCAACCGGCTGCAAAGCAATTTTATGTTCAGTGGTTGAAGTTGTGCTAAATCATTTTAAAAAGTTAATTGAAACTGCTGTTTTAAGTTAGTTATACCTTCCTAAAGAAAGTACTTCTAACTAATCATTATGAGTTTGTTTTAACCCGAAAAAGGGGTTGAGTGAATTTTAAGAAATTAGTAGTTTCAGTCAGCAGATTCTCTTATGAAGAGCGACTTACATTTTTATCTCATTATACATCTGAGGGTTAAGGGCCTTGCTCAAGGGCCCAAAAGTGGCAACTTGGTGGTTGTGGGGTTTGAACCTGGGATCTTCTGAACCGTAGTCCTACGCCTTAACCACTGAGCTACCCCTGGCCAGTTAGCTGTTGAGTGAACTCAAAATTGCTTTGCAACCGGTTGTCTTAACTTTTTAAGTTAAGGCAACTTTGAATTTTTTACAGTGCAGGATGTGAAACCATTGAATAAAGAAATCAAAATATTAAGTTTCCTCAACTTGATTGTTTATATTTGTTGGACAAAATAGTAGTAAAATCCAGTTAAATAGATTTTATAAGTAAATTCAACACTGTGCTCAAAAATATGTCCACTTAACTTGGAATTTTAAATTGAGTTAACAATTTTAACAATTTGCAAGTTGGATTTTTTACAGTGTACTTGTACGTAGAGCCATGTTTTGTCTGGCAATTTTCAGATTGGGCTTGAGTCCGTATGTGTTATTGATGATGGAGAAACTATGCTGGTGGAAGGGCTCCGTGTGGCCCCACAGGAGAGGGGCAAGGGAGTTGCGCGAGTGTTGCTTCGCTTCTGCAATCAGCTTGTTAAATCAAAGTATCCTGAAGTTAAAGTGAGCAGACTGACCAGAGATGACCAGCTGGGGCCCAATGACTTCAAGAAGTACAGGCTCATCACTAAACAGGTAGGGAACATAAGTGTTCAAGTAAGTGACAGCAGCAATATATCATAATAAAACAATAGGTGGTTAAATAAAAAATTATTTTAAACCAGTTTGTAAATTTAGCTAATTTTGCTAATTTAATAAATATTTAAACATATTATTAAACATTTGATTGATTCTTTTAGTTTTGCAATTAGTGCCTGAGTTTGGCCTCGCACCTTTCAGGGTAAAGGGTTCGCGTCATGCTTAGGTGTGAAGTTTGCATGTTCTCCCCATGCTTGCTGGGATTTCTCCGGTTACTCCCC